>BLFK01000190.1:695210-747126 GCA_014634185.1 Astreopora myriophthalma
CCAATTCAAATTATGCTGCCCTGTCCCTGGAACAAACTGATTACAGTGTAACAAAAATGCACTTATAATATCAACTCAAGATTCAAATTTGGGATGGGCTTTGTTTAATATTGGGAAAAATGTTAGACTACTGTAGGGAAAAGATGCAAACTCGACTTTATATGGGAGACTTTGTGGCCCATACATGCAGGGGACCAGGAGATTTACTTTGTATGTGTACTAGGAGCCTTCCCCATAATCAAGAAGAGACAGCACAATTATATGTGAGTTGGCCACATCTAAAAGTTTCTACCTCCATCCGATCCTTTTGTATGGACTTAGGATCCCGTCAACAACAGCAGCAATAAATTGGCCGCCAGTGATAAACAGATTGTTGATTGTAACCATTCGCCCCCGTGTGTTTGAAGGAGCTGTTTCAGCAATGTATACTGGAACAGTGACCGATGCTCCACCTGGATTTAAGGGAGAAAATAATAAAGAAACAAACAAACAGCTTAATTAAAAACATGGTATAAATAAACATGGGGGAAAATGGAGACAAGAACATGCAGTGGCACCTACATGTATATTATGCACTTATCATGTTGAGCCCCTGGACAGGAGGTGGGGCAGGGGGGTGACCCAGGGGACTTTCACATTGTCATGGAATTTGGAGTCAAATTTCCCTTCCTCTCGGGACCTACTGAATGTCATATACACCAACGACAGGCACCTACTGAATGTCAAATTCCAGGTTCTGTTGGTCTTTCAACATGAAGGCCATGTCAAATTCCCAACCATGGGGAAACATAATTATGTGGGTCAAAATCCCTAAGGGGAGCCTACTTGAGTCAGTTTCAATGGATAGCCCCCCTTCCACCCTAGGACGTAACCTTGATAGGTGCATTACAGGTAAGAAGCTCCATGTCTACTGTATTGGAAAAGTTGTTTTGAGAAGAGCAGAAAATCACAGTTAATTTACCCAGGGAAACCTTCTCAGCCAACGGCAAACTCAACCCCAGAATATATCCAGGTTTTCAAACTTAGGGTTCTGGGTCCCCCCATTGAAGAATTTTGTGGTTCAGGTAATTAATATTCAACAAGGTTAATTAATATTCAGTGACCCCTATGTGGCTTCGGACTTTCATCTAAACAATACAAAAGTTAATGAGTTGACAGCGAGAAAGCTGCAAATTACATTCTCTTTGATATTTTTATTTCTGTATTTTGTACTTAAAATTTACACACACTCTTCTTTTGTATCAGCAAAATTTATGTTCTTTTAATGCTTACGTACATCATATACTGAAACTAATCAATTTTTTGTCACACGTTAAAAAATATATCTTTCTAAAGTCCTTCACTCACATATAGCTAAAGCCTTGTTGATATCAAAATATTTGTAATCAGACCCAACTATGTTGACACTTAGCAAGCTAGAAAGGGGTTTATTTATTTTATAACCCTCTAATTTAAAATTTCCACTTTTTGGTCACGTGAAGAAGCCGGGAAGCCGAAGCCATGTTTTCAAAACAGACACTTCGACTGTGTGCCTTGGAAGCCATGTAAGTGCTTTGCTTTGATTGGCTGGGTAATTCTGCTCCAGACAGTGATTGGTTATATTTTTCACATGTGAAGAAAGGTATCTGCGAAGCTGATTGGAAGCAAACCTTTCCTCACATGTGAAATATAGCAAAGATAGAGTTCTTTTTGCAACGTTTATTGTACAAAATTCTCGCTATACATGTAATAACAAATACGTAATACTAATATCACTTTACTTCATATATATACCCACGGAATACAAGGCAAAATCCCTGCGGGGCAATGACACATATCTCGAGTTTGGGCCGCCTCTGGATAAAGTTATCCGGCGCGGCCTTTGCAATCGGAGAACTAAGGCCTGGACTCAGTTGTTAAGCCAGTTTATCGTTTGTTAATGAGAACTTTGATTCCGCTTTAGTTATTTCGCAATACGAATTTAGCACAGATTTTTCGTCCTTCACCATTTCGATGAAATAAAACGGCCTTTGGACTGCTCACGCAGCGCCGCAATCCCGTAGTCGAATGACGTGTTGACGACTTCGGGACTTTTAAAAGCACTGCGGACGGGAGCAATATTTGAAGACGCATATTTAAGTGACAAGGTATTTTAAAGTTTAGCCATTGATCCTTACAGTCATTCTTTCACCAACTTTACCAGCATATCAACTTCAACTTACCTATTCCAAATCCAACAATCAGACGTCCAAAAAGAAGCTCATTTCTCGAGCGAGCGATTCCCATAATAACAGCGCCAACAGTAAACACAATAGCTGAAGCGACAAGCATTGGTTTTCTACCAAACCATTGATTGAAGAAACCACCCAAAAATGCCCCAAGGATTGCTGTTCCGATTGTTGCGCTCACCACGAGCTCTTGCCAGAAAAGTGGCAAGCGAAACTCTTTTTTTATTAGGATCATAGCTCCAGATATAACTCCAGTGTCATAGCCGAACAAAAATCCTCCAACAGCCGCGAATGCGGTGAGGAGATAAACGTATGGTGGAGTTCTTTGTTTCACCGAAATTTTAAGCAAAGCTTCTTCCTCGGATTCGTTGCCAGTATCCGGTGATTGCTCCGTTTCGTCGTTTTCGATGGCCATGACTTTTCTGTTCCCAAAATTACTCCATAATTATTATTTTGGGTAAGTACGTCATGTATCCCTCATTATAATGTAGGTAAAGTACTTAGGATGGCCAAACACAGTTTTTGAGTAAGTATACTTCCTCTACTGCAATATTTAGGCTGTTTTTGCGTGAAAGCTCACACAAACAAGCGCTACCTCAAAGGTTTATAGTAGAGAGCTTAAGCAAGAACGACGACGACGGCTACGAGAACGTCATCGGAAAATATAAATTCGCGTTATTGTAATCATTTCGGGATTAATCCAAGTCGTTGGGCATGTGAATTGTATACTAACTATCCAGGATTTTAACTGGTATGAACGGCGTCGAAGTTTAGAGAGAGAATCGAAAATTTATCGTTAAGTACTCTCGTCCTTCCCATAACAGGTGTCTACAAAACGAAGACCTAAGACCTAAGACCTAAGACCTAAGACCTAACACCCAAAAACGAAGACCCATTTTTTTTACAAGGCTATCAAACCAGAGACAGTCAAAGCGGGTCAACGCTTTTCCTGTGACACCAAATGATGCGAAATCAGTGGGGTCTTCGTTTTGTAGATAAGGCCGGCTCAAACTACAAAACGAAGACCCTCGTTTTTTACAAGCCTATCAAACCAGAGACAGTCAAAGCGGGTCAACGCTTTTCCTGTGACACCAAATGATGCGAAATCAGTGAGGTCTTCGTTTTGTAGATAAGGCCGGCTCAAACTACAAAACGAAGACCCTCGTTTTTTACAAGCCTATCAAACCAGAGACAGTCAAAGCGGGTCAACGCTTGTCCTGTGACACCAAATGATGCGAAATCAGTGGGGTCTTCGTTTTGTAGATAAGGCCGGCTCAAACTACAAAACGAAGACCCTCGTTTTTTACAAGCCTATCAAACCAGAGACAGTCAAAGCGGGTCAACGCTTTTCCTGTGACACCAAATGATGCGAAATCAGTGGGGTCTTCGTTTTGTAGATAAGGCCGGCTCAAACTACAAAACGAAGACCCTCGTTTTTTACAAGCCTATCAAACCAGAGACAGTCAAAGCGGGTCAACGCTTTTCCTGTGACACCAAATGATGCGAAATCAGTGGGGTCTTCGTTTTGTAGATAAGGCCGGCTCAAACTACAAAACGAAGACCCTCGTTTTTTACAAGCCTATCAAACCAGAGACAGTCAAAGCGGGTCAACGCTTTTCCTGTGACACCAAATGATGCGAAATCAGTGGGGTCTTCGTTTTGTAGATAAGGCCGGCTCAAACTACAAAACGAAGACCCTCGTTTTTTACAAGCCTATCAAACCAGAGACAGTCAAAGCGGGTCAACGCTTTTCCTGTGACACCAAATGATGCGAAATCAGTGGGGTCTTCGTTTTGTAGATAAGGCCGGCTCAAACTACAAAACGAAGACCCTCGTTTTTTACAAGCCTATCAAACCAGAGACAGTCAAAGCGGGTCAACGCTTTTCCTGTGACACCAAATGATGCGAAATCAGTGGGGTCTTCGTTTTGTAGATAAGGCCGGCTCAAACTACAAAACGAAGACCCTCGTTTTTTACAAGCCTATCAAACCAGAGACAGTCAAAGCGGGTCAACGCTTTTCCTGTGACACCAAATGATGCGAAATCAGTGGGGTCTTCGTTTTGTAGATAAGGCCGGCTCAAACTACAAAACGAAGACCCTCGTTTTTTACAAGCCTATCAAACCAGAGACAGTCAAAGCGGGTCAACGCTTTTCCTGTGACACCAAATGATGCGAAATCAGTGGGGTCTTCGTTTTGTAGATAAGGCCGGCTCAAACTACAAAACGAAGACCCTCGTTTTTTACAAGCCTATCAAACCAGAGACAGTCAAAGCGGGTCAACGCTTTTCCTGTGACACCAAATGATGCGAAATCAGTGGGGTCTTCGTTTTGTAGATAAGGCCGGCTCAAACTACAAAACGAAGACCCTCGTTTTTTACAAGCCTATCAAACCAGAGACAGTCAAAGCGGGTCAACGCTTTTCCTGTGACACCAAATGATGCGAAATCAGTGGGGTCTTCGTTTTGTAGATAAGGCCGGCTCAAACTACAAAACGAAGACCCTCGTTTTTTACAAGCCTATCAAACCAGAGACAGTCAAAGCGGGTCAACGCTTTTCCTGTGACACCAAATGATGCGAAATCAGTGGGGTCTTCGTTTTGTAGATAAGGCCGGCTCAAACTACAAAACGAAGACCCTCGTTTTTTACAAGCCTATCAAACCAGAGACAGTCAAAGCGGGTCAACGCTTTTCCTGTGACACCAAATGATGCGAAATCAGTGGGGTCTTCGTTTTGTAGATAAGGCCGGCTCAAACTACAAAACGAAGACCCTCGCTTAAATGCTTTGTTCGTTGCAAGCTGACTTCTTGACGGTAATATAATTTAAAAACAATAAAAAACAGAGTAAAAGAATGCAAACTTCTACACCTTTGGGGACCGTATGGACGCAAAACCATTGGCCGTATGGACGCAAAACCATCGCTCCATTTTCAAAAGGAAGACCCTCTTTAAAGTAAAGAAAATCAAATAATGTTTTATTTGCAATTGGAGGAAAACGTACAAAGAGAGAATTTCTTCTATTCCCAATAGAATTTACAAACTGTTAATCTTCATATTTATAGCTGAATAACATTAACAAAGATCAAATTGGACACGAATTAAATGAAAGAATTAGCTGACTCCCTTTCTATCCCTTTTAATACATTTGTATTGAAATGCAGGCCATGACCTAGAATATTTTGCGTATATATGATTTATAAAACGTAAATTTGAACTGGAACAAATTCAAAAAAAAAAATTGAAAGATAATCAAATAACTCGACAAACTATGCAATACTGATATATAGAGAGATCAATTTCATTTCCTTTCATTTCAAGGTATGTATTGAATAATTCCATTGATATTCGACAACAGGAACAAAGGGAATGCCTATATAACGCAAAAACGTAAATCCAACGAAATGTGAAGATTAAAATTCAGTTTTTCTACATCCTAGTGTTTATGCCTCGGAAACTGGCTTCAAAACTTCTCTAATGACCCGCGAACTCGTGGTTATTATTCACTACCTGGAGGAGCAATTAATTCAATCACGTGTCAACAGTACGCCAGTATTAAAGTTAAAGGATTTGTAATCATGCAGTCACGGCAACGGCACGGATAAAAACTTCCTTTACAAAAAAGTGACTCCCCTATTTTTCATTGTAAGCCGTCAAGTTTGTATGTCCAGAAATGCACGTAATTAGATGCACGCCGATCTTGATATGCATCACGAAGTGTCCCCCTGCTCTTCTCCTCAACTTCAACATCACTTGTATCCAGAAATACGGGCAATAAACGCCACAAAGTGTCCCCCAAACTGCTATTTTCAAGTAAGCGTAAACAGTTGCATTTACCCACACCTAAAAATGACCCTAATGCTAACCCTAACCTTATTGCTAGGAATAAGCACTAGACACTTAGACTTAACGGGACACTTCGTGATGGATATCAAAATTGAACGTGCATCTAATTACGTGCATTTCTGGACATACAAACTTGACGAGGGTCTTCGTTTTGTAGTTTGAGCTGGCCTTATCTACTCGTTGACGAGTCACCCAAAATAAGACGCGAACCATTTATACGAGAATTTCGAATCTTATGTAGGACGCGAACGTATAAATGGTACAGTTCGCGTCCTATTTAAGACGCGTCTTAGCTAAGACGCGTCTTATTTTCTCCCGTATAAATGGCCCTATTGTTTTGCTTTTCAAAATCCGGTTCGGCTTTTAAAAAATACCACTGACCGCGAAAAAAACTATCTTCAGTCACCTTAAAGAGGCTATGTCACCGTATTTTGGAGTGATTAGAGTCTTACGGCGCTTTCCATTTGACAGAACTGGCCGGCCAGACCGGGCATTTGGAAAGGCTAACTAACTCTAAAATGCCTTAAAAATAACACGCTTCGAGTACGATATGTACTCCTCCGAAAGAATGTGAGGGATTATCATGCAAGTATTCCTTCAAATTGTTTCATTTTCCTTGCAAACTGACCGGTCTGGCCAGCCAGTTCTGACCCTGAAAAGGAAAGTGTCCTCAGACTCGAAAATGCTAAAATGACAATCCTTTAATCCTTTAATTGTATGATCATTATTTTATGACAAACAAAATGATTCTGAGCAAAAATGACCATTATCGAGGCGAATCATAAGAAACTTGTAAAAAGTCGACCCGATTTTTTTCCAGATTACCTAGTTCAATCCGTTTCAATCTTCTCCTTTTCTGTCCATCTATACACTTCTTTGGATTTGTTGTATTTCTTTTATATTATTCTACACAGTTGCAAGTGGTTAATGTGATGCTTTATTTTGTTTTATAAGCATCTGATTTGTCATGAAATTGTCTAAAATTGCGAGACATAGCCCTTTAACTCACTCAAACTCACTCTGTAAATACCTTTAATAATTCATTAGCGTAACGGCCTATCAAGTCACCGATGAAACGTCACGTGCATGAGCTTTATACCTGATAAAAAAATCCTGGTTAGTAATCTTTATAGGGTCTAAGAACACTCAGCTTCGCCTCGTGTTTTTAAACCCGATAAAACACTGCTGCTCGTTTTTTAAACATTCCATTAAATTCTCAACCACGGATAATGCATCCCTAGCGTTGTCATTAGCTCATTGGATCTCGGTTGCCATCCATTAAACCTTGCGGAAAATGAGTCCGGCAAATGTCGCTTTAGCTTAACATTTTTTAGACTGCTAGCCGTCCCCCTCCTGAGTCCGCGGTCAGTCCAGCCGCCCACTCAGGAGGGACTGCCAGCAGTCTAAACATTTTTTGGCCGGAAGCCCGGCAAGTTTCGTCGAAACAGAATGAATGGAAGTTGAGAATTTAATAAGACAATCTTCCACTCGCCTTTGTTGGATAAGAGATTGGTTATAGCCACCTCGGCACCACCTCGTATTCAATGGGGATCGACAATAACTAGACATCACGTCTTCTATCCAATGGGGGCTCATGGAATAATTGCCAGCAGGAGCCCATAGCATTTGGTTCGTACGCCAACACATTTCGCGCGCTAAAAAGCATAGGCAGGCGCGTTCATCCAATCAAATGGCCTAGCATGACAGCGATCGACAGCTCATTGTTTATGCACTGTATTGTTTGCACAGAGGAGACTGATTGCAGCTATGGCAACCACTTTTAGCAGGAATTTCAAAAACCAAAAATAGCCACTTTTACTCCTGTGGTGGTGCCTCGGACCATAACATATGGACGCTCCTGTTGCTAGCCAAGGTATACGTACATATATCCATGTATGCTAGAAGTAACGACACGTTACAGGGTTCGGACGTCTCTTTTCCTTTCATTTTTTAATGTGGGGGAGGGGGAGCGTTTAAATTGTGTCTTTTGGGAGGAAGTGGTTGATTTGTTTGTCCATTTGGCGGAATTTGATGACCCATTTCGCGTCAGTTCATTTCGCGTACCCCAGTCCGTGGAGCACCCCGATGGACCAACCTCGAACCCAGGATCCCTCTCTTTTCTTCCCTTGTCGTCAAGAAAGAGACCCTCGGTTGCGGCTGATCACATGAGTGCGAGCGACAAACTGCTCCCTTGTCCGGCCAGGTAGACTCGCTCATTTTTTTGCCGTTACGATGTCAAACTTGTCGAGCACTAGTGATGAAAATGTTTCGTGAAAGTTCTGTTCATGCGAGGTAAAAAGGCACAATGTTCAAAAGAAAATTTTTCGCAAAAAGTAAATCACCAGAAGTAGAATGTGATTCTACTTTTTGCACAACTTCTTTAATAAGCAATCTGTAACATCCTTTTTGCCGCGTGGCAAGTTAATTGGAGAATGGAGCGGGAAAACGGCATAAACTCTCGCTTCATTTCGTGTAGAGTACTATCGCGTCAACCATCCATTCGAAAAAAAGGCAGCAAAAAGACAGAGTAATCTTTATATCATACGCTTAATATTTATTCAATTCCGTCACTAGTGTATGCTCCCTATCATTACTTTCTTGTACATATGCGTTTTGTTAAGTCCGTGTATTGAAACCATGCATTCAATTACGTCTTTTCTGCTGAATGGTGAAGACGTGAACCTTCTCCCAGCCAAAACTGCGTGTGAGGTGCAGAATGCCCTGGTTGCTCAAGCCCTTGTTAACTGTCACAAACCTCAGGGCAAAATCGAATATGTTTGGCTTTTTCCATTTTACAAAAAAAGAAAACATTTTGAATGGCGACTTCACATGTGTCGTGTCCTTCTTAACGTCATATCTGATGACCAATGAGATCGCAAGGTAGAATTAAGGATGTGGTACACTTGAAGTAAAAGGACCAATTCTATCTGTTTTCACAAGTGTTTCAGCAGGCGTTTCAGACACGGTTAGTCGTCCCCGTACCTTTTATTCCTCCTCGCAATACGCACTTTCCCAACAACATTTCAACTGATTCTGGCATTCCGCTGTCAAGCACCAACCTTCGCCATCTGAGCATGCGCAATTCTGTTTACAGCTTCTTATCAGATCAACGACTTCAGTTGTTTGCCTGCCCGGGAAAGTCTGGTTCCGAAAACAACTTGAAAAGATACTATCTTGGCACGCGGAGTCCTGTGTAAGACTTTCCCATGTTGCACCGAAGTCTTCAGAATCACAGTAGAAACATCTTAATTTTAGGGTCAGGTACATTCCTAAAGAGGACTTCAATCAATTAAATGTGCCCTTTAAAAAAGTTTTATTTTTGTTTTTAAGTCTCCAAAATTTGGACATTTCAGCGCAACTTCAAAATCAAAACTGAAACTACCTGTGACTGGCCGGGGTAACTTCCTTCGCTCATTTTCCCGCGCACGGTGTCGACTACATTTAATAAACTGCATGCAGATCTGATTGGTTGATGGTTCGCGTCTGTTGTGATTGGTGAGATTATAAGTATCCAGGGAGGGCTTCACGGGAACCTAAGATTTATATCTGCTACACTTACCCTCCCCTCTCTGTTCATAAACAAGGGAAGACGATACTGGTCCATCCAGAGGCACGCACGAACCACTGTTCCACAGATTGTACCATACTGCCAGAGTAAAGCCTAAAAGCTCACGAATAAACAAGTAACAGAACTTCAGAGAACACTAATTCCTGACCCGTAGTTTTCCAAGCGGGCTTCGTCAAAAAAATGCTACTAATAGCACCTACACTTACGAAGACCGATGAAGTTGGAGGTCTGGAAGAGGTGCTGGAGTGCAATGGCTATTAAGTGAACAAGCCCGCGTGCAATCGACGCAACCGCGTAAATCGAGATTTGGACGCGTAATTAAGCCTATCAAGAGACTCTGAAGTAGTATGTAATAAGATGCAAAGGTAGATAGGGCAGGAGAAATCAACTATAAACGGGACAATGTGCAGAGGGAAAATATATAGGCACGGAAGGAGAATTAGTTTTGTTTTTCCTTTTCGTTTGTTTTTTGAACGGAGGGAATGATATATGAAATGAATCATATGTTGAACTGCGGAAATGAAATCAAATGAAGCTATGATCCTCGCAGTTATGGACGCAATTTTAGCAATTGCGTAGAGAAGCCTGAAAAAATTCAGGACTTCAACGGCGTTTGAACCCGTGGCCTCGCGAAGTCGGTGCGCGAGGTAATGGGTTCAAACCCCGTTGAAGTCCTGAATTTTTTCAGGCTTCTCTACTCAATTGCTAAAATTGCGTCCATAACTGCGAGGATCATAGCTTCATTCGTTTGTTTATTGTTTTTGCCGTTTCAAAATGGGCCCGTACATTAGGATACTTTGTCGACCACCTCTTCTAAACTATGGTAAACTATAAATTTCGGTAGGGCCAACGCAAATATGGTTTTCTTTTTAAAAGATTCAGATGAATTCGGTCTCTCTTGTTGAATGGATGACACGCTTTGCTTTTATTATAAAAGACATAATTTGAGATCAACTCAATATAATTTCAGCGTTATGAACCAAAACTGAAACAGCCTTCCCGGTATAATTGTCAATGGATTTAGCGTTAGCTGATCAGGGGGGTAACCGGAGAAAAACCCTCTGGCAAGTGGGGCGGTCGTTTCTCGAAATTCCCGAATACTTGTCGGGCCCGAAAAGCGATTTTAAAAACTACGATCTGCTTATTCTAAAACTGAAATGTTCTTTTAACGTGTTTTCAAGATAAGGAAGGTTAAGGTTATGACAAGATTTCAAGGCTAGAAACGTCTTCGTTTGTGCGACACGAAGCGAAAAACGTCACTCGAAATCGACCCGAAAAGTCTCGAAAACAAGCGTTAACGTCAACGCGCATATTCTCCTAACTGATCTTTGTCCATAGGCTTCCTGTTGTACAGGTGAAAAAAAAAACAAAAAAACAATATGCCCTGTTTATGGTGATAATTTGCTTTATTCTCATGACGTCTTCGTTGGATGAAGAAAGGAAATTGGAAAGAGAACTTTCATATTGATCACTATGGGACGATAACTTGTAACAGGGAAGATTGCTTTGAATATATATTGCTATAAATCTGCCACTAATGAAAAAAACAAAAATAAAATAATAAAAGCCGTGATGAAAACTGTCGGTCTCGGAGGAAAAAATTGAAGCGTTCGATTGCCCACGCGTTATTAAAAATTCATTTCTGGTCACGCATCGAACGTAAATGGCTACTAGACCACTCACTATACCAAATCGGGTTTGTATTCCTTACAAGTACACGTTGGATCAAACAAAGATTAGAAAACAGTAGTTGTGTGAACTGTGGAGTTTGCTGTGCCTTCATTTCAAGAGCGCGTTACTCACCTAAGAAAGTACTTACGGCGAGAATTTGTTGCCACTGTGGTCTCGCGTGAAAGCGTTTCACTGTTTCCGTTTGCGGGTGCATTTCCTTTCGAATTTTACCTCCTTTCCACCTGCCAACTGCTGCTGTCAGAGTGACTGCCGATATGCAATCGAAAAGCGTCTGATCTTTTCCGACCAATCAAAATTGGAAGTCATCGCTCGACTGGGGAGGAGAGGAATGGCACCGATCCTGCTCAGCGGAGCTCTTTATGATGTGGTCGAAGCCATCAAATTTGACATTTAAAAATAAGCTTTTCAGCAGGTTTCTCCATCACATTGTCCAAAACACAGTGCTATTAGTTTGAAAATCGGCAGTTTTGATTGACGTGACTTAAGAAAAGGACGCGGTTTATTTTTACGAACAAGGGAACGTCCAATTCTGACAGATGAAAACAAATTCAAATGGTTTATCTGCTCGATAACGCCAATAAATGAAGTCGAAGTATGGCGAAAATTTTGCGCTAAACCGAGATTTATTAAATTGGATTTAAGTTGAACACTCATTTGTTTATTCCTTCCGTTCCAGAGAACGCCAAACTGAAGTTATAACTCGTTACGTAACTTTTTGTTATCGGTTATACGGGCATGTCGCGCTAAATACGTTCCAAGGACACCAAGCAATCCGCCTATACACTTAATAGATATTTAAAACCGTACGTTCTACCCACACACACCGCTTGCCTAAGAAATCACAGCTTATGCGAATGATTGTCCGGCTCCATACGACAATCCGATGATTCTTGACTTTTGAAAGCGACAGAAAATTGACACGAAAGATACATGTATTTATCATGGGTTACGTAACCTCCTTTTGGGTATTATGTGACACCTTGTCACAATGCTTCATTAGCGGGGCGTCGGTATACATACTGCGTTGTCTTCGTTTGTATTCATTCGAGTCATACGACCGCCTCTTTGCCCTCTAAATTAAATACCCAATGACTAAGTTCGATTAGTATTTTCCAGTACAGGCTTGTCATGTTTTCTATTTACATTATACTAGCTTATGTTCAGATTGTTGTAAACTTATGCTACACACTACGTGTTTTTGTTAAGTTGTATTTTCAGTTTTTGTTATTTTTCGCAGACATTGTGGATAATTCTAAGTAGCTTTGATTGATAAGACATAATAAAGAGGGTCATACACGGCTCGTGTTGACACACCCCATAAGTGGTTGCTTATTACATGATAAATGTTTTACATTCGGTTGAGCGGGGCGGCGAATTAGAATATAATTCCGAGTATCTTTCAGTTGAATGCCTTGGTTTCAGCTTTATAATGTGTTCTTCTGACTAAGTATGCTGGATCACAGAAAAATTATTTTGAATAGATTTCACTTGAATAGCTACTGTATTGGATTTAGCCGTTCAACTATTCTCTTCAATTTCCCCGGCAATAAATCTATATGTATAGTTCACTCAGGGAACCTTTACCCGACCATTATTAACAAAACCAGAATACAAATGAAGTTATGATCCTCGCAGTTATGAACGCAATTGGAGCAATTGCGCAGAGAAGCCTGAAAAAATTCAGGACTTCAACGGGGTTTGAACCCGTGACCTCGCGATGCCGGTGCGACGCTCTAACCAACTCTACGCCAGGGACGGCGGAGCGTATTTGAAGTGGGGAGAGCTGAAAAAAAAATTTTTTAAGGTGATGTTCACAGAAGCCAGCGCCGAAGTCGCGAGCCTCTAGAGGCTAAAGCCCCCCAGCCCCCCCCCCCCTTCCCCCGGCGTGCGTTCATAACTGCGAGGATCATAGCTTCATTTGATTTCATACCCGCAGTTCAATATATGAATCATTTCATATATCATTTCATGTAAAATCAGAATATTCAAACTGAGGTTACGACTTTGATTTCAAGTTACAGCAACCCGTCGATAAAATTCATCTTGAGACACATCACATCTTGCTCCCCTGCTCTCCCACAGTGCTGGCTCATGGGATTTGGTTAGAAAAGTGCGACAAACAACATTGTGAGAGGGAAGAGGGAGCAAGCCCAAATAAGAAAATCTGTGTATTGTGGGTTGTCTCAAGGAATTTTGTCAGAGACTGTAGTTATGGTCCGCAGAAACTGCCGTGGAGGACTGATCACGAATGAAACTGCTAAAAGATGAGTTAAAGGATCATTTAGTTCGCTTTGAAAGGTTTGGTCAGTTGAATTTTCCCTTGTAAGTAATCAGACTTCAGATAAGGTCCAATGACATAGCTAATTTACAAATGGACAGTGATATTGGCACATTAGGTGTTGTGATTAAGAGCAAAGATCAACCGACAGAGATTCTCCGATCGCCGGCCCTTGTTTGCGCATGCTTAATTCGTCGATTACGACTGAGGAGAGGAGAAGAGAGATGTCCTCGGGAAGGAAAGCAAGGTCGTAAACTCAGGCGACGAGGCCGTCAAATTTCCAGCATTTTTTTGCTTGACGGGTAAAAATGCTCCACGAGTAAAGTTTGCTGGTATGGCCTGCGCTAACAAGTCCTCGACTCTGAACCCTGGAATCACAATCGCGAGCCAGAGATCAAGAAGAGTTGAGCAGAACGGATCAGGCTATTTCCAGGTATTAGACAGATGTTAGGTTTTCTATTGATCACCGGCGTGAAGGCACAAATTATGCCAGAAAATCATGGAAACCGAGTCTAGAACGATGAACCCAACCCGAAATCGAACTGCTGGATTTTCAGTTCATTTTGATAACATTTGCATGGTCGTGCGTCCAGGTTGTGTAAACAAGTATGCCTTTTATCTTATGTCGCGAACTGACAAGCATCACATGTACAAACCGGTGCCGAAATGTATATACGCCTTTAACATTTTTCCCTCTTACACGAACCCTGCCGTAGCCGAGGAATAATATATCGTACGGAAAAAAGCACTGATGGGATTCTTAACGTGGCCACGAAGCCAGTGGAGAAAAGTGGGAAAACCAAATTTACAGCGGGCAGTGAATATCTTTCAAAGATATGAGAACTGAAAGGTTGCACAATGAATCACTAAACCGTAGACGAAACAAAGTCTTGCGATACGGGAGGACATTAAAAATTCTGTCAGTTAGTCGGCATTGCAAAAGTTGCGGATGTGGGACTTTGATTAAATTCTTAATTCTTTCATATCGATTTGAATATTTTGAGACCTAGCAAAGATTTTTTTCCCTGCGATTTGTCCTTTAGCAATCCTGTTTTTTTTATTTTGGCTTTTAGAAGAAATGGAATCAAAAACTTAAAAACGCACCTCGTGGAAAGCCTTTAATTTTCTATAATATTGGTTGATATTTTTCTACACAAAGCCGGGTCAGTACTATTATACATCAAGGACTGCAGGATTCACTTTTTCTTCAAAAGACCTTTGCTGGATAAGTTTAGTTCAATGGAAAGTAGTTTTGGAACAGAAATAGCCCGTGAGCAATTGCTAAAAGAAAATAAACACAACAAATTTCGAAAGCTAAAAGATTTCCAAAGAAACATTAAAACATTTTCATTCAAATCTTTTTCGTGTGACTATCAGTTTTTTCTTTCGATCGTTTCTCAGCGGCCGATTGAATGCGGAACGCACTTTGAATTATATGCTATTACTTAGGTCTCAAGTGAAGCTATTTAAGACGGTGAACAAATATTATTTTCTTCGCTCGCAAATAGCATTAAAGCGATTTTACGTTTGCCTTACGATCTGCATACAAGAGAGAACGAACGGAAATTGGGCTTCTGCGACCTAATGTGTATCGAAGAACAAAGCGATTAAAATTTTTTTATCGCGAAAAATCGACCAATCAGAATTTCGAATCTGCCTTTAATTTATTGCTTCCAGCTGGTTTGCCTCACAATTTTGGTTTTATTTTGCAAGGAAAGAGAATTCTTCAATTATTCACACAATTTGGCAAAATTTATCTTCGCTTATTCGCCAGAAGAGAAGAAAAAGACAGCCATCTCGATAGTACACGTAGTCTATAGCGTCAGAAAATGAAGGCATTGCGTTGGCAAGATGGAAATGTAGGAGAAATCAAAAGCGAAAATTGGGATATGTATTGTTTTGGGACACGACTTTGCGTGCCAATTTTACAGTAACTTTCGTAAGTCGTGCTTTGTTGACATTCCCTATTCACAGTATATGCGATTTCGAGAGTTAAGTTGACGGCCAACAAAACAAAGCATATTATAGGGATCTGCATGCAGTAAAGATCGACTCATTGTCCAAATGTCTCTGGTGACAATAGTGAAACTTCAACTGTAGTCATAACAAATTTAAGTAACTGCTTTCGCGTTACGCGATTGGTCAAAAGAGCGGGCGCGCGTGCAATGCTCATCTCAAGCGATATTTCAGTTTAGGCGACAAAAGGCTGGTGGGTATGAATACGCTTATTGGTTCCCTCTGCCGTGAGCACTAGCTTTTTTAGGTTTTGCGGGACTAATTTCATTTTAGGATTCGTCAAACGAGAGCCAGGTCAGCGACGAGCTAGGGTCTGATTGTCTCTCGGGCGAACAAGACGTCAGCTTCACTGGAATAATGGAAGATACCGCTAAGCGATTCTCCGCATTGCTCACGGTCATTTGCCGCACAGCTAGGAGATCGGCGAACAAAGTGGCCAAGATGAGAAAGAAAAAGAACGGTGGCGACGAGGAAATTAACAAATTGGCGACGAGGAGTGAAGGCGTTGGAAGTTCTCAGTGTAAAGTTCGCTCTTCTGCTAAACCCGGCGCAATGACGACGGACGAAAAAGGTAAAGCCGGTAAGGCAGTGTATGTCACGGTTGGTGAAAACACATTCCAAAATTATTTAATATTTGAACACCTGTTTTGAAAAAGGGCGAAATTATTTCGAGATTAAAAACGCTGTATATAAGATGAGTGCACCTGAAAGTTTCCCTGGAAAGAGTTTCGTGAGAAGGTTCACAGTTATAAGCCATACACAAATCTCTAGTAAACAGACATTTTGTATTATATTCCATCGATTGCGAGATTAGCAAACTTTATGCAGCTATGCTTTGGCTGCCGTGTAACGAAGCACCCAGGTGTAGTCTTTATTTTACTTTTCCTTTCTCGCAACGCTTTTTCAAACGAGTACCTACTTGCGACGATCGATCAAAACTACATTGGCTTTTGAATCTCATTAATTTTCCCAAGTTAGCTTTTTAACTGAAGCAACTTGATACTCGGTTTTTGTGCTTCGTTCCCGGGCCGCCGGTAAGCGTAACTTCTCAAGGCCATTCAGTTGAATTCAATTAGTAAGAAATGAAACTGAGTTGAGTTCAGTTGTTAACCGGCAAATCTCATTCATGTTCGTACTATCCTAGTGGAGCAACACTTAAACGAGACCTACGAACTGCATCAGCTGCTAGGACAGGGTGGATTTGCAGTCGTCTATTCAGGAACTAGAGTCAGAGATAACGTCCCAGTAAGTCAGTAAAAACGTTTTTCTTTCTACTTATCATTATTTGTCACCCTGAGTAATCTTTAATTTACGCCTTGCCACAAAACCCGATAAGGCGTCAAGTGATATTGCTTTCAAGCAATTCAGCCAGGAGCCCGGTGACTTCCATGTGAGTAGGGCCGGTCTACTCATCATTGCAAAGATCATTTTAGCCAAAAAAAATACTACTTCCGAGGGAGTAAACGTAGCTTCTCTCGTGTAGGGTTCTTGTCTTTGTGTTCCAATGTTATCAACGGGTTTAACGATCAAAATATGTTCCCAGCTGATCAAATGTTTTCCGGCTTTACCTTTGAAGTGCAGGTGCCGCTTTTGTGACCACACGTTCCTACCAAGAAAGTGTTCTCATTAGAGCATTCTGAATACGATTCACGGGAAATTGTCGTGCAGTCTTTTTTTTATCTTGGATTTCATCTGGACATTCTATCGTAAGCCAAATAGTGACATCTCGTATGCATTATTTCCTGTTTAAAACGTCATCTAGCATTATAGTAGGCATTCTATTTTACAACCGCTTTCGATGTTTATCGCCACCATTAAATAATGAAATAGTACATTTCTACCACAGAAATTCTTGAGTCACGGAAAGAACACCTATTCAAACTCACCACAGCGGCAGCACATACTAGAAAATTAGTACTTATTAGGTGTTTCAAAAGTTCGCGCCCTTTTTCTGTACTGAAGACTGTATCTCAGTTATTTTCGTATTTTGGAAGCCATATTTTTTAGAGCAATTACCTGATTTTAAGAGAAAATTCAGGCTACTACACTGAAAGTGCAAACGTTGATTATTAACTTGCAAGGCTTCACAGACCCGCCAATCTGGAGATTCAATATTTTTCTCTGTTCAAAAAGGGGCATGAACTCTTGAAACACTCTGTTCTTTTCAACTGGTTTCGTTTCGTAATGTTGGATCGGAGAAGCATACAGAACGCAACAAGCGGTTTTCTTAGCACCCTGAGCAGCCGCGGCGGTTTTGATGCTATTTTCAAAGACATTAAGTGAGACCACGTACTTTCTCTTTCGTTTCAACAAAATGACAGCGGGAACCGTTTCGAAATCTCATTATGGAGAAGTCTACGTGCTGTGGTATAAATTTTCAAGTCGCTGAGATAAAGCAACTACCTGTTTTGTACGTGCTGTCTAGGGAAAGGAGAGCGTTTCACTGCAACTTCTCTCCTCGGATATGGTAATATATGATTCATTTCATATATCATTTCTTTCCATATGGTAATTGTTTTGGTAGGTAAGCAATCAACTGCTGGCCATAATCACCTAAATTGCAAAACACTTTTTTTCACCACGTCGACATTTTGACATTTGGTAAGTCGAACTTACCATATTTATCAAATATTTCGCAGAAAATCAGTTGCAATAATTGAAACACACGTACTCTCTCTATAGTGGATCTGTATGTTCAAGTACGAATTGTGTTCGAACCAAATGCGACGCAGATTATTTTGCATTTATATACCTTGAAACAGACGAAAATTCGAAGTCCACTGACTCACGTTTTATGCTTAAAAAATTAACGTTTTTCATATATAGCGTTTTTGTTTGCTGAGAGAAGGAGACAAGCTAGGGAAATTTAGTTATTTAAGTTTTATTTAATTTGATTTCTCTTTGAATAGTACGGCGCAGAGAGTGTTTTCGAAATCGATCTGTTTGTATTTATAATAATTATTTATTAATAAAAATTGATGTTTCCTTGTCTACATTATTCTATGAGCTGATATATTTTGCCTACAAGCCATTTTCCTCCTTTTAAGACCAGAAAACGATGTACCAGGAAGTTACCTTTTGTATGCAGTAAGGAAACACCAGCGCATCACAACAAACGCATGCGAAGTGCACCTGCAGAAGCGTCGGACAAAAGCTTTGTTGCTTGTCTCGAGCCTTTCCGTTGTTTTGAGCAAAACCACGTAGAATAAAGATGCATGATATATATGTACCAATTGAGGAACACGCCTGTTGACAGAGTGCTCAATAGAAGAACCAGAGCGTTAATATAACCTTGGTTGTCTGATCAACTGAGGATTCGAATTGGTGTTTTATACATATATAGATAGATAGATAGATAGATAGATAGATAAATAGATAGATAGATATATAGATAGATAGATATATAGATAGATAGATAGATAGATAGATAGATCATAATTATCACGTCCGAGCTTAGTCCGTCCGTCCGCGCGCGAAAAGCACTCTTTCATTGTCATACTACAGGGTGTTGTTGTTATCAATGGTTATGCGTATTAAAAGGAAGTTTATTTCCCAAAGGAAATAAATGGTTTTATATGACAGCGACGTCTTGTGAGTAATTTCCCATCTTCCGGTGGGGCATTCCCGCCATCCGGGACTTCATTCGATAGGATCCCTTGTAAGGCAAACAATTAGAACGTGAGTCCTCTTTCGCTCGCTTCTCCCAGCAAGGGCTGAAGAAGGAATTTCAATCATTTTTCTATCATTTTTAAGGTTGCTGTCAAGGTCATTCCAAAGTGCAATGTCTACTCATTCGAGGAGGTAAGGCCCAATAAATTAATCTCTAACATTAAAGAGGCATTTGTCACAGTTTAATCAGAATCATTCAGTGTGGTTGGCTCCCGATACTTGTTTTCAACAAATGGTGTGTCAGGCTCGCACTACGTCATTGAAAGGAGTTTTGTCCCATTGCTTCCGAGTTAATGAAGCATAAGGCACCAACTTTGCAAGAACAATTCGTACACCAGAAAGCGAGATCATAACTCACAACCTCGTTCCCAGGCGCTCTCTCTTTTCCTTCCTTGCCGTCAAGAAAGAGATCTTCTGGGACCACTGAACACTTATCTGCCCCTCCCTCCAGCCACTTGTTTGTAACCTGCCAAAATCTGGCAGAAACGTGACCAGACCATACCAGGGTCTCTTTCTCGACAAGGGAGGAAAAGAGAGATTGGGAACGAGGTTGCATAACCCATCCATTAATTTTCTCGCAGTCTCACTTCAAAATTGGTAGACGCCGGGGTGTAAAATAAATAGACCCCTTTCTGGCTTGTTGATATATCAGAGGATAATGTCCCTGGCTATTTGCAGCTGCGGACAATAACCTCCTACATACCAGCTGCCCGAAATACGGGGATCTATTTACTAAATGTATCGTTTCGGAAGACACCAAAGACCTTATTTTGACTACAGCTCGGAACGTCTGAGATATTGCGTCAGTACGCAGCTATTACAACAGCCCACACAATTGGCTCAGAAAACAATAGGAGCATTCAAAGAAACAAATGAACCCTAACCCTAAAAACAATAGAGCTGCGTCCTAATCAGATCCAATGAAATTACAAGTTGTAAACAGCTGCGTGGTATCTGGAGATATTTAATTACAAGAGCTTAATTAAATGGCTTTTACCAAGATGTACAAAAATGATAATTACTTTGCAATAGGTCACACTTAAAAGGGGCAGAATCATGCAATTTACAGTATTTTTGGAAGATCCCAAGGACACTTTTTGGTTCATAGTAGCGGAAAGATAATGGCCAAAATTGCTTTAACCGGCTATTGTAATGCAAAGAAACTGTTTATAGACGCTTAAAGCGGCAGATAACCCAGAGAGAAATGGGTTTAAACTTGACAACATCGGGCCGCCGTTTTCAAGTTTCATCTTGCAACTTGCAAAAAAAATCGCTTTTAACATAATTTAAGCTCATTCTTTTGCTCTAGATTTACTTTATTTCTCAAAATTACTTATTTAGAAACTAGCAATATTGCACAAGAACTAATCACCATCGAAGAACATGCTCGTTCTCTCTTGTCTCCCTGGTGGTACTCGGCACACAAAAAAAATTCCGCAAGCAAGTAGCCTTTTCTAGTAGATCGATCAAGCGATCAGTTTCCTCGTCGCGCCACCGTCTTGCTTTTCGGTTTGGTGTTTGTTTTTCAAGAAGTTAGATGGACATTCTGCGCAGCTGCTTCCTCGCTCGCTGCCATTTTGAAAAAAGTGACTGGGATCACCGCTGGCATCCAAACAAACTGTGTGCATGGTAACGACTCGATTTGCAGTCACAATGCGCGTGCGCGCGTCCAACATGTTGGTTGAGACTGGCCCAACGAACAAAATTTCACGGATCCAACAATGAAAACAAAAGAAATATATGTTGGATCGACTGTTTGATGCTGCATCAAACATGTTCCAACATCATCCAACATGTTGAATTGATGTCATCAAACACGGTGGCCAAACGATAAAATGTTGATTCACCCAACGAGGTTCTTGGGCGCTATAAAGCGGAATTCAAGCCAGTGGTGGACTGAAACGGACGGAGTATGATGAGCCTGATTTATATATGTATAAAGGCATGCCGGTGCAGCCGGTATCAGCAAATCGGCCTCCCCTTTCTTGTGTGATTGTTGATTTATAGTTACCCAGATCAAAATTCACTAAATGTAAACGGCCCGGCCAAACGATAATTGTTAAACGATCCAACAGCGTAACCGAAATACAAGTGTAACATGTGGACAACTACAACGTACACATTAAAATGGGAAAGCACAAGTCTGGTACCTTCAGTGCCTTGAAAAAAGTGGGACTCTCAAATGATCCTAGAATGCTAACGACCCAATCTCTTTCCCAGAGCCCTCTTTTCTTTTGGCCAGCACCAAGAACAGGGACTCTGGCCACAGCCAACTGATGCGCAGTCGCAGCGAAGGTCCATATTTGTTCTGAGTCTGCGATGATGAGCCGTAAGTCCGTGATTTGCGGGCGTGTGGCCAGAGTCCGTGTTCTTGGTGCCGACCAAAAGAAAAGTGGGCTCTGGGAACGAGATTGGCTAACGACTGTATTAAAAGAGAACCGTTTCAATGACTCTGAGCATGCTTGATTCAACCGAATGTCAACCGAATGTCAATCGCGGTCCCAGAGCCCGCGTATCTCTTTAGTCAGCGCCAAGACAAGGAGCTCTGGAATAATCAATTTCCAGACTCCAAGATTTAAGGAGTTCAGGTTATACGGCACATCCATGCTTTGGCTACGATATATCGTTCAGAGATAAAGTCGATGTGGATGCGTTCCACAAAGGGATACAATACGCACTCTAAAGCTAGGAGAGTCCAATTTGATTTTGAAAGAACATCAATATTAAATTTTGAAAGCAGTTGGGACGATGAATAGAGATGTTTTAGTGGTTTTACCAACTTGAACGGGTTTTGGCAAACCACTCATATACCAAAGTTTGGGTTTCATCTTCGATTTCCTGGGAAGTGAAATGGGGCGATCATTAGAACTCAAGGGTTTACAACAGCAGCAACAAATCTTCGTGTTTACAAGTTTACCTGGATTTTTCTGTGCCATATTCGTTTAAAACTTGAGCTCAGCTGTACTGATTTTGCCGGTTTACAAGCAATTTTACTTCCGGTAGTTTACGCATGAGTAGTTTGATACATCGAGTAGCCAATCAACTAGTTCTAACGGATGGAATGATGTATGAAATGGATCATATATCAATTGATTATTCCAGAGCTCCATGTCCTGGCGCTGACCAAAAGATACGTGGGCTCTGGGAACGAGACTGACCGAATGTCTAATATTTTCGGACTTCCGGATCATAACTCGGGTAGATACTTCATATATGGTACATCTTCCCGACCGCTGGTAAAGAGGAACGCAGGTTCTTGACTGTCTATACTGAGCATGCGTAAAACTATCCTGTTTCAAACACTGGGATGTTTTTTCAAGTATTCCCGCGTCATTACCAACAAATTAAATTCACCATTTCATATGTAATTTTAACAGGAAAGTGAAGGCACCATCCCGATGGAGGTTCACCTACATCGCTTCCTAAATCATCCCAATGTCATCAAACTGTACGACTACTTTGAGCACGCGCAAGCGTATGTGATTGTGCTAGAGAGACCGATGTATCACAAGGATCTGTTTGACTATATCACAGAAAAAAGGCGCCTGGAGGAGAACGAGGCTCGAAGCATTTTCCGCCAAGTTGTCGAGGCTGTGATCCACTGTGAGTCAAAGGGAATTTTTCACCGCGATATTAAAGACGAGAATATCTTATTGGACACCATGACTGGTCAGGTGAAGTTATTGGACTTTGGTTCTGGCACGGTGCTGGAGAACACTCTGTATACTGATTATGAAGGTAAGTTGAATTGTAACGCAACGTTAAATGTATCTAAAAATAAGTCCATTTGTTACTGTGCTGGGTCAAGACCGTAGACTGATAGAGGAATACTGTTACCTAATTTCCTCCTGCTATAAACTCGCATTTTGCATGCCGATATTCATTTTTTTCAGGAACGCGAGCGTATTGCCCGCCCGAGTGGTTCCGCTTTCATCGGTATTACGCCAGACCCGCTACAGTGTGGTCGATGGGAATACTGCTTCACAATATGATCATGGGCGACGTGCCGTTTTCAAACGAGGTCGAGATAGTTCGAGCAGAGTTGAATTTCCCGGATGACGTCAGTAAAGGTGAATATTTTAAAAAACGCCCGACATGCGCGAATCGAAGGCGCATTTTCTTCGACTGAAGCTCCTCTCTCTTTCAAAATCACATAATTTTCGCTCTATGGGTGCATTATTTTGGGGCTATTCTGTTTATCCTTATTTCGGTGAAGGAATATACGAACAAGTGGAAGAAGAAAGTTTTCCAGAGGAAAGGGTATTCCAAAAACAGAACAGCGAGTGGACTGAGAATCACGGCACAGGATAGCCTGGACCCGACTTAAGTCTGACATTTCTGCAGGCCGCGCTCTTTTCTCAAAAGAACGCGCCTTCAGAGTATTCCGAGTAAACTGTACTCTCTTCATCTGATTCCATTCGTTCTGCTGTCGGAAGTAGAATAAACAGAATAGTATCCCGCTTGTACCAAAAACGGAATAGGCCCGTGCATTCATATTCCGGAAAAGTGCCAAATAAATGTGCGCTACATTTGCGAATGGTGGACGTTTCATTTCAGGTCCAAAACCTCAGTTTCACAACAATAAATTACAGATTTTTACCCACACTATCCAAAAAGAGACATACAACGTGTAGAAACGGGGGCCTTGGGTCAGCAAGGACCTCATACATAGCCAGTTTAACGAAAAGCTGCCATCAACTTAAAAAAAGTACACTTAATCTCAATGCATCAGTGTCAGTGGCATCGCGAAAAGAACCGGGTCTGCAAAAGAAACTAAGCAGCACGACACCGCTGGACTCGAAAACCCCCAAAACACCTCAGTTGTGGACCCCCATCTGCTGAAAACAGCTGCAATGCCGTCAACTCTAGGCACGGAGTTACGCTAAAAATCAAGTACCACAAAATTAACATTATAAAATTTTGGTGCTTGAGCAAGTGCTGGCCTTGACTGATTCAAATTCGTAACGATACGCTACACATATTGGAGGAACATACCCCTAAGGTCCCTCACACATATGAAGCCCTCTGGTCCGTGCTTGCAAGCGTGACCTCAGCTCTCTGCTAGATGATGGCTGTAGGGGCTGTGCTCATTGTAATTCGTAATTCTTAATTGATTTCTTCAATTCCTATTTTTATAGTTTTTTATACTATTTAGCGGATAATATTTCTTGTAAACGATGTTATCTATTATTATTTGTGTCCCCACATGCATGCATTAGTAAGGGATATCTCCCGAACTAGAAGGTTCTGACACGGTAATAAAGTTCTACTACTACTACTACTACTACTACTACTACTACTACTACTACTACTACTACTACTACTACTACTACTTCTCCCTATCACGTGATGCTACAATCCTGGCCAAAATGGTTGGGACATTTTATTATTATTTGTTATTTATGCCATGTATTTTTCGCACAAAGGAGAATGCTTGCAACCATGGCAATCACTTTTCGCTGGAACTTCGAAAACTAAAAATAAGCTGGTCTACTCCTGTGCTGGTGGCTCGGACCATCATTGTAACATATGGTGGACCATCAGTGTAACATATGGTGGACCATCATTGTAACATATGGTGCACCATCATTGTAATTATAACGCTCCAACTTATGGGCTTCTGGTTAACGTGATCACATTGGTCTTTGTTTCAGACTTGCAAGATATTCTGCACTGCCTCTTAGCCAAGCATCCATCATATCGACCGACCTTAGAGGAAGTCATTCAGCATCCCTGGCTTCAAAAACGCCAGTACAAAGGCCGCGCCTCCATTGACAGGAGATCGTGTCAGAGCGCCCCTATCACTGGGGACATCCCTCGGGACATCCCTGAAAGGAATCGCGAGCGACGCTTTCAACGAGGAAATTCGCTTCTGTGATACCTTTTGAGAGGCTAGGAATTTGCAGGCTCTTACATGTAATTTCAAGCGTGCTTTTCAGCACAGACCTACAGGACAGGTTCACACAAGGCGAAGATGACATGAGGCCAAACCACCTCAAGTCACCAGGGCCCAGTTGTTCAAAACCCGATTAAGCTAACCCTGGGTTAGAGTGAACTTTGATGCCATTTTATTTACCAATTCACAAAGATTTTCCCGATTTTTTTTGCTTGTCGCTTGTGGCTTACACTTTTCTTCCGCTTTAGTCTAAAACCACATTTTGAAAGTGTTTTCAGCGGGCTAAATTAAAGCGTCAGTTACTTCTTAATCGAGGGTTGGCATTAATCGGCTTTCGAACAACCGGGCCCTGGACAATTTCCTTATCACGTTGCGGCTGAGAGAACAGTACTCAGTCCTATTTGAGGAAAACAGAAACTGGTTCTTCCTGTACGCAAGAACACCGGTGTTGTGGCATGTGCACCATGAAGGCTTGTAAGGAGTTCGCTGTTGGTAACGAGCCACGCCTAAGTTTCCATCGCCATTTATACGCAAGATTGAGGCCGCGGCATACACTGAAGAAGAACGTTCACCATTGAACGCTGGAAGCCGAATTGAAGGGATTAAATGGTGACAGATCCATTTAAATGGCTTATTTCCCAGTCTAAGGACAAGATGTCTTCTGAACACCATTTAACAGCCACCCGCGGACACAGAAATTTAGCTTCTTTCATGCCCTTGTGATAATGTATTGTCTGAGGAAGGATTTTTTTCTCTTTGTCGCGATACTATTGAAAATCGTTTGTGCGGTGGAATCGTAAGCACAATAAATAGGCGTCTCCGAGGTACTTTGCAGATAATTAATTTTCTCGTGCCTTAAAGTATGCGCAGATTTTTGGAGTATTGGTTTCTGTTAAGGCAGCAGTGAAAACGACCTTGCGCCGACTATGGCAAGCGCGTGGGCGAGTTGATCAGATAGTAGAGCCTTGTGAAAGCGGGATAAAATGATCTATAAAGGCAAAGGGAAAGTTGTAAGATAAATAACCCAGACGAGCGATAAAATTAGTTTTGATGATGGAACCTACTTTTTTTGGCCGAGGGGTTCTGGAGGGAGGCTGGATCATTTCGGAAACAAACGTGATCACATCTGTACCAAGTGTGCAATCGATACAGATAATCTATTCACTCGGCTAGACATTCTTTCTTTCAAGGGAAAAGATACTGTCCGTCTGAGATGGTCACGTGATCTCAAATAGAATTAGCATACGCACATTTAAAAAAAGTTCTAATCAGCGCATGCGTAAAAGTTTACTTCCAAATCCCGGATGGGGAAATATTTTGTTTGCTGAGGAAAACCTCACCAACAGGAAAACAAGCATTTTGATGACCTGTGCGTTTTGGGTATGTGTTGCCCTTGAAGAGCCCGAGCGAGACACGAGTGTCATACTCCCGACGGAGAGCTCAATATCCTTCAAACAGACCACAGTCCACTAAAATTAATCTTTTTAATTCAAAAGATGTTAAAGTATCTTTACACCTACTTGTTATTCAGTTACAAAAATAAATATCTTAGCCGTCGTCGCCCCAAAAGGAAAACACCACAGTTTTTTTTTTCTATGAAGGCAACAAAAGGCCCACATTTTACCTAACAATTGTAAAACTTCCGCTACTATTTTTCAAAACACCGGCACCTGTTTAGAAAACGGGCAATTTTTTAGCGATTTTAAAGAGATAGAAAACACCGGAAAAAAAAAAGAAAAAGAAAGAAAGAAAGAAACAAAACGTATCACCGCGCGTCAAATTAGTTTTTTCCAACTCGATAACTCGTACAATTTGGCCTTGCTTTTTTTACCCGTTAGGATAACTAAAATTTAGTTTCAGATGGTTTACAGGGTTCGTACTCTTTTGAGCTTTTCAAATTCCGTGACTTTCCATGACCAACAATTAAATTCCATGACTTTCCAGGCCTGGAAAATGAAATACTTAAATTCCATGACTTTCCACGTTTTCCATGACCCGTACGAACCCTGGGTTTAGCAAGATAAATTGCCCGCTACAAAGAGATTCCAACACTGATCTCTCAACGATGCAGCATCACCACTTTTTTTAGAAACTCAACACTGGAATGGTAGGCATAATGTTAAAGTAAAGAAAGAAGGGAGAACTCAGCCTCGTGAGCTCCAGTTATGCACAAATCGAATTCGGACAAAATGGTGATGAAATGTACAATTGTATAGAAAATGTATTGCGGCCTCATGCTCCCACTGGAAATTCTTGAGAAAAGTTAGTTTTCAGGATCTAAAATGGACATCTTTTAGCGTAAAAAGTAAGATGGCATGCGTCGCGCGATGACAGAATGTTCAGGAAGACCGTTCGACTCACACCATCTGAAGTCACGCGGCAAAAGAATTAACACATCATTCACTTGACAATTCCGGCTCTTTCTGCAAGTACTCCAGTGCAGATGACGTACAACAAAGTGAACAAAATAAAATGCTTTCCCTTAATTGCACAAAGATCCAAGATTCCGCGAACGGTCTTAAGTAAACCTTAGATCCTGAAAGATCAGTCATTTCCAACACAATTTGACATTTACATTGCAGAGCACTGTTGCTAGTTTCGCTGTTAAATCCACTCTTTTGTGGTGTTCTAGTTCATCCTCATTGCTGTTTAAAGTCTCTTTCCAGAAGGGCAGCGTAGCTGTTGCAAACTTCTACCTTCAGGGTTGTGCGAGATATCGTCCACATTGACAGTAATAGTTTTATGCGTAACACATCTAGTCTTAAGTCTTAAAAAAAGAAAAAAAAAAGGAGACATCAAGGGCTAAAAGCGCGTGAAATAAATAGTCAAACAAATAAATAAACGGTTTGAATGCTTGTAATAAAACACGCAGTGGTCCCTCCACGGCAAGGGGTCAATACAGCTGTCAGGATTTCGCTCCTTTTTCATTCATCAGCCCCTCCAGACGCTCCAAGCTCCTCCGGAAGAGTTGGTACTGTCGATTTTCGCCGTTCCCTCTTACGCGAAGCCATCCGTTCCTTGAGCTTCCTCTCACGACCCTTTTCGTCCAGGACATGGGACGAGCGTTCGGCATGCGCACTGTCTTCGTCCGACGCCTCGGCTAAGCTGGCGCCCAGTGATTGGCCAGGAGGAGACAGCTGTGGATCATAATGGCTACGTTAATAAAGAACACTTCGGTCCAATGCAGTGGTTTTCGTCTTTCTTTCTTTCTCAAATCGTTAAACTGTTCAAGGGCCTTTCAGCCGAACGGCTAAAATTTTTAGCTCGAATATTAGCCGGTCACATGTACGCGTTTGGATACAAAAGGATCTCCGCTTTCAGTTCCTAATTATGAAGGAAGCAATCCAACTCAAACACAATAACTGAAACCACTCGCCCACTCTCTGGATTAATTTACTTTTTATCTCGCCTTTAGAAACCCCAGTGCAACACTAACTCTCGTTGTTGAAATATTGGCTTTAATTTTTCGAATTTCATTTTCTAGCTCAAGAACACGCAACACGAAATGCTAGGATTGAATGGGATCAAAGCCGAGATATGTGACAGTCAAGATTTCTTTGCAAATGTTCTAATAGATCTTAGTATAAATCTACTAGCGTTCTATCACGAATGCCGTTCTCTGATTGGCTACGCTACTCGCTATCTATTCTGTGATAGATAGCGAGTAGCGGTTTTCAACAAAATGGCGGCCACTTCGTCGCGTTTTCGAAGTGTTTCGAAGTGTCTGCGATGAGGGTATAGATAATTTACTTGTTTAGTTTTGAACGACTAGTAGATTTATACTAAAACAATTAGATTATTCGCTCTCGATTTCTATGCGTGATAGTTGACTCGTGCTGGGCCCTCGTCAACTATCACGCGATAGAAATCTCGAGCTCATAATCTAATTGTTTAATAGATTACATCATGAGAGATTAGTTTTTTGATGACTTACCGACACAACGGAGACTCGGCGCTGCTCATTCTTGAATTTCTCTTCCATTTTTGCAGCAATTCGTTTCATTTTTTCCTCTTCACTTAGTCCTTGTTTTTCTTCCTCTGACAACAGATTCTCAAATCCTTGAGCTTTTTCGTCCTTCGGTTCCCGGATTGTCATCGTGCGTTCGTAACGAACGCGTGCAATCCGCTCGCGCACCATCGTAATTTGACGCTCACGTTCTTCCTGCGAGGAAAACACGTACAACTACGTAAGGAATGTCAAGTACTTTGGCAAGTAATGGACGGTGCCACCAAAGATATATATTAAAAAAAAAAAGCGCAACAAGTTTCAGCAGTTGAGCATATTCACAGTTCCGTTCTCTGTCTCTGCAAATATTTGGGCCATCACGCATCTCTTAATTTAAACGGCTCTCAGGCTTTGCAACCTAACAAACAGACGACAGAAACAAAGGACTGTAACACTTGCACGTAAAAAAAACAGAGCTGCGTCTTCGCCAGATCCATACGAGGAGACGAGAGCCGGTTGCAAAGTTGTCTTTTCCCTGTTATGCTCCTTGTCCAAAGAGCAACGCTTAAATCTCATGGCCTTCCACGGGCGCGACTTTCTACCACCTATATGAAAGATGGAAAGGTATACGTACCTTTTTCTGTTGTTCTACAAAAGTCTTCTGCCTCTCTCCCAAACCCATGATGGTCGCCACTTCCTCCTGCTTTTGTGCCATTCTCGTCTTCTTCCGTTCTTTACGCGCTCTTATCTGGTCATGGAACGAGAACGATAAAGAAGAAAAAAGTCGGAGGAGCTTACATTAATTGAAGTTCACTCGATTACAGCAGAAGAGAAAGGCAAACGATAAGAAATAAAACTTGAGGCGTGACATCCACGGCACCTGTGATAGAGCATGCACCGGTCTGCAGTGAGGCGAGGTTGTGGGTTTCAGCTCCGCCCAGGCCACACCCACCATAAAAATCTTGATATCTCTGAGACCAAGATGCTTCCCTTACTTCGGTCTGTCTTAACAACGCTCGGGCCATAAGGAAACAATTATCACCCACAGTTCCAGCATGTAGTCGGCTCATGAGACTTCAGCTGTGCCAGCCAAAAGCCTAGCTACTAGCTACGTCCTGAAACCCTCACTTACCATTTCTTCTTGTCTCGTTCTCTCGCGTTCAAACTTCATTCCTACATTGGTGTGTTCGCGAAGGAGTGATGACACAATTTCACGCTGCTTCTCTTCTGAAACATCCACGTCTATCACGGTCTTCTCCCGCTTCATTGCAAAGCCACCCTAGAAAAAAACCCAAGAAAAAAAAAGTGCCGAATGCACAATCGCAAAGTCTCCAATGCCTGGTTTCTATATGATCGTTAAGATCGCTGCAGTTGCTGTGATCGTCCGAAAAGGGACCAACGATGCTGTGATTTGGGTCTTGAACTGTTTCCATTTCTCCTCGTTTCCATATATTTCCATATATGGTCCCTCCTATCGGCTACGATCGGCAAGACAGACATTTTTCTATCCCAGCCACTGCAGCGATCGCCGCTGCAGTAGCAGACGAAGGCGTTTCCATATAATCACTGCGATCGCTACGATCTTTGAACACGTTTTTCGGCGACCGCAGCGATCGTAGCGATCATATGGAAACCAGGTATACGAGGAGACGCACTGCTCTGGAGGCAGCTTGGCCCGTTGGTTAGGACGCCTGATTTGCACGCGCAAACAACTAAAAACTATCATCACAAGGTAAGCTGGTTAACGAGAGACGAAACTTTCAGTGTGGACGTACCGGTAATGGCCAGTCCTGTGGTGGTTTCTTTTCGTCTGCTTTTTTCTTCGCGTCCTCCTCCGCTTTCCGTTTCGCTTCTTCTTCCTTTCTTCTCTGTTGTTCCTCCTCTTCAGCTTTCTTCCTTTCTCGCTCCAGTCGTCTTTGCGCCAATCGTTCATTCAGCTACCGGAAGAGCAACCAGAATAATACACAATCATTTTCGCAGCCCTTAATTAAAGAACTTTCTTTCAGATCATACCACGCCCCCAAATGAAGTGGGGCCAATCTTCGGTGCAAAAACTTCTTTATCAAAGGGCCTATCTCAAGGTATTTTGTGGTGATTCGGGGAAACCTTAAGCTACAAGTTTGTATCTCGAAAATGGTAAAATGAAATTCATTGAGCGATAAAATAATCTTTACATGAACACTGAAGAGAGTAGTATACGAGGGACACAGCGGACAGTGAGACTTAGAAAAAATTAGGTGGAGAAGTGGACGAGACTTAGAAAAATTTGGGGTCAGAGCGGGGCGGAAAGTGAGACTTAGAAAAAATCTGCGGAGAAGCGGGCGAGACTTAGAAAAAATTTTGGATGAAAATGGGTTTGAGGGAGACTCAAAATCGGTCAAAATTTAGGACTTTCTTTAGAACGTTTTATTCAAGCTGTGATATTCTATATCATTATTCACATAACAACAACAAGACCAAGAGTAAATCTTGATCTTGCAGTTGTTAAGTAAGCAACGATATGTGACACAAACCTGTGTTTTATTTTCATGTATTTATGTACAGCTAGAGATAAACCTCATTTTTCTAAGTCTCACTTTCCGCCCCGCTCTGACCCCAAATTTCATCCACTTCTCCACCTAATTTCCTCACTTCCGCCCCAAAATTTTTCTAAGTCTGTGTCCGCTGTGTCCCTCGTATACTACTAAGAGGACTGTGAGCACGCACGACCATTATCCAGCCAAATTGTAATGAACTCGAAATGCGTCGGGCCGCCAACTTTTCTTAAGATTACCTCAGTAAATGCGATCCCTTTTTGCTCGTCAATACACCGCTTGGGCGTTAATTGTTTCATTTCGTTTACGTTGTTCTAACGTTTTTAAGTGTTTATTGCCCGTTACTGTGATGTTCCATTAGTCTATTTCACAGACACCTTGCGAGTCATAAAATTACGTGACAGCCACTTTGAGAACTTTGACCTACCGTATCCTTGTGTCCAGCACGCCTCATCATCGTTTGTTCTCTAATGAGAGCGAATTGTTTCTCCGCCATTGTAACAATAGAAGCGGCCATGTCCTCTTCATACTGTTGTTCTTCTCGCTTTCGGCGCCTGGCTTCCAGTCTCTGGCGCGTCATTTGACGCTGTCTCTCAACAGCTTCTTCCATCGCCTTACGAAAAGAGTTACAGAAGTACTGTCACGAAAACTTTGGCGTTTTTAAGCCGAACCTGTAGTGAAATTATTCCTGCACAAACTCGTACTTAAAAAGGCTGGTTTTCACTAGCGACGGAGTTGGAGTCCGAGTCGTAATCGGAACAGTGGAGCGTTACGATCTGGTGAAAATCAAACATCGGAGTCGCAAGCAATTTTGAGTTACCGCTCCGACTCCGTCGCTTATGATCAAATGAACAAAATACTGTCGGAGTCACAAGCGGAAGCGGAGGAATAAACCAATCACAACGCATGAAAACGAGCGTTATTATTGGGTTATTCCTCCGCTTCTGCTCGCGACTCCGACAACGCAGTTTTAACTAGATCGAAAACGACGTAGTCGGAAGCAGAGTGGGAAGAAAATGGAACCCTTCTGATCGTTGCAACTCCGATTTCGTCGAGCTTACGACTCCGATCACGACTCCGTTGTTCGGTTTTCACTCGGTCGTAAGCGCTCTTACGACTCCGCTTACGACTCCGACGCTAGTCAAAACCAACCTTAAAGCGCCCTTCAAATCTCGGGGGAAGACCAAAAATAATTGTCAGTAATACTTTCCAGGCGACTTTTAAAGGTGCATTCTTTTGGAACTGATCTGTTTATTCCTATTCCGGTTTAGGATTAACAGAATAACTAGAATGAGAGTTTCCAAAAGAACGCGTATTCCGAAAACGGACTGGTTATTGCGGAGGTGACATCACAAGTAACGCTCGGAATAGTCTGGACACGACTGACTAAGACTGACATTTCGGCGGCTGAGCTCGATTTTCCCGCCAAAATCTCCCAAAAGAACGCGTATTCCGGCTGTGTATTCCGAGTGAACGGTATTCTGTTTATTCCGTTCACTCTGTCACCGGGAGTACCATTCCACTTACTCCGAGCCGGAACAGATGAGGTCCCCAAAGAAGAGGTAAACTGAACACTCCGTCTGTTCTTATTTCGGAATAGTCCCAAAAAGAATGCACCCTAAAATCGTCATCTTAGGGGCAGGCTTTCGTAAGAAGCTGTTCGCATGATGAGGGCTTGGCGCCTACACCAGTCAATTTAGGTAGACTAGAAGCCTTCCTCGAAAAGTTCTCTGAAATTGTATCCAAACGATGTGTTGCCCCGGCATGGAACAGAGCTAAACCGAGACAGTCCTTGGTTCTGGATTCCGCACTGTGAATTTCGGATTCCAGGTCTGGGTGTCTCACTACACCTCAGTGGATTCCCTATCCGGAATCCGGAGCTCAGGATTCCGGGTTACACAAGCAAAAATTTCCTGCACTCATGAATCCGGGTTCCCTCACATGGTGTGAGACGTGACACCTTGCAAGAGCTGCTAGGAGGCTCCTACCTCTTGTAAATGGATAAAGATGACGTAAATGAAGGGAAAAGAAAAGAAGAAAACCTATACCTAAAATACAATTATTCACGAATAACCGAAATGCAGTGACCGACAAATAATGGTTCCTCTATTGTGCCCTGTTATCGAAGAGGAAATATGTTAAGCTATGGTGAAATTCTCGCGACATTTGGACAAGTAAGTTGACTTAAGTCTAAATTCTTCGACTAGACATTACACAAATTGAACTCAAATCGTTGTAAGGAAAATATCTTTGTGTCTCTACCTTTTTCTTTGCTTCATGCTGTTTCTGCAACAACTCCAGCGCTCTCTGAATTTCTTCCTCCGAGGCTCCCGCAAGCTTACGCGCTTCTCTTTCCTTTTCTATTTCAGCTTCCAGTTCCGCTAGCTTTGCTTCCTGTTCTTCTTCGAGATGAACTTCTTCTTCGTCGCCTTCGGCAAGCTTTCCCATTGGAGAAGATGGCGACTGTTGAAAGAAAGTCGGAAAATAAAAATATAAAGGCTGCGGCACTAGAGTGGAGTAAATTCAGAGGAACGGATTCAGAGCCAGCTTAACTTCTTGATATTTTAAGGTGCTCTGAATCTGCTCCACAGATTCTTTTTTTAAAAACTTTGCCGAGTTTCATCTTGGCCTGCTGACGACTTTCCAGCAATAAAAAATGGAAGTCACAGAGTTCCTTTTCGACGGATATGAGCAACTAAAGCCAAACTATAAGGCGTTTTGTGCAGAGTTTTGCCGTTTCCATGTTAACGTATTACGTCACAGCAATGGCTGCATCTTGTTTAGCAATAATTGGTGTTTGATATGGTACCTTAAAATTGCTATTACGTGATACAGTGTTGTTGTGTAATTCCTTCTAGTAAGAGAGTTTTTTCAAAGCCTTGAAATTAGTTTGAGCCACCTTAAATTAGTCGGGGAGAGTGAAAATGTTCCTTTTATGCCTCGCTGAAAAGGAAATAGTGACTCTTCTCTTGAACGAATCGTAAAATGATCAATTCACTCACTGTCATAGTAGTGCTTCTTTTCCTCATGGGTCGAGAGCCCATGAGAGACGCAGCAAGGTTGTCCATCCAACCTTCCCTGCGCGCCATGCGCTGATCGGTTTTTACACGTGACAACACAGTCTCGCCCTGGTAAATTAACAAAATAACACTGAAATACTTTGTTTTTGCTCTTCCTAAGTGTCAGAACCTGTGAAACTAACTGATAATGCAACATAATGAAAACAAAGAAGCGAAAACAAACAAACAAACACACACACGTGAAGCAACATACTGTAGAAAATAAGAGCTAACGAAAAAAAAAAATGATGTGAAGTTAGAGTGACCAGCGCAGTTTCTGGAGCACCTCAAGCAGATGCAAACGAGCCTAAACGAATATACAAGTTTGAACAATTCTAAAATTTGAGTATGATTATGCGATTGCCCACCACACTGTTCTGCTAACTGAGGTATCAAACAGTCTTACACCCAATGCTAGCTGCGGGTACTCAGAGGCAAAGAGTTACCTTGTCTGCCAGGACATGAGTCATCGCAGCGCTTTCAGTCTGCTGTTTTTCCTGTAAGTCAGCCATGAGAGCGACAGATATATCATCCTGGAGTTTGTCTTCGTTGACGCCTTGTGTCAACAGTTGTACTCGCTTATTCTCTATCTGAAGCACAAGCGCGTCTTTAAGAAACTTCAAGTGCTGAGCTCTGCTCTCGGCGATGCGAGCAGCGTTCGTCTTCTTTTCCTCCTGTTACAGCCAGAGAAGAACTGCTTTAATTTTAGTGTATTTGATTTTGATTTTTTTAGGACCTTTCAGTTAAGGTGACGATCTACGTGTCTACTTGCAACGACGGCTCAAAGGATACTAACGCTGCGCGGAAAGTTGACCCACTATTTCTCAGGGAAACTCTTGCCCAGTCTTTTTTGTCAATTTTCTGGGCAATGCTATTTCACTTAAAATCGTCGTTGGAAAATGTTCTGCCTAAAACGGCACAATGATGTGGTCTCGCGCCAGTGCCTAATTAAATAACCACGTTGTTGAGCAGGGTTCAAATCGCGATCACGGTCTTAAAATGATTGAGGAGAAATGAGTTGTTGCCTTTGTGATTGACAGTGATGACATTTGCAAACGGTCAGCCTTTCTAACCTTAACCGTAGGCGCCGTCGTCCAGACTACAGATGTTAAGTCTGTAAATAAGAAAAGTCTAAGGGCCGGTTATTTAGACAGAGTTTAGCTGGCCTTCGGCAAAACCACGTTCCAAGTCATTTTCATTTTGGCCAACACTAGTATATGTATGCCGTTCGTGGTCGAAAACAGTATGGAGAAGGCCAGAGCGGAGGAGAAAAGCACTTATCTACTTGAAGCAACTCACGTTTAGAAAGGTGGGGAGGTAAAATGACTGTTGTAAACCGCGGTCTAAGTTAGACTTCGTTTAAATAACCGGCCCTAAGTCTTTAAGACGTTAAAGATCCCACGAACTGTTCTAAACTGAAGAGAAGGGGACGTAGCTAGCTGCACGACCGACGGCAATTCGCGTCAAAAGTAGTCTGGAAAGTGCATTTGAATAATCATAAAGAAAATGCGCCACATCATTGTTTCTATTTTAAACCCGAAATTTATATATTCAAGATCACGTTTTTAACGGACCTCTGTTTGCAGTTCATCAGGTACAGCTTGCATGGCGTCTCTTACTGCATCCATTCTCCACGCTTTTCTTTCATCAGCGATGTCCTCAATTCGGTTTTGTCGAGCTGATTCGTTTAAGTATCTCGCTGCTGCCAAAGCCTCTTGATCATCTTCAACTTTTGCCAGCAAATCTGTGAGGGTCTGTTGTGATAAAAGAGAAGGGAATAATCGCTATGATATTATGCCAGGGCCAAACAACGGCAAACCTTTGTTATTTACAACATAAAGTGCTTTCTACAGCTCTGTTATGGATTTCATGCAATTTTTCGGTCTGTTTTAAAAAGCTACGAAGAATAGCATCTGTTCGCATTCTTTAGCTGAATACGTAAGAAACAGAAAACCTGATAGGGACTGGAAAATCAAACACCGAATTTTGTCTCTCCGAAAATGCTAGCTGACCTATTTACCCCCTCTCCTCCCCGCTCCAAAAAAAAGGAAAGAGCATATTTAGCTTTTCGAAAACCAAAAGGATTGAATTATTTATGATACGAAAGTTGCGGACAAAATTTCACTCCAGAAAACTCCAGCTTTTCTGAAGCCTCACGCGCGAACAGATTTTTCACCGAAATGACCCGTTGGGTGCTGCTTTTATGCTGTTTAACACAGAAGTCCTAGCAACTTCTGACTGTGATCATTCTTTTGGAATGGCCGTAATACGAATATAGGCATCAAACTATTGATCGATGCTTTGAGTTAAACATTACTTCAAAAACTCACTAATAATTCATGAGCCTAAGAGCCTAAAAAGTGACCGATAAAACGACACGTGCATGAGCTTTATACCCGATAAAACACTGCTGGTTAGTATTCTTCATATAAAGAATACTAATAGGGCATAGCTTGTTTTTCTTGTATGCTGATAATTTTTCTCTCACAGTTTGAACCATCGTTCAGACCCCAGAGGGACACGTCTTTTGTGGAATGTTTTTGAAGCTGGTCAAAAAACTCGCAGCATGTGTTTTATCGGTCTAAAAACACTGCTGCTCGTTTTTTAAACATTACTTAATGGTTATGCCTTTCAAGGGTCACGAGTTAACTAGAGAGGAGTTGCAAAAAGTCTTAACACCCATTCCTTGACCCGATTTTCGAAAAGTTCACTGAGACAAAGACCCAGCCTTTCATATGTAAACTAGCTGTTTGACTTTAGTCGCTGATATCGCTTTGCTACCTCAATAAAACAGGAATTTTTAAGAAAATGACTTGAGAGAATGAATAATCTGTCGAAACGCCGGCATAGTGGGAAAAGTCCGCGTGCTCCTAACAGGAATCGAACCTATGACGTTCCAGTTACACAACTTTGTCGCTATTCCTTGGAGTACCGAACCGCGCAGACAACGTGATAAAATGCAGACGTGTGTACGCCTCCCGATGAAACAGCAGTCTCCTTGTCACCCAATCCACCGGGAACCCAGTAACCTTGGCGACGCGCCGGGTAGTTCAAAACGCCTGACTGCACACTGAATTGATAAGCTTTGAGGGCATTACTGAAAATACAAACAAACAAACAAGCAAGCAAGCAAAACCGCCCGCGTTAACTAAGCCGTACCTCCTGCTCCGAAGCGTGCTTTCTCTCCAGTTCACTCAAGATGGCTTCCTGTAGTAGTGCCAGACCTCCCTGCTCCATGTCGAGCGCGTTTCTTTTATCGGCCTCGCTATCCTCGGCCTGCTCTTTAAGCAGTTTTTCCTCCAGTTCTTTCTGAGCTGCTTCTTCAGATCTTCCTTTCATCGCTGCTCGCCGAGCTTTCATGGCTGCAATTCGATCCCGCGCAAGCTGCTCCTGTCGGGCTCGATCCTTTTCATAACTGTAAAAACAAGTACATGGTATTAAGCGGCACATATCCTCGCGTGAAGTTATCATTTGGAGCTCGCGCGCCTAATTGGGTCTCTATTTAGCTCACAAGAACTGGAATTTAGTGTGATCTTGGGTAACAATGCTCTGGACAATTTACGAGGGAAAAAACAGCATTTTGGTCTAAAGCCCCGATTCAACGTTCGAACATTGTTGGCCAACATGTGTTGGCTGACAACAATGATGACGGTTGGATGCGTGGCTAAACTACCAGCAGTGTTGGTCTACATTTGTTTGGGGTCCTTATGCCCACTGAATTCGTGACTGGGTACTTGAAACAGATGGATTGCTGACATGCCAACAACGTTGAAAAGCCGGCTAAACTCTCCAACTTGCTGACGCGTGGTCTAACGTGGTGCGTCCAAAAAGAAGTTTGGCGAAACGTTTGATCGAAAACAAAACTCTGCCCAAGATTCAGCGAACGAAAAATGTTGGCTCAACGTCATCCATCATGGGATGCTACACGCTCCAACAGGTTGCCCAACAATGCTCAAACACGTTGGCAAACAAAATGTTGGCCAACAGCGTAAAGCTGCGTTTAGCCGGAGTTTCACAAACGATCATGAGCGCCCCTTAAATTCCACTTAAGTTCCGCAATCTCGAAATATTTTTGTTCGCAAAATTTGGCTTTTCTCCTTCAGAAATCACTTTTAATGGGTCGTAAAAGTAATGCCAGTTAAGTTAACAAAACTGGCAGTCATTTGTTCCACGGCTGAGCTAGTGAGTAACATAGTAACATGGTCTGTTCCTCAGATGGTATCACAAATTCCTTTGCTTTCCTGTTTTTAAAGAATTCCTGAACTGGAAGGCAGTTCGTGACGTCACCAAAGCACCACACGCAATACAGCTGTTCCAAAATAGCAGACATACTTAGCCTCTCTGGTCGCCCGTTCTTGTTTTGCCAATCCAAGCAAAACGGCTGCAGTATCAAAGTTGTCTTCTTGTTTCAGTCGCCGCTGCTCTCGTCTCAGTTTAGCCAGTTCAAGCTGTCTTTTCTTCTCACTGTTGAAACGCGCATCTTGTTCACGAAGAGCGCGCAAAAGGGCTTCTTTCTCCTCTTCAAACTGAGACTGAAAGAACCAATAAATTCTCAATGAGTCAGTCCGAAAGACGCGGTTGCAGACGCGGTTGCGGTTGCGGACGCGGTTGAGGACGCGGTTGCGGACGAGGTTGCGGACGCTAAGAGGAGATAGGGAAAAGAGAGCAGAGGGTTGCTGGATCTCAGTGCTCGCCGGTATCTCTTTTATACTCTTCGCGCGCCAGCGGTCACTATCTGTCATTTGAGAAGCACCCAGTACCCCAACATAATTAATCAGTACATCTTATTGCTGCTTTACCAACCGGAGTACGGGCATGTCTGCAAGAGAACATCACTCGCTAATTCTTGCTTAGCTCTCCCGCTCAGTGCCGGGCAAAACGCATACGCCGTTCTGTCTGTTATGTCTGAGATGGCTGGGTGATTAACATACCTGTAAATCATTTAACAGTGACTTAGTAGTGACCTCCTCTGCTTCAGTCACAGTCTCCTCAATTAAGTGATTCAACACTTCAGCATCGACTGCATCCACCCCTTCGGCTTCCACCTGCTCCAAAGCGGCCATCTCCTCCTGGTTCACTTCCCCGCCTTCTTGTCTCAACTTTCGGAGTTTCTCAAGTCGTTCTTGTAAGCGCTGCTTCTGGTGGGCTTTGGATTCACCCATCAGGGCTCGCAGAGCCGCGTCGTGTTTCATTCCTTCGCCTAGAAGCCTGTATGATGTGAAGAAAAATGAAAACAAAATAACTGGGGTTCCCAAATGTTTTGCAGACTAGCGCTACTAAAAATACCTTGGTACATGACATTTGCGGTCCAAGCACTTTAAACAGATAGATACAACGCTCGAAGTCAAAGACTTTGGCTTGTTTTCACCGAGCTTACCATCTTGCAATGGTACCGATGTTTTTCACAACAGACATTCTTTGAAAAAACCTTACAAGGAACGGATGCGTCAAGCTAAATACAAGTGAAAGTGAAAACTTCTAAATAATGCGGTTGACGGATTGTATGACGAAACTAGGTGATGTAGACTACAAACCTAGAGGCCTCATCCAGCTTGCCTTCCTGCCTCAGTCTACGCTCCTGCAACTTCAGCTTTAGCAGCTTGGCTTGTCTCTCCCTCTCCGACAGCGCTGCCCACTCAGCATCTCCCATCTGCTTCATCAGAGCTTCAGTTAGTAGTTTATCCTTGAGTGCGTCATACTTCTGTTCCAGAGCATCAACCAGTTCCTCCTCTGCCGACTCTTCAGCACTGGGGCGAGCCTGCGCTCGTTTCAATCCCAGGACACACGCAGCCAGGTTGTCATACCAACGCTCTTGGCAAGCCATTGTGTGAACGCTTTGAAGCTGCTTTAGTGTCATGGGATTCTACGACGACAGAAAACATACGCAAGTTCAATAAACAAATGATCCCTGGGTGCCTTCCGTATTTCTAAGTGATATCAGTTTGGCGACCTTTGGCATCCAATAATCTATGAATTAGGTACAACCTACATACAACCTGCACATATTAAAGCAGTTTTTAATTGAGTGTCGTAAAAGCAAGACCAATGTAACTGCTGAGCCAATCACGTTCTGAAGGAAATACACCATTCAGCCAATCACAAATGAAAGTAATTCACGACTAGGTTTTAGTAGCCAATCAGAACGCAAGGCGAGTACAGGTGAAAGAGCGACTCCTGCTGGCAGGGCATTGCTTATGTCACCGTGAACTACATTACTTGCAAAAAATTTCGGACGATTTTAATTTCGGACAAAAATAGTGTCCGAAAATAAAACCGTCCGAAATTTTTACAGTATAGTATAAAGCTTTAAAAGTACTTTCTGGGCGACGGCATCACATATTCAAAGCCAATATACACCACATTAAGCTTCAAAGCCCTTAGTTCCCTTTCTGGACCGAACTCTATAGTTGAGACACTGCTTGAGGCATAAGCTTGATTGAGTTTGTGTTATTTTCTCGTTGGTGTATCCCGTTGTAAAACCTTGAAGGTACAGTAAAACTATCATTTTCACAGATTTTATTTCAGTCTAATTCATGTTTTTTAGTCGTAAATTTACTTTAGGCATGTTTCAGCGCAGTGTCCGAAATTTTTGTCCGAAAATTGTCCGAAATGAGGGAAAAAATGTTCGAAAATTAAACGTCCGAAATAAAACGTCCGAAATTTTAACGTCCGAAAATTTTTGCAAGTAATGTACTCACTCCCTAACAAGGTAATAGTGTGTGGGAGCCAACCCACAGCATGCGAGATCCTGGGTGAATCGCAAAGACAATGTTGAAGACATTGATACAGGAGGCAGATGTCGAATCTATACAAGAGCTTGCTGGCCTGTTGGCGCTTTAATTCGATCTGCCCTACGTGTTTGGCTATAATTGGCCGACCGTTAGGTGTGGTGTGACAGACACAGGACCCATCTTAAATCTTGATGATGAAACTAAAAGTGCTCACCATAAGTGCTGATCAAAAAGGAATGTGCAAAGTGAAGACAAAACGCGTTACAAGTTCACCTTAACAGCAAGATCTCTTAAGAGAAATTCCGCTTCTTGTTCTTGGTTATACTGGAGAGCGGCCAATAGTGACACTGCTGGTTCATTCTCTTCCAGATCCCTTCCTTTTTCCGATGCTTTCTGCGCCAGTTCTTCTCGACTCAGATCAAGTTTCAAGCCCACACCTTCACGCAGGATTGCCTCTTGTTCGTCAACAGTTTCCGACATTTCCTCGGGCCCAGACTCTCGCCAATGTTTCCTTAGTTCCTGGAGGAAAAAAAAACATTATACCGAATTTACTCGAAAGATCATCGCCCCAGAATAGGTGCCACCATTGTTTATGCGCCGCATTTAGATTAGAGTACGAGTTTAGTACGACTACGAGTATACGAGTTGTCCCTACTGAGCACGCGCATTAGGTTCGGAGGTCGAATTTTTTCGAAGTGCGCATGCTTGGAACGTATTCGTACTCTAATCTGAAGGCCGCTGCCATACTTCTTAACAAGAATGCGCGCTTATTCGGAACAAGTAGATTCAAAGCCTGTACTTAATAAGTCAAAAATTAAAAATGTTGTACTTTCGTTTCTGAACGTATTTCGAATTTAGAAGTATGTGTATATCTACTTTCTTTCGCTCGTATTGCCTGTTTGAACAGCTAATGTACTTTCTATTTACAAACCAAAAACAGAAAAAAATGTAGACTGCATAGGTACTTTAACAGCGCTAAAACCACACATACCTTCAACTCAAACAGCCTCTCCTGTTGCTGTTCTTTCGTAAGCTGCTGTGAGGCCTTCCTTAGATCGCTTTCCTTTTCTTCGCTGATCAAACGTTCCATGACCAGCATCTCGCACAAATGCTTGCGTTCCATTTCCTTCAATACTGCTTCCTGATAATTGAGGAGACAGCTAAGAAACTTCATCCACGACAAAAGAAGCGGTTAATGGTACCCTTAGGGAAGTTGCTTTCCGGGGTCGCCAAAACTTAAACTGAGATCAGGCTTCTTTTGTTTTTCCTGCTATTTGTGGACAAGACTTTTCAATTGCGTTGGCCCTGCGAACGCTTCCTTCTCGCAGACTATTTGGCTCTGAACGATCAATGGAAAAGGTCAGATCTTTACAGAGGCTATGCAAAACAGGTCTTTATGTGAGTTTTTGTTAAACGTTTTTTTCACTTTAAATCCTGTCACCATACATACCTGCAGTGCTCCGATGCTTGTGTTGGAGACTGGTGCTGACTTGGTCCCAGTCTCCAATGTGGCCAACTGCTCTTTTACTTTGTTCAGTTGTGATTGGTCCTTCTGTTGCCAGGTAACCAACCTCCGTGTAGCCAACTGCTTTTGACGATCTCGATCCTGTTTAGAACTGAACAAAGTGGCGTTATCGTCACATGATATCTGACTGCGCTTTGAGGAGAACGGTGTTTTATGAGTCAAATGAGTCAATGAGTCCATGAGTCATGAGTCATGAGCCAATGAGACTCACAGTCAATATAACAATAATTTATAGATTAAGCCTAAGCCCTAGTTTCAGTAATTAGGGTTAGGGTTAGGATAAGGGTTAGGGTTAGCTTTCATTTTATGGGTTTGGGTAACTGCACTAACTCGTTGACTCATTGACTCTTTGATTCATAAATACTCAAGACTCCGCTTTGAGTCGTACAAATGAGGGAGATTCTACTAGGTTCAGATGGCAGGAACCGTAATGTCAATGGCTGGAACCGTAATGTCAAATGATGGTATATTCGTACTTACTGTAACTGAACTACAGTAAACACCAGGAAGCACGTGAATATCCTAAAAACACACATCTTAAGTCCTTACACAGAATCAAGGTGTATCTGTCTGGCTTGTGCAAGCCCCAGTACAAGGGCAGAGGGTTGAAAGCCGTTTTCCTGCAAGGCTTGCCGCTCCTCTCGGCGCATGCGTGCTAGCTCAGCGTGACGCTGTTGCTCACTCTCAAACTTGTCATCCGCTCCACGAAGAGCTGCTAGCAAGGCTTCTTTTTCATCGGCTAAACGATTCTAGAGGAAGAAAAGGGCAAATCTTAACGCTGAATGTTGGGGCGATTCTGCTGTAAGCGATCAAATCACTCAGCACTAAAAAATAGCACGTGACTTGCATATCTCGCAAGCCTACACTAATGATAACATTAAAACGACGGTTTTCACTGGAGACGAAGAATTCTACCAATTCTGACGGCGACTCCAGCTCCCGAGTGACGGTGATTTTCGAATATTGCGGGAGTCGCAAACGCAATCCGAAAAATAAACCAATCACAATACTCGTTCTCTGGCGGGAGATGGTCCGTTATGTTACCGAAGCCTCAATTATCTGTATTCTAAATGTAAGTAAAACCTGTGCGCTGTTCTTCAGTTTTCGTAGCACTATCCGTCTCACGAACCTCAAGATCTTGTATCGTGTTTCCAGTGGACGTTTTTAGTGCCGCCTCCTCGGCTTGTGCATCATCCTCAGCTTCCAGTTTGGAGATCTCCTCCTCTGACATTCCTTGTTCCTTCAGTTTCTCGCGCTTTTGTTCTCGCTCTTTCTGCCGTTGTTTTTGTTGAGCCCGACTCTCGCCCATCAGTGACACGAGATTAGTAGCTGCCACTTCACCCAAGAGCTGTTGAAGCTCGTCTTGCTTACCTATGGTCAGACGAATCAATAGGTGAGTGACAAAACAAAAGGCGGTACGTTGCTTCTATGGAGGACAGTTTGAAATACGAAATAAACTAAGGGAAACGGCATGTTGGATTTGGATGTGAGAAGAAGCCTGAAAAATTATCAGACTTCATTTCCACGCCAAGCCCACAGTGAATTCTCGCTCGAAGACCAAACACCTCATACACTACAGGCACAGGTGACTTAACGTGCATTATTCATTTCTCGACATCAATGCCCATCAAGAGCGAATCAGGTAAGAGGTCCCTCTATCAACGTGCGGTCTTGACCCAGCACAGTAACAAATGGTTTATTACGCGCGAAAACAAACAAAGGGCCGCCATATTAACCAATCAGGAGAGGCCATGTCACGCGTGCCTGGGTCCACCATGTTTTTTCAGGGAGTTGACAGCAAATTTTCACGGGAACGGGTACTCTAAAAATAGATTAAGTTGCGACTGTGTTGGGGAGCGCACCCAGGCCAAGGAACACTCTCACCTAATTCACTCTTGTGCCCATAAAATACAAGGAATTCTACCTTCTCTTTGTAGCGCATGGACTTTTAACTTCATCTGGGCCAGCTTAGTGTTGCGATCATTTTCAGACAACCCAACCCATTCCGTTACGCCAAGCTGCTGTACCAGCGCGTCACGCAATAGGCTATCCTTCAGAGCATCAAACTTGTATTGCAAGGCTTGTGACAGGTCCCGCTCACTAGCGTTACCCCAAATTTCCGCATGCGTGACGACTTTGACTACGTTTTGGTTTGAGCCTTCTTTGCGTGACTGGAAGATGTTTTCTTGAAGCTCAACAAGTTCTGTTTTATCCTATGCAACCACAGTAAAAGAATCCAAGAGCGAGCCATAAGAAAAGAGTTAATTCTCAGTGACTATCTTACAATGATATCGCAAATCCCTAGCGAGTTTAACAAAGGGTGCACTCTTTTGGAACTATTCCGAAATAGGAATACAAGCAATATTCGCTAATTGTGTTCCTTTGTGACCAATTCCATTCTTCGTTGTAGATACCTCTTACTAACCGAGCTCGAGGGCCGTACTGCAAGATACGGCGCGCGTTTTTTCCAGTTTAATGTACGGCCCGAGTGCGAAGCATGAGGGCCGTGAATTAAACTGGAAAAAAAACAAGGAGCAGTAACTTACAGGACGGCCCGAGAAAACGAGGTTAGTGAGATATTTACTACATCTCTTGGTAAGGAATAGAACAGGAAAGCACAGTCTGAAAATTAGCGGACCGTACTGTAGAATACGGCCCGCGCTAAATTGGCCAATCCGGCATAGCGCATATCTGAGAGATATAATAAAGTACAGTATTCTGTTTATTGTGCTCCCGATATCAGAATAAAAGGAATGAAGAGAATACAGTTTACTCGCATTATACGCGTTGTTTTGGGATTGTCAAGTCGAATCCAGACCCCAAGGTCCAAGCAACGCCCAGACTACATTTTCAACGTGGGTTCTCAGGCTACTTGCGCCAAAAGAATGCAGTGTTAAGTGCATAATTGACCACTCGTAAAGTTCCGCATACGTAACAGAATCCGGGATTTCGGTGGGGCATCTATCGATGCGTAATTTCTTGTCCATGGCTTATGCAGTAACACTCTTTTCTATGACATATCCACTATATAATAAAACGAAAAATGCTGAAAAAGGGGGCCAGTTGGTCTAACAAACACTGCCAATCGCGACTCGACAAATTTACTTCCAAAACGAAGATGGCAGACAAAGTGATTTACTTGCCTTTCTTTCAGCATTCAGTTACCACAGGACACCCAATACGTAGAAGACGTAATATATCAAACAGGAAAAAGAGTATTTCATCAGATATCCAAACACCGAGAAGCGAGTTGAAAAACGAAGCCCACGGCCGAGTTTTTTTTTTTAGCGGAATTCGACGGGTTAGGATAGAAGATGAAAGACTTACCAATTTGCATTGCTTACCAAAGGGATCAGTATTTTAAGAGAAATTTGAGTTTAAAGTTGCAGTAATTTTGTGCTAAGTAAGACTTCGTTCACGGTAGTGATTTCTTTTGTTTGGGGCTTATGAATTATTAATGAGTTTGGGAAGAACAGTTACCTTATCTTGCATCTCGTTCACCAGTTTCTCGCTCTCTTGATCCTGCTCTTGTTGGAGATCGGCCAAAAGAGAAACAATGACATCATCCTTTCCCACTGATACATCTTGTGATACCTCCAAATAATTCTGTCGGTTTACCACCTTGTAGACTGCTGCTTCCAAGAGAAGATTGCGGCGAGCTTCTTTATCCGCTACACAATTAAAAAAAGTGATTGTTTCAGTGGTCCCTAATCGCCTTGGAAATGTGTAGCTTGAAATTGCAGGAAAATTTTAGTTTACAAGTTTTGCAAGACAATGTGCAACATCCCAAAGATTAAGAAAAATGTAACTTTTAACGCCACTGATCGCATAACATTTTGACGACCAAAATTCGTCTGAGGTATGTCTTTGGTAATAACGTAAGAAAACTAGTTGACAATTTCTGAAGCAGACTAGTACTGTCTAAATAGTCTTAGTTCAGCGTCGAAAGTCATTTAGAGATTGCTTTGATTTGAATACTTTCGTTCAGCTATTGGCCGTTTCGCCGACTCTACAGAGGATCTTTTAAGTCGCTAAACCCTCGTCGTTCGTTTTCTTAAGTTTTATTGGTTGTTAAAAGGCAAATTTCGAGGAGAAAAGGCAAAGTATATGTTTAATGGTCTTAAAATTTAACTCTTGCGAAAGAAAATATGTTGGGCTTAGGTGCACTTCAACTGATTCCCATATGTTTGATTAATTTCTGAACCAATACCACTTGTAATAGCTGGGTACTGACCCAGAGTTCCGGAGACAGGTACAATACCTGGATCAAGAGAATTAATCTTGCTATTTATCTTCTGTAACCAGATCTCTCTCTGTTGTTGGGTCATTGTTGATGCAGCCTCGGTTAACTCTGGCTGATCTTGCTGAAGAACCTCAAGCAAAGCCTGAAAACGAAAAGGAAACACGAAAAATCCCGTTTGAACACACAAAAAACAAGATATTAAACAGGTAAGACTTGATCCGAACCTGTCGTTCGTCTTGATGCTTGCGTTCCAGGGCCTTCACCACAGCCTCTTGTAAGACACTTACGTCACCATCGGTCACCAGTTTCTCCTCGGCCTCTGCTTCCTTGGCCTTTCTGCGGCTGCGCAGCTGGGCAAGCCGTTCACGCGCAAGTTGTTCCTGCCTCAGACGATCTTGACGAAGTCTTATGGAAAAAGAGAGAGGAAAAAGCAAAAAAAAACACCTTTACAAAACGCGTATTGTTAATTATCCTCGACTCTAACTTTTGAGTCACGGGATCTAAACGTAATAACATCTCGACATGAACTGGAATCCCTCAGTAACTAATAATCTCTCGCTCAGTCTCCAAAATATTACATATCTTATGCGGTTCACTTTTTTGCTTCAATTCTCGAGTCAGCGCAACATACCTTTCCTCTACAGCGGCTTTCTGCTTTTCGGCTAGCCCCAGTACTAGCGCGGCCGTACTAAACTTGTCTTCTTGTTTGGCTTTGAGTCTTTCTCGTTTCAGCCGAGCCAACTCAGCTTGTCTCTGTCTTTCGCTCATGAATTGCTCATCCTGTCCTTGTAATCTTCGCATGAGGGCATCTTTTTCTTCCTCGTACCTTGCATAGAAGTGAAATATTTCGTTACCTGGATTATTCTGGCCACAGGAAAGCGCTCATAGAGCAGTTTTCAGTTGAGTGTTGAAAGTAATACCGCCACTGCTTTGGTTTAGCATGACTACGCTTAGTGATTGGCTGAAAAATTCTCCATCACATTCTTAGCCATTCACAATCAGAGGCAAAGCAAAACTGCCTCGCTCGCACGCGTTTTCCCGCCCTTGGCGAACCCTTGGCGACGGTTGCATGTATTTGCTTTCTGTTATGATTGGCGTTCACTTCATTGTCTGCATTTTTCATGATTGGCCAATTACAAAGTAATTATTTTGAAAATCGCTCTACGGAGTAAATAAGCGCACATACAGCTGTTTCGAGAAAGGTTGGCCAAAAGAAGTGCACAAACATACGCGACAATGCCGAAAGGTAGTGTGGGACATATTCAGTCAATTTTAATAAAAACCCAAAATTGGGGATGCCACGAAAATACAATGGCCACTCCGAACGTGTAGACTAACGTTCAAGAAGTCTCTCCACCATTACGACACTCAGACTTTGCATTAGCACACCATATAGACCACTATCCATAATGCCTTTCGGCACTGTTGCGTACGTTTTGATACTTGTCAGTCGGACAACCTTTCTCGAAACAACTGTATACACAAGGTGCTTTACATGTGTCAACAGTTCAGCGTTCTACCACAGCAAGGTCCAATATGTCTGACTTCGACATCTCGCGCACACAACGAACGAAATAGTGCAAGGCAATGCATGTGGGCAAATGATTGTTAGAAAAAAAAACAGGCATTGGACCACATACGGAAGACGGCGGCGCCATTCCCTAGGGCCATCGGACCCAGATCATTTATCTTGGTCAAAGAGGAGTAACTTATGTTTCATAATGAAGCTAGGCTCCACGCAAAGTCCCATGACTACCCTATCTAAGACCTTCCGTCTACCAAACAGTTTACCTTTTGTCTAGATCTTCCAATATGGCCTTGACGTCAGTAACTTGCTCTCCTTGAGCCTCAACATCTTCTCTGTCCTCTTCGTCTTCCTCATCTGGCGGCAACCCTTGAGCCAGACGCTCTCTTCTTCTTGCTAAACGCTCCTTTAACTTTTCCTCGTACCTGTGATAGATGAGCGGTCGTATTAGTAACCATGAAGACAGTAATGCAACTAAAGGCATTACGACAGCCTTTGCACAACACTCGACCAACGTTGCTTTAACACTACATCGACGATGTTCTCTCGAAAAAACATACCTGGCCCTGTTTTCGCCCATAAGCTTCTTTAAATTTGCATCCATCTCAAACCCTTCTCCTAGCAACCTTTGCAGCTCATCCATCTGTCCCTCCTTGCGAAGGCGCCTCTCCTCCAGCTTGAGCTTGACGAGCCGTTTTTGACGCTCTTGTTCCGACAGGGCTGCCCATTCAGCATCGCCTAAAAATTCAAACGTCACGTCTTATAGTCAACACGGACCCCACGAAAGAGGACGACGAGGACGTCATTTTAAAATACAAGTTTGCGTTATTGGTATCACTACGCAACTATTTCGTGTCGTTCCGCATTCCAAATGTGTACTGACGAGGAATTAAACTGGTGCGAGCGGGTTAGAAGCGTAGAGAGATAACTGAAGATTCATCGCCATGTGCTAACGTCCTCTCCAGAACCTTGAATTTGGTACTTTCACGTTGTCATTTAGGAGATGATCGCAGGGAAATATACCAAAATGTAAAACGCACGTGCAGAGCGTGCAGAGCCATTGTTTTTGCCCACTGAACCTATTGTTTTGTGGCGTTCTCGTTGCCGTCGGCGTCATCGTTTCGTAAGGTCCCTAATTAACCCTACAAAGAAACGCTAAATAGCACATGAGCCAGATGGCCTTCAGGTTTACCCCCCTCCCCAAGCAGTATGTCACCGATTTCCATTTATGCACCCAGGCAAAAAGGAATTCGAAGACCTGGAGGTTTCTTTAGCCTGTAGGCTCCAACTAACAGTCGCTTTTCTGGTTATTCTCTTCAAATAACTGTAATGTACACAATGCTTTCTTTTTCTGTACGCAATTTAAGTGTGAGCCAATAAAGATTGTCGTGGTTGTCTTTGCCGTTGTTGTAGATCGTTTTCATTCACGTGACCAGCGGCCATATTGATTTATAGAAACAAAAGGAAATATTTGCATAAAAATAGAGTTCAATTCCCGAAGATTGTTTTCGGACACCAATATGGCCGCCGTTTCTTGGTTCAACCTCGTTCCCAGGGTCTCTCTTCTCTGCCTCCCTTGGTCGTTCCAACGACCAAGGGAGGCAGAGAAGAGAGACCCTGGGAACGAGGTTGTTCTTGGTTTAGGTACACCAATATGGCCGCCGTGACGTCATGTGAAAACGATCTATAGTTGCTGTTGGTTGACAGCACAGCAGAGCTTAGCCTTGAAACCCTGCCCTTTCTTTAATGCCCTCCCTTGCTTCACTGGTTCATTTAGTTTACACATAGTTAGTAGAGGGTTTACAGTATTGACAAAGTTGATGGACTAATGACAAAAAAAAAAAAAATCCGCTTAATTCACTTAATTTACATAACGTAGTGTTCGAGGTCTAACTTTCACGAGTTCTCCGTTTCCTACTTTGTCTTTGCCTCCCGCTAGTCCATTCTACTGAAACTAGTAGTGACCGTTACGCAAATTCTTGGTACGCTACAAAGTGCATATTAACTACTGCCCAGAGGCCTCCTGGGACCCGGAGCCCTGGACACTACACATAACATAATTATAAAGGCAAGATGTTATAGAGGTTTACAGGAAGTGTTTGGTTTCCAAAGTAGCCCATGATTCTAGTTGGCCACCAGTGTTCGAGCAAGGGACAGAGTATGCTACGATGGCCTAGACCACTTCGCGAGGTGTCCTTGTGTACCCCTTCACCGGAAAGAAAAAGAGAGGGACTTGGCAGAGTATAAATCGGTCTACGTTTCACATTACCCAGTTGCTTTTTGAGAGCTTCTAATAAGAGCTTGTCTTTTAGGGCGTCATATTTCTGATCCAAAGCATTCACAAGGTCCTTGTCCGATCCTGTTCCATCGTATTCTAACAAAACAGTCGCGACATTCTCAACAACGCCATCTTTACGCTCTTGTTCCTGCTTTTGTTTCAAGGCAGCTAGCTGTTCTTGACTCTGTGAAACAGACAACAAACAGATTACGACTTTAACTTACGGTAGCATTAGGCCAATTTCGATTCATTAAGTAATGGTCCACGCAAGAATTAGGCAAAAGAACAATACCCTAGTGAAATAGCTTCACGCATAGACTTGGCGCATAGAACAATGCTGAAATTTGGCCGTGAGGGAGATGGCCAGGGCATGGGGAAAACTAAGTGAAAACATGTTGTTTATGTCGGAGTTTTCCTTGTTTACCTTTCGACCGATTTTGCATTTGGACCATACATGTCCAATACTCTGACATAATGAGATTCATAGTACGTCACAATAGATATCACAAAGTGTCACAAAGTGTCTCGTTCTTCATGTGTCACAAAACTGTTACTATTTTGTTAAGAACTAGGGTTTGGGGACACTTTGTGATGTCTATCACAAGGCATCATGAATCTCATTATAGCGGGGCTCCCACGCGCGCGAAGCGCGCGTGGGACAGAGCCCCATACTCATGGAATATGGTCAACCTCTTTTCGTTTGGTTGTCACGTGACTGACCGAGCGTACGTACGTACGTACGTACGTACGCGTCTACAGATTGTACGGGTAGGGTAGGGGAGACTATCAAAAGGAAGGGAGGGGTATCTCAGGCGTGTCTTGGCAAATCCACATCTTTTATATTGGACATTCGCATGGTCAATTGACAGCTGCCAAAACGGGATAGCCACTGACCAGTATCACATGAC
>BLFK01000190.1:747318-759818 GCA_014634185.1 Astreopora myriophthalma
ACCTATTGTTTTGTGGCGTTCTCGTTGCCGTCGGCGTCATCGTTTCGTAAGGTCCCTAATTAACCCTACAAAGAAACGCTAAGTAGCACATGAGCCAGATGGCCTTCAGGTTTACCCCCCTCCCCAAGCAGTATGTCACCGATTTCCATTTATACACCCAGGCAAAAAGGAATTCGAAGACCTGGAGGTTTCTTTAGCCTGTAGGCTCCAACTAACAGTCGCTTTTCTGGTTATTCTCTTCAAATAACTGTAATGTACACAATGCTTTCTTTTTCTGTACGCAATTTAAGTGTGAGCCAATAAAGATTGTCGTGGTTGTCGTTGCTGTCGTTGTAGATCGTTTTCATTCACGTGACCAGCGGCCACATTGATTTATAGAAACAAAAGGAAATATTTAGAGTTCAATTCCCGAATATTGTTTTGGGACACCAATATGGCCGCCGTTTCTTGGTTTAGGTACACCAATATGGCCGCCGTGACGTCATGTGAAAACGATCTATAGTTGCTGTTGGTTGACAGCACAGCAGAGCTTAGCCTTGAAACCCTGCCCTTTCTTTAATGCCCTCCCTTGCTTCACTGGTTCATTTAGTTTACACATAGTTAGTAGAGGGTTTACAGTATCGACAAAGTTGATGGACTAATGACAAAAAAAAATCCGCTTAATTCACTTAATTTACATAACGTAGTGTTCGAGGTCTAACTTTTACGAGTTCTCCGTTTCCTACTTTGTCTTTGCCTCCCGCTAGTCCATTCTACTGAAACTAGTAGTGACCGTTACGCAAATTCTTGGTACGCTACAAAGTGCATATTAACTACTGCCCAGAGGCCTCCTGGGACCCGGAGCCCTGGACACTACACATAACATAATTATAAAGGCAAGATGTTATTGAGGTTTACAGGAAGTGTTAGGTTTCCAAAGTAGCCCATGATTCTAGTTGGTCACCAGTGTTCGAGCAAGGGACAGAGTATGCTACGATGGCCTAGACCACTTCGCGAGGTGTCCTTGTGTACCCCTTCACCGGAAAGAAAAAGAGAGGGACTTGGCAGAGTATAAATCGGTCAACGTTTCACATTACCCAGTTGCTTTTTGAGAGCTTCTAATAAGAGCTTGTCTTTTAGGGCGTCATATTTCTGATCCAAAGCATTCACAAGGTCCTTGTCCGATCCTGTTCCATCGTATTCTAACAAAACAGTCGCGACATTCTCAACGACGCCATCTTTACGCTCTTGTTCCTGTTTTTGTTTCAAGGCAGCTAGCTGTTCTTGACTCTGTGAAACAGAGAACAAACAGATTACGACTTTAACTTACGGTAGCATTAGGCCAATTTCGATTGATTAAGTAATGGTCCATGCAAGAATTAGGCAAAAGAACAATAGCCTAGTGAAATAGCTTCACGCATAGACTTGGCGCATAGAACAATGCTGAAATTTGGCCGTGAGGGAGATGGCCAGGGCATGGGGAAAACTAAGTGAAAACATGTTGTTTATGTCGGAGTTTTCCTTGTTTACCTTTTAACCGATTTTGCATTTGGACCATACATGTCCAATACTCTGACATAATGAGATTCATAGTACGTCACAATGGATATCACAAAGTGTCACAAAGTGTCTCGTTCTTCATGTGTCACAAAACTGTTACTATTTTGTTAAGAACTAGGGTTTGGGGACACTTTGTGATGTCTATCACAAGGCATCATGAATCTCATTATATCGGAGTATTGGACAACCCTCATCTGGACTGCCTAGTTCATGGGCGGACCATTACTTAAAATTCACTCTCAGACAAAAGGCATCACCTCGAGGCTCAAGGGAAAAAACTCATACAAATCCTTACTTTATTCCCCGGAGCCTCGAAGTCATGTTTATTGCTTGAAGTTAAATTTTAAAATATAGAAATTGGTCTACTGCCGATTTGGTTTTTCAAAACCTCATTACTAATTCATGAAGCTAAAAGGCTATCAAGTCACCGACAAAAGGCCACGTGCATGAGCTTTAAAACCCGATAAAACACTCCTAGTATTCTTTGCGTAAAGAACGCTTGTAAAGGCATAGCCGGTTTTTCTTGTATGCTAATATTTTCCCCTTGCAATTTGAACAGTTGTTCGGACTCTAGAAGGACACGCTCTTTGGGGAATGTTTTTGAAGCCGTTCAATAAACTCGAAGGTCGTGTTTTATCGGTTCTAAAACCACTCCGCTTCGCCTCGTGGGTTAATACCCGATAAAACACTCCTGATCATTTATTAAACAGTATATAAAGGAGCGTTTTAAACAGCGTTGTTATCTGGCCCCGAATAGCACCTCTACTGGTTTCTAACTGACCTTTTCTTGTAACTGGTTCATTACTTGTTCGCTTTCTTTACCCTGTTCGTCTTGTAAGTCAGCCATGATGGAGACCGTCACTTCTTCGTCATCCACTTCGCTTCCTTTCTCGTTGGCCAACCTGTGACGCTGAACTTCAAACTTATACGCCGCCGCCATGTCCAAGATATCGATATGAAATCCCTGATCAGCTTTGGTGGAGAAAAAATACAAACAAAACACTTAACTTTTATCCATGAAATAATTAACTCTTTCCTTTACATACCTCTGGATCAAACTCTGTGATAATCCAAGATCATCATAAGCGTGCGTTAACGTCTATGCCAATGCTTACGCTTATTTCCTAGTGACCACGAAAAACAGGCTTCAGAGCTTTGGCTACGAAACAGACTAGTCCCCGACTAGTCCCCAAACAGACTTTAGTTTCAAATCGAGTCTAGGTGCGAAATCTTTGTGATGGCACTGAATTAGTTCTGCTTTTCAAATAAACGACGACTCATTCGCTTTGAAAACGAGCCTGAAGTGGGCTCGGAATTGGCCTGTTACGACTTTTAATATTAAACCTACACAGTTTGTGAGACAAAGGAAGTTGCAATGTACCTTTCACCCCAAAGTCCAGCTCCTCGCGCTTCGTCTTTAACTCGTTGAGACGTTTCAGTCTTTCATCCTCACCGGCTGCTCTCGCTTCTTCTCTCATGCCTTTACTGCTATCATCTTGTAATAAACTCATCAAGAATTCTTGCTCTGCGCGGTGTTTCCTCTCCAGAGACTTGAGAACAGCATCCTGCCAGCCTTGAATGTCCTCTACGCACAGGAAAAGAAACGGGAAAAATGAGGATGGAGATACGGTCTTCGCACATATCTTAGCAATTTAAGCAATTACCATTCATTAATTTAAAAAAGCCTGAAATAGATAAGCTCACATAAGTGCGAGGATCAATTCTTCAGTCATTCTCATCTGTAGTCCGCTCTTCATACCATCCTCTTTCATCTCATTTCAAACGGGGAAATCTTTGGCCATGGTACAAGCCGAAATTAGGAAAAAGAAACGCGCGTTTTCATCTGCACATTTGACGCATACCAAGTGCTTGCTGCTTCAAAAATTGGGTTGTAAAGTTGTATGAAGTAAACAACCCTAAATGAAGAGAAGCAAACTTATCCCCTTGAGTACCAATAAGTTTGATCTCACGCAAAAGACAGGAATGTCAGTTTTTCATGGCCCGTACAGTTTGTCCAAGCAATGATCATTTGATATGTTTAAACATTATTTTCCTTCATGTTTGTCTTCACCTTTATCAGGTTCTGCTTCATCATCTTCTTCCTCCTGCTCTTCTGGTTTTCCTCTTCTTTTCCTCCTGGCTAACCGCTCCCGCGCCAACTGCTCTTGTCTTTCGCGATCACGGCGCAACCTGACAGACAGACAGACAAATTAAAACGCTTCGCCAGATTAATAGAGTCGTGTGATTAGATGCCGCAAGGTGAGGGGCGTATGCAGCGCGCAAGATCAGCCCAGTGGTTGGACGTACCCATGGCAACCCAGTCCAAGACACCACCCCCCCCCCCAAAAAAAAAAGAGGAACAAGGAACACCGAAAACCCGTTCTACTTACCTCCATCCAATACCTAACCTATAGGGAACTGAGGAGGGAGGGCAGGGTGCGAAAAGAGTCGAAGGAAAAGCGAGCGAAATGCAGGCAAGTCAGTAATGATCGCAAAGCAGATTTCCCTGTAATTTCCACGGGGCGGCCCCACATATACGTTTTGAAAGTGAGCCGCCGACCAGCCTTATGGCTCAGTTTTAATCTGGCCTAAATGCAATTTAGCCACAATCAAACGGGGCCATGTCCGAGTTTAATTCGCAGCCTCTTTCTCGAAACGAATCAAGTGCAAATAGTAATATTTTTAAGCTGATAACTTATCAACTAGGCTTTGAACAACTGGGGCCTGGTTGTGAACCAGTAAAGTGCCTCACCTTTCTTCAAGATTTTGCCTGTTTCTCTCTGCCAGACCCAGAACCAGAGCTGCTTCATCAAATTTAGACTCCCGTTCAGCCTGCCTTTTCTCGCGTCTAAGACGAGCAAGTTCCGCCTGGCGTCGCCTCTCAGCGGCCAAGCGATCTTGTTCCTCTTGCAACCGTCGAAGCAACGCGTCTTTCTCCTCGTCAAACCTGTTTTGCAGGTCTCGCAGTATGTTTCCGGTGCTTGCAGCTTGCTCTTCATTCAGTAGTCGCAGTGTTTCTTCATCCTCTTCGTCCGGATCTAGTCCCTCCTCCAGCCGTTTCTGGCGTCGCTCCAAACGTTCCTTTAGCCTTTCCAAATAACGCTGCCGATTCTCGCCCAACAATGCCTCGAGACAGAATTATAACACTGTTATTTATCATTTCGGACGAAACTGTTTAGAAACTCGTGGCAAGCACACAGCTTTCAGTCTAAAAAATGAACCATTCACTTTACCACCCCCCCCCAAAAACAAAACAAACAAACAATTGTTTCCGTAAACCAATATGGCTGCTGGTCACGTGAGAGAACACTATTGAAATAGAGCGGTTTTCAATTGAGTGTCATAGCACCAAAACCAAACTGATTACAAAGCCAATCACTTTCTGAAGGAGACACGTGCTTCAGCCAACCACAAATCGAAGCAGTTCACGACTTGGTTTAACAAGCCAATCAGAAGGCAAAGCAAGTAAACGCAGCCAGCGCCAAGCGCGGGAAAACGAGAGAGAAAGTAACGAAGTCACAATTGGTGTTAGTTCTGCATCTGATTGGTTGAAAAGTTCGCGCGAGTTTTTGGATCCAATCACACGTCAATCTAAAAACAAAACCAAAGCAATTGCGTACTTACTTTCGACTCTCAAATGAAAACTGCCCTAACAGACGTCACTGTAATCCGGAAAACATCCAATACCTGCAATGCCTCGGCGTTCTTGAGTCCCTCTCCAAGCAGAGCTGCGGCATCGTCAAATCTTCCCTGTTGCCTCAAACGCCTTTCCTGCAGTTTGAGTTTGGCCATTTGAGCTTGCCTCTCTTGTTCCGAGAGCTTGGCCCATTCTGCAGCACCAACCTGCTTTTCCAGAGCTTCCAGGAGAAGCTTGTCTCTGAGTGCATCGTATTTATCTTCCAGAGCTTTGAGAAGTTCGTCCTCTTGCGAAACGTTGTCTTCGGTGCCCAGCAGCACGGCAGATATTCCATCCAAAAGTTCTTCCTGCCAAGCCGTGTGCTCTTGTTGTCGAAGACGGAAGAGCTCTTGGATGTCCTGAGTAATAAAGGAGAAAGTTCAATTACAGTTCAATAAAGGAGAAAATTAAAAGAATTAGCATCCAACTAGTTTCGCTTCAAAGTTATTTTGGGTGAGCAGCTACTGCATTTATATCTATTTTCACCTCTTATTGTCCAAATGTAGCAGTTCTAAACTTTGTACAACTTTACGGAACAAATAAAGGTCCTCTTGTTGTTGTTGTCACTAAAGGATAACAGTCTTACTTATTAATGGAAAAGTACTGGAAAGGAAAACTTGCGCGACTTACCTCTCCCTTACACAGGATAGGGTTTTTAGAAAACTTGCTCAATTTTGTATAATGATTTTATGACCAGCAAATGACACATAAAATCCCGCACGCCACGACCATCGCTATTCGCTGCGTGCAGCTACATTTAGTCCACAAAACATGCAACGTACACGTGGCCTAATCGATCTCCTTTTGAAGAAACTCATGATCAGCTAACGTGTTCGCGCGTGCTTTATATACAGCGTTTCTGATTACGGTGACATGACAACCGCCATGTCGGAGCACCAAAGCAAAGCCGTAAGCGGTGCGGATATTGGAGTACCAAACCAGCGGCCATATTGGAGTACCGAGCCAGTCATCGGAGAAATGAACGCTACTTTTGTGTCATATGGGCTTTCGTCACGCGGCAGCCATGTTGGCAAGGAACAATAAATCTTGTACGCTAAGCCTCGAGTTGATGAGTTTGGGAACGAGTTTCGGCGGGCAAAAACAAGTTTTCAGTCTCTCGGGACTCAAAATGGCGGCCTGTGATAAAGGCGCATCAGAGGAGTAACGGTACGGAAGTTCTTCTGTTTTCTCGTCAAACTTGTACAAAAACCACTCCTTGTTACCCTTACTTATAAGCAACTATTCTTTCAATCAAGCGATTTTTTTTTTTTTTACAAGAACGGCAGACCAAACCACATTTTGGGTCATTTATTCGAGACAACGTGGTTGAATTTGAAAACAAAATACTGTTATTTTTTAAGTTTCAATCCACTTCCCATCCTTGCCACCCTTAACAACAGAAGACAATACTGATTTCAAGACATCTTTTAGCAGTCTACAGTGAGAACAAAATGGATAGAGATCGCCGGTCCCTTTCAACTCTTTTGCTCCGGTACACTAATATGGCCGCTGGTCACGTTAAAGAAAGCGATCTGTTGTCTTTCCAAATGGTGGGACTTTACCTTGCTATGGAGCCCAAGTAACATTTGACTCTCAATTTCTTGTGTATGCTGTAAGTCTGCCATTATATCGGCTGCCACTTCCATGTCATCTGGCGAGCTCCCTCGTGAGGCCCTCATGTCCGAGCGTCTGTCTTCAAATGCCAAGCCAGCAGCTTCCTGAAGAATTGCATAATGCCGTTCTTTGCTAACGAGACGTTCAGTCGAGCTCTGTTCTCGCCAGCCTTGGTATTGAGTTCGTAGAACCAAAAGTTGGTTAGAGCGCTCATCTGAAACAGAAACAGCAATGACTGAGTAAATGTTTCTGGTATACGGCATTTCCAGTCATCTCTTTTAGCGGTCAACTGTATTTACCCAAGGGTGGGAAGAAGAGAAGGGGGAAGAACGACAAGGGGGACAAGTGGGGGGGCAGGGGAAGAGGGAAGGGATAAAAGGAACGGGGATATGGGGGAGGCGGTAAAAGGAACGGGGATATGGGGGAGACGGTAAAGGGGACAGGGTAAGGGGGAGGGGATAACTGGGGATAATCGGGCGAGGGATAAAGGGAGAGGAGGATAAAGGGGAAGCGGAATAAGATGGCTTTGGACTTTTCTGCAATTCTCGAGTTCATTTTCTTCACTTGTAAATAAAACAGGTGAAGCGTCAGAAGGTTTCCCTTCATTTGATGTGAAATTTTCTCTTAATTAGAGAACGTCGATTTCAAGGAACTAAATGGGTTGATCTCCGTGTCAACGCGGGGAACAAGAGGCGGGGCAAAGGATAGGAAAAGGCAACTGAGATTCCCCGGCTTACTGCATGAGCCTACGGTTAACTACTGCACTTCCTGTTTCCCAGTTAATTTTTTCGGAAGGAAATTACACGGCTTGACCATTACCTGCGGATAATTTCTTAGCAGCACTGCGAGCCTGGACACTTTCTCTTCCTTGCAGTAGGTAAATAAGTAATTCACGTTCCATGGCCTGCTTCCTTTCCAGTGCGCGTACTGTGTCTTCATACACGTCGACTAAGCCAGCCTCACGGGCAGCGATGTATTTCAAATCTTCTCCTTTCCAGTCTCTGGGGAGTTTTCGGCCTTTTTTGTGTATCAGACGTTTCTTTCCTAACTGTTGTTGGCGTTGACGATCATCCTTAGGTCTGTGAAATGAAATGACACAGCAAAATAGAGAAGTTATCGTTTAAAGTTGCTGTATATGGAACACATGGAATATCGTACATCGCATACGGCCGAAAAATGGTTTGCAGCTTAAAAAGCAGCGAAAAAGGGCGCGTTCCGACTCGTGAAGTTCGCATATCATCAGCTCGCATGTTAGTGCGTTCGCCCGTCAACGAGTAATTTGCACAGGTCTTAGTTCTGCCCTATCTACGTTTCCCTTTTGAATGCGTTCCGTCACTCTTTGCAGAAACATTTTCACTTTTTCAGCGTAGTGTATTAGCAATCTCGTTGTCTTCTTAACTTTCTCTTTAACAGTATAACGCTCTTATGCTTAAGCTTTGGCTAAAGGGATTTCTCTAGACGCCCTCAAGTTACTTCTCAATGCTGTTCGGCTGGGTATGAGGTGTGCCTCTGCAATGCGCTGCGAAGGCAGATTGCCTGCCAGAAAAAGGTCTCAAGAACGCCAGACGTGACAAACACAGCATGTGCTTCTTCGCAGGAGGTGATTCCGCACTTGCTCGCTCGAGCCTTCGGTGATTTCATACCTTTGCAGTTGTATTTTGAGCCGTTCTGCTATCCCAACAGACAAAGCCGCGTTCTCAAACTTGGCCTCTTCTTTCGCTCTCAGTTGCTCTCTGATAATTAGCCCATACTCCGTAAGCTTCTCCTCGGTGGACATGGTATTTGTATCGGCACCTTTCAGTCTCGCTGTTATCGTTTCCTTGTCTTGGCGATAGCGTTTCTCCAAATCCATCAGAAGCTTATCACTCTTGGACTGGCCTTGCGCGGCCTTCTCTCGCAACTGCGACAATTGTTCTTCTATTTCCTTATTTGTTATCCCTATAAATAAAATCAGTCCTTTAAGTTAATCCGCGGAAGCCTCAGTGCAGGCACTGAAAAACGGCGTTGCGCAGAAAGGCGCGTTTAACTTTTAAAAAGTTATTAAACATTTCCCAATACATAAGCAGGCAAAAATTTGCTGCAAATCGCGTGTTAAACCCACATTACAAGGCGTCAACTTTGCACGCAAATTCGCACTGCCGAAAATCGTTGTTACAACAGTCTACTGTACGTTCATGTCTAATATAGTCATTGAATGTCCCTTGCACCCCAAATGAAACAAATTTACCTTCCTTTTCCAGCTGTTTTATCGTTTCTGCCTCTTCAAGTCTTTGTTTTTCTTCTCCTACTCTGCTTAGACCCATTAGGGCGAGCAGAGAAGCTGAATATGCAATACCAGCTCCAGGCAAGCTATCAGCACCGTCTATTTTGCCCTCCTTCCGCAATCGCTCAACACGCATTTTAACCTGCATAAAGCGTTCGCTCTGTTCATGTTCGGAGAGCACCGTCCACATTCCTTCTCCGATGTGATGTTTGATCATCTCCAAAAGAAGTTTATCTCGCAAGATCTCATATCTGCGGGGGAAAATTTAAGAGCTGAAAATGCCTCCCAAATGTTATGGAGCTTTGCTTCGATGAACTCTCCTCTTTTAAAGTTTTCTTGATCAAATTGCCCTGAATTATCCCCGAGTCCCTCGCGGCCCTAATCCGGGTTCGGTTTTATAAAATGCAATGCATGGAGCATCAAGAAACAGCGTGAAGTGTGTCTGCACACACTGCTAAGAAGATGGAACCCATTCCTCCTCTTGTGGGTTATCAATGCATCAGCTATCCCAGCACCATCTCAAGATGCTACCATGAGGTGGAGGGTGATAGCAGTGGGTGGAGGAAGCAGATGGAAGCAGGAGGAAGGAATGGAGGGGTGGAGGCAGGAGGAGGGGTCCAGAAGGGGGAATGTGAGAAACTTCCACTATCCTGCTTCTGTTTGTTTTTCTTTCCTGAGGTCTGCATTTCTATTTCTGCTCCCACTGCCACATTTTTATTTTCCTTCAAGATTCCCAGCATTTTCCTCTTCCACTCTCCCCTAACCCCACTTCCCTCCTATTCTCCCTGGTCCTTTCCTCTGGTTTCCCACCCACAGAAAAAGTTATTGATAGATGAAGTTCATGCATCATGGGGCCCACCCTGGAAAAGCATTACACTGAAAGGGTAGCTTGCCCACTTAGTACGAGATGAAGACAGAAGTAACTATCAAAGGGCAATTTGTAGTGCTAAAAATCCTAGGAAGTCCATCTCAGCATTAGCCTCAGTATGGAAATGAGGCCAAACAAGCAAAGAGAAAAACCTCTGTGCAGGATGGGAATTGAACCCATGAGATTTTTCTCTTTCCTTGTGCGGGCCCATTTCCAGTCACTACACTAATGCTCAGATGGATTTCCTGGGATTTCTGGCACTACAAATTACCCTTTGATAGTCAATTCTTGAAAACCATTGGTTTATCAAAGGCTCTGAGACCTTCAAAAAATTATTAAACCTCTATACAATAATATTGAGCTCTACGACTATTAAGGGTAAAACCTTACTTTGTACGTAAAGCTTGCACAAGATCTGTTGCTGTAACTTTATGCCTGGCTTTCTTTGCTGCTTTCTCATCCCATTCTTCATCCTCATGCAGGAGTGCTACCACTCCCTCATGATCTAGTCGCTTAGTTCGTCGTTCTGCTCCTTGCTTCAGTTTGTTCGCTTGCTGCATTTTTTCTCTTTCTTCTGCAGCAACTGACGCCTCATCCTCCTTGAGAAAAAACAGAACAGTAAAAAATTGAAATTTAAATCCTTAACTTAAAAAAAAAATACTCTTGATTAAACTCCAACAAACTCAATATGCTAAATGCTGTCCAAAATCTCACCCTATCCCCTGGTGGAGCACTTGAATTAAAAAAAAAAGGGTATACATGCATTATGGGTGATGACACTTCAAAATGATTGCTTTCTTATGGTATGTAGTTCCCTAAATGCAAATGAATTTTTTCTTCTTCCTTGTGCTTATTTTACGAGGCCTTCCAAGGGGTTTTGCCCACAGGCGATATGACCTCAAAATGTGGCGAGTCTTCTTCCAAAACTCAGTAAGCTGACAGGAGCCGATAGAAAAAAGGGTGACATTTGGTGTCAGTGACAGTGACAGTGACAAAATGTTACAGCAACACTGCCCGCAAAAAACAGGTGATGGGCTTGCTCTAAAACAACCGACAAAGCCACACCAGAACACCCCTTGGAAGGTCTCTTCTATGCCATAACTGAGTGTTGAGAACCATTAACCCTGTGTGCAAAGTTTCCTGAGCCAACAAGTAAATATAAGTTTATAATTGCCCCTGGCAAATGCCAACGTGATAGCGGCTTGACTGTCCTTAGATGGGGAGCCAAGATTTTTTTTTTTTTTTTTTTTTTTTTGGGGGGGGGGGTATAACTCGAACATTGCATTGGTTATTAGAGACGAGAAGAGGGATTTTAGAGGGATTTTATGTTATCCTCTGAATAGATAGCAGTCATCAAAGGGGATTGAACAAAACAATTGACTCTACCGCTCTATCCCCGATTAAACACACTGTTAGGAGAATTGAAATTTCAAGCACGTACGTATACGTACATGCACATTACCTGTAATTTCTCCAATTCTTTGAGACTATCATACTTATTATCGCGAACACGAAAGCTAACAGCTTTCTCCTCCTCTTCAAATTCTTGTCCATCACATGGTCCACCATCCACAAGATTACACAAGAACATTTTTATTTCGTCAAAGCATACATCGGCCTCTGGGTTTACGCGTTGAGAGAGGAAAGAGCGCCAAGTCTTCATTGAGAACAGTTCATTATGCACCACTTTAAAAAGCATCAGTGCAGTTTTGAGAGAAATCCTTCCCTTCCCTTCGACGTCAACAGCTTTAAAATCCCAATAGACTTTCTCCTCGAGAGTTTTGCGTCGATCTAGCTCATCTAGGACACTAACAAACTTGTCGCGAGGGCATACTCCCCTCGAATCACTGCCACAGACAGTCCTAATTGCAGCTTCGATTTGCCGGTGATCGATCGGAGAAAAGTACAGCGACTCGTGGAAATCTTGAAGCTGATTTGAGGTCAAATGGCCCACCAAGTCCGTGTCCAATAAGTCAAACATTAGTTCCAAGTCCAGGATCCCCATTCTTGGTGGTAAAAAGTCAAAACTAGTTGTTGAATGTCAACGATTATGCGTGTGTGTCGACACTGTGTTGAGTACTCTGAGTACTTCACCAGATCTTCAGACGCGATTTTGCTGTGAAAGCGTCCTTCATATTCGCTAGCCAAATTAACAAATGATCAAGCTAAAAAAGGTTATTTTACCATTATTTTTGGAGACATGATTTTTCCGCAGAATTTTTCCTCAGGAATCAAGCCTGCACAAGGAGGAATGCGGCTAGTAGCTATGGCTGCCGTGTTATTTACTACGTGACGTCAGAGGTTTTATTGTTTGAGGGATAATGCCCGCAGCTGCGGGAAAGCGCGGGGTTGCGGGACCATCAGGTTGAGTTACTTGGAGTTATTATATACTCAACAAAATATTTCGTTTCTGATTGGCCAATGGCGAATGCATAAATAGGTTAAAGAGTGCAATACGGAAGTTGCTATGGAAGCACCGTACAAAAGTAGCGCGTTTGAGTAATTTTGTTGAGAATATAATAAATAAAAAATCGTATGAA
>BLFK01000190.1:764818-779818 GCA_014634185.1 Astreopora myriophthalma
TAGAACCTTCGCAAGATTTATGCCCTATAACTATAATTGTTGTATTTCAAACCCTGTAGTGCAGAGAGACCTACTGGATTGAAACACTTCACACAGTCGTGCTAATTTATGTCTCCAAGAGGATCCACTTTGGGGACGACACTTACAACATGCGTGTGGAATTGGCTGTGCTTGATTGGGTATGAAAGTATTTTAGTTAGCTATCCTGTTTGTAGAAATCAAGTCCAACAATAAATATAGGAACTGCCCTGCTGCCGAAGTATTCCACATCTGTGGCTTGGTGGGCCTCTTGATTTACTAAATTCGTTTGTTTGTATATTTACATTCTCTTGCAGAATGAAAATGTGAATTGTGAGGCATCATCTCTTCAAATGTACCAGCATGCACGACACCCCAATCGGCTGGCTGAAACTAGAGTGCTTGTGGAGAAAACATTCAAGTTCAGAGAGACCATCTGGTGTCAATTTTTTAATCAAAATAATGGCAATTTATAAATTGGTCGCACACGTTATACCCCCTGTCCCCTTGTACCGGTCTTCCTCTTTCCGGACTTGAATCTGACTCTTAGCATTGTAGTGTCATCATAGAGGTCACATTCTTAATTCAGTGAAAGATGTGAGGTCGAGTTGACACTAGTACTATTATTAGAGACGAAAAAGGCCAGACAGGTGAATGTATCTTCAGTAGGAGTTTTTCGTGGAATTACTCCCGTTTATGCTCCATGTAGGGGATGCCAGGAGGATTGGGAAATCTCGACCTTAACATCTTTCACTACACATTTAGGCATTCTCTCCCTCACAGCGTCGATCCGGTCACGCAGCTCCACTTTTCTGGCAAGATAAACTTGGTCTTTCCAGAGACCGCACCTCTTCAGGCCTTTCCAATAGGTTTTATAGTCTTTTCTTCGTACGTGGGCTGCACGAAACCCTAGGTACTGGCGACTGTCAGTTGTCACACAAGGAGTTTGGCGACAGTATACACACATACTATCCGGATCATCTGGTCCACTTCCATCTTCTGCTGTGGAGACCAAAGACGTTTTTTCAGAAGAAATGACGAGATGAAGACCTAGTATTATTCTTTACCAACCGCATTCTTCCCGTCAAAATATTTTAGACATTTTACTGATCCCCAGGTAAGAAAAGTCACTTCTTGATATTTAGAAAGATGGATGATCCATAACAACGTAAACTGTAACTTTTTGCAGTCGGAAAATCATACTACGACGCTCCACGCCAGGGATCACGCAATTTACTTGTAATGGCGTAAAGCAGTTGACAAGCCGAGGCCCTCACCAGGATTTGAGTTTCAGTGTATATTCCTTATTGGAACTTATATGAGATCTGCCACTACGATCTCGCATACCGTTTTGTGTCTTGGAAATTGTAAGGATCAAAACGATCCGTTTTATTATTTCACGCTGTGCAATTATTTTCAACATACTGAATAACGATTTGCATGTCAATGGCGGCTAAGAGCCGTTTAGAGTCAGCTATTGTATTCGCTAATTTAAAAATTAGAAGTACAGTAGTAACAAGGTCGAGAAGGGACATAATAAACAATATAAAAGGTACTTTTGTTACCGTTTGAAGACGATTCAAATGCGATGGACGCTTGAATTGCTTCTTCTTATTCGGCTCCTTGAAAATGCGGTGACAGTTGGATCGAATCCCGCGCTTCGGGTGCGCTTTCTCTCGCACTGGTTTCAGTGCGAGCTGAAGTGATTTGCCCCTCACACTGATCCAAAAATACAGTCAACATTTCAACGTCAGGCCTCTTTACTTTTATAGTCATCTATGTACAGGAAATATATATTCATAAGGTTTTACGACCGTCTCGTTCGATTTGTCGATGTCGCAAGCTAAATCGGCTTTGAAATTCAAAATTAGCGCCACAAACATTCAAAATTTCACTGTAATTTAAAGAAATACAAACCTCTACGAATTCTTCCATTGTGATAACAATATTATCCTGTGAAGGCAAAAGGGAGCACAACAACAACGGCAAATAATACAAGGCAGACAGGCCTCCAATAATGTATTTTACAGTGCTCCGTACGCAACGACGGTTGATTGACAAATGATCCCGACGTACCTAAGGCACTTCTGTTTTTATACCGCGTCTTCGTGTTTACATCACCCAGTACGTCGTGTTCTTTACATAAAGTGTCCTAAAAGCCCGACAGTGGTTCCCATAACAACGGTGTGTGGGCATTCCGAAAGAGGTTGCCTGAGGTGAAAAGAAGTCTTCCCAAACAACCCGTTAAAACCTGAACGTACCTCTGAAAAGCTCAATCAACATTCCAGGATGGTTCGAGAGTTGAACATGGATACACAGAGGCAAAACTTCTGGAAAGAATCGATAAATAAAGAGGCGTTCGTTCGTTTATCGTGGCATGCAAGATACTCGAAGGAGTTTGTTCGCGACGTTGCAGCGATGACTAGCAGGAAACCTCGCACAGAGGGGCTCAAAATTAATGCTTTGGAGTCGCTGAAGGAAGAAATAGAAGCTAAGGAGAAGAAAGAGCAAGAAAATCGAAAGAAGGTGGAGGAAACCGCCAAGAAAAACCCAGAATCACTTCTTGTTGAAATGCGTCCCGTTTCGAGAGACACAAAGGAACTCCTTTACGATGGATTCAGCGCTCTTGGTGGAGGTCGTTACGCGTATTTGCAGAAAAGAAATCAGAAGGATCCGGAAATTAAATACGAATACCCAATAACCAGTTCCTGGGAAATCGGATGGAAACTCCAGGATTGTGTCAGACAACAAAAATCGCCTTCTTTCGGGCGTACACGCGTCATTCGAGACACTTTCTACCGACCAGGCGGAATCCTCTACGTCGATTGAACTTTTTGATTTTCACGAGATCAGAAATGAACTTGTACCATTACCGTTTTGCTGGCAAATGAGTATTGAATACTTCTTTTATTTGATTCCAGACTTTGCTTTTGTGATCAACTTTGTTTGTCCGAATGGAAATGAAAAATTTCTTGTATTGGGCCAAGGGTTAAGCTTAATAAGATTTTCACGAGTCACTTACTGTGGACTTAATAAGCTTACTGATATACGATGTACAATATGCCAACGGAGTACCAGAAGGCAATAGCGTTATCAGAGATTTTTACGACGAGTTTTCCTAATATATTTTGCAATCATTGTTATACATTTTCGTGAGTGAGTTCAATTTCAGTTTATACCTTGAACACAAAGGAATGCGAGGTATTTTTGTAACCCTTTGCAAGTCAATAAAGCAAATTCCTTCTATTTCTTTTGATATCTCATTTATCTAATTTAAAAACACTTGCACGATGTTTTAATGTGAGTACAAGCACAGGTAAACTTGGCCTGCTACAGGGGTTTAAAGGATAACCACAGTAGCTTGTTTTAACAAAATGTTGCATGTAGCCCCACCTCCCTGCAGTATATTGAAATAATTTAGCTGGGGGGTGGGGTGGGGGGAGCGCTGCATTTCTGCAGATACTGGTATTGCATCAGCTTTGCACTGAGCTGTTAACTGTGGGTTGTGAGGGGGCATGCGTTCCAACTTCCGGCTGAAAAATACACAAAATACCCCTTTCTAACAAGTCCATTTGAACTGCCAGATGTAATGAAAATGCAAACAGCCTGTCCAGTGGTGCAGCTTCCCAAGGCCCAAGTTTGAGGAGGTGGGTGGGGGGAAAGGCTTGTCAAGCCATTTAAGATTCACATCCAAGAGAAATCATTCTGACAGGTGCTTTGCACACTCTAACTTGGATTAAAATATAAAGCTACTCTCTTTATGCCTGTTATTCTGTCTTGTCATTATTTTCTTTTCCATTTTTGTGTTATTTCTTCTCAAATGATCATCTCAAAGAACTTTTGACCATCAGAGTTTGCCAGGATCCTCTTTCAAGGAAATCGTTCGATTAAACACCAGCTGACAAGAAAAACAAAAGAGAAAAAACAATCAAGACTTGCTTCAACCAGTTTACAATTAAGTGGTAATAATGGGTTATTTTGTGGCTGTGCACCCTTGTGATTTTTGCCACAGCTATTAATAGCATTAATTTTAGAATTCCCCTAAAATATGAAACCCTGACCCTAACTTGACTCAGAAACGGGCCACACGTTTGGCACTTAGCTCATGCAGGTGACTCACGTGTGAATGCTTATTAAGAATTAATTTTAAATTAAGCCCATAAAAATAAAGAATCTGTGATGAATGACTGACCTTTTGTTCGTTGCTGTCCGGATCAACACTGAAGAAACCAATTCGTTCAAACTGAAATTTATCATACACAGCTGCTCCTTTGACTGTCTGGTCCACAAGAGCATCAGAAATTACTGTCAAGGAGTCCTGTTAGCAAGGCAAATTGTAATAAAATTAAGCTTTGAGCACTTTTTGTCTGTATGGTTATTAACAAATATGTGGTAGTGTAGAGGTTTGCACACTTGACTTTTGATCTTAAGATTGGGGATTTAAGGCCTAGCCCTGCAGTTTTGTTGCATCCATTTTGACAAGAAACATCACTTCATGTTGCCCCCTATCACCCTGGGCCAACATTGTTCGAAGCAAGGTTAGAGCTATTAACCCTGGGCTAAGTCCGATAAGAATCTACAGCTTGTCATGGTATTTACTTTTTTTAAATGCATTTTAGCAATAATCCTGCCTCTAACAACTTGCCCTTGTGTCTGTACACAGGACAAAGCACAAAGTCTTGGGAATAGCCATGCGAAGGACTTGCTTCCCAACCACGAGGAACAATAAAACTCAGTTGTAAAATCAATTAATTATTCATTAAAGTTACGACAAATCAGCAGGTACTATTTCAGTCACATGCACACCTCTGTAAACCACAATACAAATCAACTGGCTGGCTGGGGTTGATGAATTATTTAACAGTAGAATTAACTTTTAATACAAACTCCTGCTCAGCTAATTAGTATTCCATGACTTTTAATACAGATCCCTACTGATTAAAATGTATTCAATTTATCGTTTTATTTCACAAATGCAATAAAATATTCACATCCGATCTACACGGGCATTTACAGTGGGTTGCTTTCGGCTCGCCATTGTAAACCCCCCATACAGATCAGACGTGAATATTTTATCTACTACCAGTACTTGTTGTACATCACAGAAGCCTGGTTTAAAAAGCTTTCACCATATGGGCCATTTGGATAGTACAAGTGTGCTCATACTTTACTGTTAATAATTGTTCACACACTTGGACAGTCATACACTTTAGAACTACAACTGCAAATTTTAAAAGATCATACCGTATTGCAGTCTGTTATAAAGCCACCAGGAACCTCAGTAGGGTCTTCTGGGTTCTTGTGTTTGAACCTGCAGAAATCAATGAAAATTAAAGCATTATTTTATTGCTTAGGTAAAAGACAATAAATTATTGAGGGGCTGTGATTATAAACAGCTTATGTCAAATTTTGGGCTGTTTTTGAAGTTTGTTTGGATGTGCCTCTAGTCAGTTTTCACTTGAAACCTCCAATTAATGCCCAAACCACTGCCCTGTATTTTTTCCTCTAGGAAAGCATACATTCTTTCGGGAAATGAAACAAACCAGCCAGCAGAAATATTAATGTACATACTTATACAAGCCAACATGCAGGCCAAGCTACTTAGAGATCATATGCAGAAACAACCCCCAAATGACCTAAAATTCAACAATGGCAGCCCTGTGTGCTTCCAACCTTTAAAAGGGAACCCACATGTACATATTTATACTGGCAGGTGGTATTTAGACCTTGAAGCTTGTGGGGCCATGTTATACAAAAACAAACAACTGAAATAAGCATAACAAACCCAACCAGAAGGCGTCAACCAGTCGGCTGTTTACAAAGTATGGCGGAGTTGAATTCAGGACCACCAAAAACAAAAACAAATCTAGTTGGTTGTCAGAACGGAATTTGAACCCCCAGCATCTGCATGCAAATCCACCACACTAACTACCGGGCCATGACATCCACTGGCCAACAATTGAATTATGTGTTGTAAGCCGTTAGAAAAAGAAGCAAGAACATTGCTACATCACCCACTGACAATACTTACAGTCGCTCATACAGCCTGACTTCACACGTTATTGGGGATGATACCCAGTGAATGAAAGCTTTGGGTTTCTGAGCCGTTTCTGTAGACTCGCAATTTACCAGCAACTCAGTCACTTTACCACTGGAATCCTGATGCACGAGAAAGAACTTTACTGTTAGAGGAACCATAGTTAACAGAGGTCGCCCTCTATTACCGGTAAATGTGGAGGAAGTAATAGCAACCCACTCTTGAAGGATTAAATTACCATAACTGGAAGATTAAACTAGGGCATTCCATTGGTACATGTAACATTGTACGTCTACACTTAACAACTACAGCAAGTGGGCAGCTAGGCTCCATACCTTGATAACTTTATGCAGCGTAATCACCATGCCTGCATACTTCAGTCCAACAGACTGATCTGGAGTTAGGCGGCGGAAGCCCTTTTCTGTTTCCTGCAAGGGAAATAAAATTAATAATCATGATGAAATGTAATATTGAAGCAAATATAAACTATTATTTTGTGATGGAACCACAATGATACAAAATTATGCAAGCATTAAATAATTTATTGTAAGCAAGTGAGAAAGCATAAACCCCTGAAAATTCCTGAAATAAATGCCAATAGACCTTTTTACTGAATACAAAAAAAACACTAATATTCGGAATTGCATTATCTTAAATAGCTTTTAATTGATGTTAGGTCTCGGGGACAAATACATAATTTATTACTTTACCCCGAAGCATCCCATGCTGTCTTTCAAAACAATATAGATCATGTTTACATTTAATGGTTGCGGCCAAGGACATAAGAAAGTCTATTAAATTTAGAGTTTGGTAGTTACTGAGAAGGATAGTAATGGCCACTAAAGATCTATGCAACTGTGGAATGTTTGTCCCTGATTTCCTAACTTCCCATCTGCAGATTTAGCTTGTACCTCTTTGAAGTCTGCTTGTTCAATGTAGATTGTTTTCCCAAATGAAACTTCGTGGCTTCCTTTGCTGGGATCTTGAGGAAAGTTAGCGACATTCAGTTTTACTTGCTGGAGACAAAAAGTAACTACATTTTATTTTTTTGTTTTAAAGAGAAACCCAGTCAGGAGGTCAACTCATGTGAAGCAATGCTACACTAATAGTACTGTATCTCATTTCAAATCGGAACCCCACAAAAGAGTTTTTTCAATTGGAAGGTTTTCAGGTAAGGGTACCTGTTAATTATCTTCTCAATAAGAATTAATAATTAATTAGTTAATTATTAATTGAAGGGCTCAGAGCAAAAACATCCTAACTGACATTTTTAGTGTGTTTGGTCATTTTGCAAAACTGTGTCCAGATTTCGCACAATACATGAAATTAAGTTATGGAATTATGTATCCTAAGTGATGTGAACAAAATAACGAAGGGAAAAAACTCCGGGATGGGGGGGCACAAGAAGAAAATATGAAAATACAGGTAAAAAAATGGCTATGCTACATCTACAGTTAATTTAATATACAGGACTTTATTTATAGGAGTATGAAACCTTGGAGGGGTGTGGAACTACTGACACTTTGTGCACCCTTACCTTATCAAAGTTCTGAATTGTAACCCTGAGTGGTTCAAGAACAGCCATCACTCTTCAAACAAAAATGTCACAAAGTAAAAATTATTAAAAAGAAACTTGCAAAAGAAGACTTTCACAACAACACCCCATAGTAATAACTGTCATGTAGCATGAATGAATGTGGACTTGTATTTGCTTGTAGTAACCGCACCGTACCAGTCTGAGTATGTCTTTACATGTACATGTACATATGCCGTACACACCTTGGAGCAGTTACATTCAGCTCATCACGCACACATGACTCTAAAAGCAAGGGATCTGTTACCGTTTGGGCCATTGTTACACCAACCTGGCCAAATAATATTCAAAACAACATCATCAGTTTTGTCATAAACCTCAGCTATATCGTTGTCCTCATCACCACCATCTTTATCAACAAATAATTGCACTTCATAAACCAGCAAAGAAAAATATAGAGAAAAAAAAATTAGCAGTCACCCAACTATCATCATTATCAAATTGATCACTGTCACTGTCATGTATGCAGGGGGAGAGTGTCAAGTAAACCACACTTGGACAGTTTGTAAATTTCCAAAGCATACTTCCAGACAGCACAGGATTGTGTTTTAGTTCAGTAAGCATTCATCTTGTGAAACTTAGACCAGTTTGCAGCACTGAAAGTTTTCCCACTCTTGCAGTCATCGGTGACTCTGGACGGCAACTGTACTCAGTCCAGATGGTCATTCATAAAATGACATTCCACAACAAACAGTTTTCACCTTGCTGCAAAATTTGTTTATAGCTTCAGGAGGGAAGCCTCTTCTTCTCAATGCTGTTAGAGTGAACAACCTTGGATCATCCCAGTCCCTAAAAATATTTGAAATAACACAAAGTAGAAAATAAATGCTACAGTATTCTTACCAAAAAATTTATTTAACTAAGGACATGTGAAAAAGCCAGCTGACAGTAGAAACAACATTGTTGTACAGAAGATATTTCTGCGTGTGTGCGTGCGTGTGTGTACACTATCTAATTTTTACCTGATTATCCCTTCATTTATCAATTTTGCAATTTTCCTCTTGGAGACAACGGTGTAACTCAGGTTAAGCCTACCATATTCCCACTGCACTGGACAGTAAATATCTAAGACATTGCACAGCCAATAGTATGAGGAACGCCTGCAAATACAAAGTGAACCAAGAAACAGCATAATCAGTGGAAGGCTAAGACACGCTGTCTTGAAAACGCTTCCAAATGTATGTTGAATAAAAACAACGACAGAGAGCAATTACCTTGACTGAAATTCTTTTGTGCAAAGTGAATGGGAGATGTCCTCTACAGAGTCACACAAACAGTGAGTGAAGTCATATGTTGGATAAATGCACCTAATAATGATAATTAATAATCATGACAAATGACTTAAAGGACAAATCACAACTCTTCCATTTTCTGTCTTATTTAAAATGCCACCGCATTGACTTGTCAAGTTTCCAAGGTCCATAACAGGGTTCATACTCCTAAAAGGTTTTCCAATTCCATGACTTTCAATGACCTTTTCCATGACTTTTTCCAGTTTTCCATGACCGTACATTTAGCCACGTCACTTTCGAAAATTGTCAAAATTGTCCTTGTTTTTGAGTATATTCTGACATAACTAGCCTGTATTTTATTTTGTCCTTGCCTCGACATCTGCAATAATTTACCTTTCACACACAACTATAATTTTCCATGACTTTCGATGACTGACAATTAAATTCCATGACTTTCCAGGCCTGGAAACAGAAATACTTAAATTCCATGACTTTCCAGGTTTTCCATGACCCGTACGAACCCTGCATAATTATTATTGCCAGAAGCTCATGTTGGGACAGACCACAAGTCCATGTGCAGTTGACATACACATAACCACACAGTCACTAAAATTGTCGCTGAAAGAACCCTCATTGACAACATCTTGTGGAACGACAGTTGATAGGTCAAACAAAAAAAAATGATTTGAATTTACCAACTGAAGGTAAGATAGGCTGGTAGTAAAAGAAATAGTTCACCAGAGAACAAAATTAAATGCAACATTTTCTTCAATAACTAAATTTGGCCAGCTGCTAAAAGTCATACCATTCATCGCCAGTTCTGTGGTGAGGAGTAAACTTAATACGGTAAGCCACTGGGTCAACTTTTCCATCTTCCAGTGTTGTCTTCATTCTCAAGGTTGCCTTAAAAATAATGCAAGGAAACTCAGAAAATCTATGGATGCTTTCAAATCCACTCTAGATAAATTGAAGCTTGAGGGAAAATTTGGTAAAATGTAGGTAAAAGGCCACCATCATCACGGTTCAAAGGTGCATGGGCAGAGTTGATGTCCCACTCTTCCAAACAAAGGTGTTGATGGTCCCACTGGTTTGTGGTGATAATTTTAGACTCATGCCACCCGTTTATTTTACTCCTTGTAAGATACACGTATGTCTAAAGTCATCACAAACCGGCAAAACAAAGTCACATACAGCACAGTGTGTTCAAGTTCATTACCTTTCCCTCATCTATTTTTCCTTTTCTCATGTCCTGAAGAAAGCAGACAAATTAATCAGTCTAAAATTTCTCATAACTCAACACCCATCAAATAATGTCCAATGTACTATTGCACATACAGTAATATATTAACAGAGCCATGTGGTTCATGAAAACAGCCATCTGGTCCACCATCTGCCTGCTGGGATTCATTTGTAACCCTTGCCAATTCAATAGTGTTACTTTGATTCACTGCCCTTGAAATGCATGTGAGTGAATATGCTCTGTGTATACCCATTTTGTTCTGAGAATTTGGCACAGCTGTCATTTTACAAGACTAACAACAAAGCGCATGGTTGCCTCATAATACAGTAAAATCCAGCTGCAAAAATTTGTTTAAAAAAAAACCCAGCATTTAAATTCATGTTAGACTAAGAAGGTTCTTTTACAATTGGTGCTTTATCATTGTGGGAAATTGTGCTATTTATTTCTCGAGGAAAAAATATGTCAGTGGTTGTTCCTGGATGAATAATGGCAAAGCCTGTTTTTTATACAAAATTAATTAAAAAATACATTTATATAACTTAGAGGATGTCAAACAAACCTCAAACAGCCTGAGTGACTCCTCTATGGGTCTATCTCTCCAGGGACTGGGAGGAGGATTGTAACCCTTAATCTCTTCATACTCCTGGTGGCAAACATATGCATGCCCCCTACAGCAAACAAATCTTGCCTCATGATTAGGTTTCAAAAGCAACTTGGAATTTGCTATATAATCTCTGAGTGAGGAATTGAAGGGCTCAGAGCAAAAGCGTCCTAACTGACATTTTCAGTGCGTTTGGTCATTTTGCGAGATTGTGCCCAGATTTCGCGCAATACACGGAAATTAAGTTATGGAATTACATATCCTAGGTGATGTGAACATTTTAATAACCATGGAAAAAAAAATTTCTGGACCCTGGGCAAGGGGGGGAGGGGGGTGGGGGCAGAATAGCAGGAAAATATGAAAATACAGGTAAAACATTTTTTTTTTTTTGGCTTCTCTTTATCAGATTGCCCCAATTTTTGGCATATTGAATGGGGATGTTCACTCCCTAATTTTAGTGCAGTTGGTTCGGCGGAAATTGGCCGTGATTTTGAGAAATGACCTAAAAATCATGCAAAAGTCAGTTAGGACGTTTTTGCCCAGAGCCCTTCAATTATTTCAACGAATGACTGTGATCGCATAGGGATAAAACTGACAATAGGATGGTAGAATTATACCAATTAACCAAATTCAAATAGACTGAAAGAAAAAAATATAGCAAATTCTAGTTAAATTTTACATTACTTGCATAAACATGCAGTTTCAGAGGCAAAACATACAGAAATGTATCAGTATTTAAAAACAAAAGACCAAATTCTTAAATGGCAGCCAATGAATTATTATTGTTTTATCTACATGCTACTTAGCAATAGTATGAGCAAAATTGGAAAGAAAATTGACTTTAAAATGGGGCTAGTGAGTCTGATTAGGTTAAAAATAATAAAGCAAGTTAACAGCCGCATTAACCTCTTTATAAGATCCACTGCAAACTCGTACAATTTTCCAAAATTATCAGATGCATGGGTAATTTTCCAAGGCTCAAAACCTATGAAGGATAAATCAATATTATATGAAAGTCACATGTGGCAATCTACATCATGCTTAACATGACTTCATGACCATTTGCAACTACGATTGATTGGGCTACTGAAGATAAAAGATGGTGACGTTTTAAAGCTTAATACCAGGCAAATAGCTGATTAATAAAAGAACAGTACCTAAGGCTTGTACAAAACATTGCCACCAGTGATAATTTTTTTTTCCTGAGGAGTCTTTGAGCACGCGTCAAAGATAAATGGAATTCATTGACAAGGACTTTCAAGGACTTACTGAGAAATCAAGAACTTGTGAAAGTCACTTAGGACGTCCCCTAAAAGTCTGCGCTGTATTTCCTGGACTTACTGTATGTATGTTTATGTAGTAATTCTTCAAACTGTTCAGTTTGAAGAATTCTTTTTAAATTGGTTAACTATGATGATGTCAATGGTTACTGTTATTAATTGGTGTTTTGCTGGGTGTTTTTAAGACTACTGGGACTAACCAAGTACTGTAAAAAAAATGCACTTTAATTTACCTAGCCATTTAACCATGTCCAAGATTCCAGTAAAAAATTTCTCTTCCTCCTTTTCCGGGTTTGTATCGTCATATCGCAGGTAACAAACACCATTATGCACCTGCAAACCAGGCACAGCATATATGATAATTTTATCTGCATTTTAATTTTTGAAGTTATGGGAATGCTGGACTTCACATGTTGATTACATGTACATAATTTTATCACTAATTATACAAAAAAATGACAGGGATATTCACCTATAATTATATCTACATCGATTCATTTCAACTGGCAAGTGAAAGCCTTTACCTGAATTCTGAACATTCATATTGTGAGTATGTGTATTAAAGGTTGATATCTTTTAACTCTGTAAGGTCAAAAGCTTATAGTCAACATTAAATACATTATGTACAGTGGGACAGAAGTTTGAGTACCAGGCATATTGTCTACAGGCTGCACACCTTCATTTATTAGGTACAAACATACCCAAGTCAGAAAAAGAATTGATAGTTTAAAATTGATTTATTTGAAAAAAAGTCTTAACGTGGCTACCTTGCAAATCTTGCAAAATCAGCTGTTTGTAAACTCACCCTTGCATAACCAAAGTTGAAGTTAATGGCCTTAGCATGGCCAATGTGAAGAATACCATTGGGTTCAGGGGGAAACCTTGTTTGGACCTGTGCAAACAATTTTAAAACCATTTGATCTCAGATCACCGAGCTTGCCACACAGGCTGAACTGTCACTATAAATAATTATCATTCACTTATTACTATTATTGTTATTATTACCCTTCCACCAGTTCTTTCCAAGTGCTCCTTCATCAATTTCATGGTGTTTGGAGTAACAACATAACTGGGTGTCTTGAAGTTCTCCCCTGTATCATTCAAATAAAAGCATGTTTGCAACCCAGTAAGGGTAAGTTTTTCCCTTCCTATTTAATCGAAATTAATACTTATTAAAAATCAATGTCAAATTTCCAGTTTTACTGGTAGTGTTTGAAATTGGTGACTTTTGAGTGCATGATTGGTCATTTTGCAAAACTGCAGCCAAATTAAGTTAAGAAAAGCAATTAAGTTATGAAAATGGCCTTTCCAAAGTTGTACGAATAAAATAACAAAAAATAGGGAAAACACTGTCACTTTATTTTTTCTTGGCTTATTTTCATCTCATTCCACTAATTTTAGCCATACAGCATATAGATGGGAAACGTCTTTCAATCTTTAATTTTCGTGCAGTTGATTGAGTAGAAATTGGCCACAATTTTGCAAAATGGTCGAAAAACCATGCTAAAGTCACATTTTTGCCCGGAGCCCTTCAATTGTAAATTATCACAGCTGTATTAGGCTATGTAAACTCAAAGAGAATTACATGTACACGTTGGACATACCGGTAATTCACTATGATCCCTTTAACTCCCAACAGCGACTTCACATAGATTTTACTCTGGCTAAATCCTACTGCCAGACAATTTTACTCGTCACTGGGGTACCCTTCGATCAGGAGTCCTTCCCTCCAAAAACGAAATTTCCTTGGAAATTCCAATGCAATTTGGAGTGTCCTAAGAGGGCCACAAGTTTATCAGTTGATAAAAACTAGCTGATCAGTGTCACCCTCTCTATATAAAAGGAGTTGATTGATTGATTTGTTTGTTTGTTTATAAATATGTATTATTTAGTGGCCATCAACTGCACATTCTAAAGGAAATGCAAGTCACCTGGTTTGTGGAATTTACTTGCTTCTCCAAAAATAGAGTTTGCCTCCTCATCTCCAGTATAACCATTTACTGATTAAAAACAGAAAAGGAAATCAGCGGAAATAATAGCTTTATACTCATACATGTACACCAATCAAAATACACATATACGGGTTTGTAGTCTCAATCCCATGCCTTCTTGATGAATTCAGAGGAGAGTGACGGACAAGCTGGAAATGGTGGGGCATGGGAAGGGCTAAAGCAGACATAACAGGGTTATCAGAGAGTGTTTCATCTGATTTTTAAATGCCATGAACTGGGCTGACAAAACTTGCCTGCACCTAATTTCTGCAATAAAGTTCCGAGTGTTAGTTTCCATTTTAATTAGTGTTCGACAATTAAAAAATACTATAATTTAATTAATCATGACTTTGTTGTTATCAGCATTAACTTTATTATGGTAGTCTTGCCAGGGCTTTGGGGAAGCCAGCCCTCTGTCAATCATACAGTACACCTGTACACTGTACTTTATTATATGTAGAAAATGTAAAATGCAAATGCTTTGTTTATGGTCGAAGTGCACTTAGCCACCCAGCTACAGTGTAGTTAAGAAGCACTCCACAAAAATGATCTGAACATAATGGTTCAAATGAAACATAACATGGTTATATAAAAATCCCACCTGGCAGGACGCAATGAGTGACTATTTACGAAGTGTGGTGGAGTTGAATTCGGGACCACGAAAGACAAATGCAGTTGGCGGTTAGAGTGGGATTTCAACCTGGAGCAGCCGCATGCAAATCCAACGTCCTTACCACTAGGCAACATTGCCTCCTACAGATTTAATGTTATGTTATTGCAGACAAATCCCCCCTGATACCAATAACCTTCTTTAAACTATAAAATGAAGATACAGCACACTTCTATGCATGTGGTAATACAAGTACCTTGGAGTTCTGTTGGTGTTGATAAAGTCTCTTTTGTTGCTTTTCCTTCTTTGCTGGGCTTAGATTCCTTGTAGAAAAGAAAAACCACATTTATTTATTGTTTCTTCCTTTTTAGACAAAGATAGCAAAATGTGGCCACCA
>BLFK01000190.1:782318-787727 GCA_014634185.1 Astreopora myriophthalma
GCAAGTACCATTATCATTGCAGTAAACACCACACACAATTAATTATTTTATGAAATTAAACTGGCTTGCAGTGGGCTAAAACCATGAATTTAAGGTAAATTATTAAAATGTGCACAAGAATCAAGCAAGCTCCAAGTGAAATGCCAGAGTTCAGTTTCTGCATTATAACTTTAGTTAGCAATTCTCCCCACCCCACCTCTGGATGGTCTGCTAGTCCACTGCAGTGTTAAGGCCGATTTACATTGGTACAACTTTTGCTTACAACTGTTGTATGCCATTTCTTCTGCGTGCACTGTGCGCGCTGCTCACACCACGTAAAAAATCACATACAACTCTAGCTACTGAACACAGACTGTGCTCATGATTGTTGTGGAGTCTTGTTTTAAAATCCTACGACACTTTTTGTGACATACACAACGGTCGTAAGTGAGTTGTAGGTTTGATTTACACAAAACAATTCACGTCGTGGGATTGTCATAAGCTTGTCCCATGCAACAAAGTCATACCATGTAAATCGGCCCTTAGGTACCCACCAGCAGAATGTTGCAGTTGTATACATAAAGCCTGGTTTTCACTAGCGACGCAAACACAAGCACAAGCATAAGCGCAAGCAAAAGAGCGCTTATTTCACTGTGAAAACGGGCTCGATGCATAGCCTAAGCACAAGCGCAAGGATCAAACGTTTTTCCTTTTCCTTGTGCTTGCACTTATGCTTGCGTTATGTTGGTTTTCACTTGACATGAATTTCTTATGCTTGCACTTATGCTTGCATCCCTAGTGAAAACCAGGCTTAAGTGTAAAAGTACACAGTCATGTGAAGCAGACTGAAGTAACAACTGCCAAAAACCATAGTCTGAAATTCAAGTTTTTTCAAGGGGTGTTGACCGGGGTGATGAAAGCAATTCCGATAAAAATTAGCGGTAGGTTAGCTGGCACTCAACATGCATTTCACACTCACCCATTATCATTCCGAGATTAAACTTATATCGCTTCTTCAACAACTCTTCCTTGTACTGTTTAATCAGCTCCTCAACCTTTCAATCACAAAATGAAAACAAAACAATCTGACTCAAAAATAAAATTTATTATTTCTTCAGTTTAAGGCAAACCACATCTTATAAGATGGCTAATGTACAGCATCAGGGAACATTTTCACAAGTTATTCCGATGGGGTGAGTAAAAATGCAAGAGAAAAGTTAAAAAAAAAAACCTGATGAATATACTACAAACCTACAGTAGTCATCTGTAGAAAGATTTTATTAGATCCCACACAATGTAAAAGATTCGTGAGTGTTCAGATTGTTCCTTTGGGGGGGGGGGGGGAGGGCATGGGTCGACTTACACACATACAGTATTACAAAGATGGTGCAATGTTTCATTTCATTTACACAATCATGTACATTGTACTCAACATACATATGGTGTACCAGAGTTGTGTTGCATTTTACTTTGACAATGATTGTTAGGTAAGACATCACTCCCCCCACAGTTCATTTATCGGGTTTCACTGCACATACTGTTTAAACATATGCGCAATTATATTGAACTGCATAGTCATCTACTAGCTTACACAATCTTCAACTTGATCAGGTGTGACATTCACTCCAACGCCACAGCTCTCTTCAAAGGATTCCACGTTAACAGGTAAAACTGGATTTGCTTTCATGTAGTCAACAGCAGCTATAAAGTAAATTCACAATAAACAATTATTATTGAACAAGAGGCTACAGGTAGCCTATACTCTAGCCTCCCTTTTAGCCGATTTAAAAAAGAGTATTAAGCATGGTTAATTTTTACGCTAGAAAGCTGATGGCAAATAGTAGCCGGCCTTAGAAACTGGTCAGTGAAACATTCCACAATGATAGCCATAACATCGACAAAACTCCGATCGTCGAATGTTGTACGCACCTAAAAATGTTACAATCCACAATGATTTGACTCAAAATTGGGAATCGGATGCTTGACAAGTTTTTGCAATGGCATTTTGATGACATTTCATCAGGAGTAATTGTACAATGAAAGGAGCTGGCTAAAGATGGCTGACTGGTCACATAATACAACCGGATATGGAGAAGTAATGGTTTCCGGTCATGTAAAGAAGGTACTAATAGATGGTTTTCCCCCAGCCACGCGACGTTGGCTCGATGGCCTAGTGGACATCGCTATCGGCTCTGACGCAGAGGCAGAAAAAAGCCCGCTCAAACTGATATCGATAGCAATCGATAATTGATTGGAAAATCGTGACCCGAAAAAAAAATAAAGAAAGAAGATTCAAACCCGGATTTATAACTCTAGCCGCCTACGGCTAGAGTAATAATTACTGGCTAGTAAATTAGAAAGCACAGTAGGCCCCAAACCACTTGACCACATTGCTACATGTACCACTACCTACAACTTAGGAGATACTAAACATGTATGACGTCGCAGGTAAAAATTATTTCGACCTAGTTTGATTTGAAATTTCCTTTGTGTGGTATTTATTATCATGCGTGAGACACAAAGAAACTACAACTCAAACTAGGTTAAAATATTTTCACCTGAGAAAAATTTTTAACTACAGCATGTATTTAAGACAATTGTAATGTTGTGACGTGCCTGTTCAGTAATACATTTTGATTGATTGATTGACTGATTGATTGTCGGCAAATATTATGATTGACTGACTGACTGATTGATCGATCAATCGATTGATTGATTGATTGGAATATGACATTAAAGATGTTCAAATATTTCTTCTCCCTCGACAGAAATGTAGTACAATACTAGCAACTGACCATAGAGCATGTGTACATTGCGTATACCTGTCAGCTGGTTTGATGATGTTAGTTTTTTGCTGGCAATATATTCGGTAACAAACTTGACCTGCCAGTCATCCTTGACACTGCTGCTTGCCAGAGAGTACAACAGGACACCAGTGGGCTTCTCAACCTCAGCAGCACATTTCTCTTTAGCCTTTTTATAAGGAAATTGAGATAACTGCTGTCACAGTTTGATTATTAAAAATTCCATCACAGGGATTACTTAGAAACTTAATTTACAGTTGCAACAAAGCCTAAATAAAAAGTCTGGGCTTGAATGGAGAACTACTAAGCTTGGCTGAAGTACATATGTACAGTGTTTTGGCTTGCGCATCAGTATCATTGTTACACCTTCAGTGGGACCGATGCTTGAGATCTGCTATACTGGGCTTATCACGTGCAATACATGCCCCTCGTTTGTTTTTGTTTGTTTTTTGTTTTTTTCTATTTTAAAAATACATCATTAAAAACTTGAAATACTGAGTGTATTTCATTAATCCCCATTCTATAATGCTGTAGAACAACTGCGAACAAAGATTATCTTGTTGATGTGAAAAAAAAGCAAAGTGGAGCTGACTCCAATCTAACGCCGATGTACACGCTACAACTTTTGCTTCCAACTGTCAAGTGCAATTTATTCTTCTGCGTGTGCTGCTTGTGCTATGTAAAAATTAATGTTGCTACTGAACTCAGACTGGGCTTATGATTGTTGTAGAGTTTTAAAACATGTTTTAAAATCCTAGAACAGTTTTTGTAACGTACGCAACAATTGTAAGCGAGCTGTAGGTTTCATTTAAACGAAACAATTCATGCCGTAGGCCTGCCGTAAGCTTGCCGCATGCAACAAAATCATACCATGTAAATTGACCCCTAAGGCAACCTGAAGGCTCCTTTTTCTATGTCTAGTTTAATAGCTGTTACCACAGGGACAGGGGAGGGCAGCATGCTGCTCCTCATTTTACTGGTCAACCTTGTAAGGATGGAAATCTGAGTCAACTTCTTGCATGATATAGGCTTATGTGAAAACATAGAGGAACAACTACCCTGCACCCAGCTACATATGCTGTACTTCCTTTCAGGGAGAGACTTAATTAAAACCGAAACTGAACAGAAGAAAACCCTATTCTAAAGGCAAGAATCTGGGTGTTATAAACGATGCAAAGCCAGATGAGACCCGATAGATTCCAAGTGCCATCTACATGTAAGTCACTAGAAATGTACAAACTTAAGTGAATTGGTGTAACAGCTTTACATACGTGCGAAAAATAGTGTATATGTTTCTTGCTCGATCAAGAACACAAAATTTTAACTTATTCATCCTTCAATTGGAATCCTGAGCGATACCGTAAAATTTGGCTCTCTTTTTGAGAACGGAAAGGATTTTACCCACAATTCGATTCTCAGCTAAAGACCCGATTAGCCCGAGGAAATTAATAGAAAGATAGAAATTAACTCCTTACCAAGTTTATGATCGTTACCAGTCGAGCCGACAGCACCTCATTTTTCAATGTTTCTTGCGCTTTCTGTTCACTTAACCCGATGCTCTGGAAAAGGGAAGTTTTGTCCATAGCTGATCGCAAATCAACAAAAAAGGCGTACGATAAACGAGGTGACAATAAAGGAAACCGAACCCTTGCACCACCAGAAAGCAACCACATGCAGGAAATGTATCAGAAATCGAGCATTACCTGAAAGGACTGGGTCGACTAAGAGGACCATCAGGAGACTGTGCGTTGTGTAAGAATACCCCTAATGTCCTGAGCATTCAACGCTGCGTGGGGGGCCCCAAGAGAGAGACGTGCGCACATTTTGCAAAACTGCGTCCATAAAAAAAAGAAAAAATAAGCCACACGCTTTGTTTTCAAATGTATATGATTTTACTGGATAGAGAAGACCGTCGTTAGAAGGCATAGTCGCAAGAGTATGCGACACTTGCAAATAACTGTTCCTGGAACATAACTCATTTCATTACATGTTTGTTTTTCACGCAATTTGAGTGCGTTCGAATTTCGATTTCAACACTCACGTGCGCACTCGGGTATTGTGTACAAAATGGTCACCCCCTCAAGTTCGAAGGTGTTTGTATGCATTTCCATTATGGGCTAATTCTATTCGTAGCAGGGGAAGGGAAGTGGGGGTTGGCATTTCGAAGACTTGAACAACCTACCTCATGCCTATTTGACTGTTGTGATAATTTACTTTATATATCATACAAAAATCAAAGAACGTGCTCCGATTGATCAATCAGTTATGGTTTGCTGTGCCAGTGAACTCGAAGAAAAGTAAGTAAACCAAGCAAAGTAAGAAACTTCGCTTGAGAAAAGTGTCAAAACGAAATTTCGCGCGTATTCTGAATAGTTAAGTAATGGTCCACGCAAGCACTAGGCAAAAGAACAATAGCCTAGTGAAATAGCTTCACGCATAGACTTGGCGCATAGAACAATGCTGAAATTTGGCCGTGAGGGAGATGGCCGGGGCATGGGGAAAACTAAGTGAAAACATGTTGTTTATGTCGGAGTTTTCCTTGTTTTTTTGGCGATTTTTTTATATCGACCAATCAGATTCGTCGATTTAATTGAACATAACAATTAAAACTTAACACCTTTTAGCC
>BLFK01000190.1:789164-800400 GCA_014634185.1 Astreopora myriophthalma
TGTCACGGTTAAATGGGTTTGAAAAGTTTAGCTAAACTTTTCAATTTTGTTGTTTGTAATCCGTGTCAATCTTCTCCATCCTTAACCATCATTGCTCCTTTCTGGTTTATTATTATCTCTTTGGTGTTTTTCCACCTTTGTAAAGCATTATTTTCAGGTTTCCTTCAATTTAAAGGTAAATTTGTCGATGATCAAAATACCTCAAAATATCGTGACAGAGCTCCTTTAAATACTACTCTTAGAACTGTTAGAATAATATACCACACTTAGACCTAAACTAAGCTGGATTTTATTGATGCATTTGTGAAAAAAAAAGCAAACAAAGCAAAAAAAAAAATTATCGATGCATTTGTGAAAAACAGACAAGAGAGTAAACCTATCTACAAAATACTGTCCTCGTCGTTAACAAATAATGAGCAAAAGTCTTTGTTCAAGTGAAAACTGACTTATTATTAGTACAGTCTCTTTATCTGGGTTCGAACTGCATGCATGTTTTCTTCTAATACACCCGCTAAGACTCGGGTTTGTATCTGCTCGAAGGAAGACCGCTGGGATTTTCTTTTCTTCGACGTTGCTAGGCGCAGTAGTGTGACTAAACGAATCCCGTTTGATGCCACTCATCGCCTACACGTTCGCTGACTCCGATCCAAAGATTTCCACACAAAGGGAGACTCAAGCGGTTTACAATTAACACCTGTAGAATGGGTTGGCTTTAGTTTCTTCATGGACGTCGCAGTCGAGCCTCTTAAAGCGTCAAGCAATAGCGATCGAGTGACCACTGATATGCCGGTCCTCGTGGTGTGTTGAGAGTCCGCTATTTCTTGTTCAGAATACACAGAATGTTCACGCCAGACATACCCAAATTCACTCGCCTGAAAGATAAAAAAACAGCATCAAAAAAGTTCAAACGACTTCACCTGTTCCTTCCCGAACTGCAGGTATCACAGGACATCCATTCAACCCGGAGACCAAAAAGCTGAACTGGGACTGCGTTCACTGCGACTAAAACTCAAAACAACCGACTCTACTCACCCTAGCATGCCATAGTGCTTCGTTTTGACGTGATGGAGAAAGAAAACGATCGTATGAAACAGATTATTCTGTCCCTGAAACGATCAAAACAAAGGAACAATTGATTACCCTGTAGTTGGGCATCTATATTATCGTAGTATTTCTATAATTACATTTTAGTCAGTCTTGTAGAGTACTTTTGTTGCAATTTGTATAGAAGCGTAAATAATAATGGCGACGATGAAAACGACGATGATGATGACGGCGATGATGATGATGATGATGATGATGATAAGCAGGAGGAGGATGAGGAGAATGACGATGCTGCATGGGTGTTGGGGGCTTCCCTCTAACACAACCCTAAACTAGACCTTACGCATCAAAAAAATCAACCTAAACGCCCCGTTATGAGAAAGGAGAAAGAAGTCGTAAACTACAGAATAAGTGAACCATTCGGACTAAGAAACAAACTTATCGACATTCTTTCTGGTACCTTTGGCATGTCAAAAACTTCATCTTCAGCAATAACCTACGAAAAACAAAAGTTTCAGATTTATTAACATAACTTCGCTTGTCTGTTAGCCATCTCTTCAGGCGAGTGTGTAGCTTCTTCAGTCGACAAAGTAAGAATTGAAAGTGTCCTGTACCTTAAAATGAGGTGGATGAAGGCGTGACTGATAAATGCACAAATCACTCTTTCTGGCATCTACAACCAAAAGAACGCCATCACATGAGCAAATTTCAAAAGCTTGGTGGTACTGATCTCAATAGTTACCTTCACCTCAAGGCTTTTGCTTCCATTAAAAAAAAAACACCTTTGAGTTTAAGCTTTGTTTAACGAAAGTGCCAAAATGGAATTCATGCCCGCAAATACAACAGGAAAAAATTGATCACAAAACCCTCAAAAGTGTTCAGAATGTTAAAAAAAAACATGCCATCAGGAATGGAGCCCTTTTCTTTGGTTCAAGGAGCGTTCAACAAGATTCAACAAGTACTGGGGAAAAATTGAGACTGGTTTTTCAGTTTTCAAGAACGTGATGGTTTTTCACGGAATTGCACTGCCTGATGATAATTCCACGATAATTCTGGATTCTGCAGGTTCTGGAGACCTCCAGTTCAGAAAAGTTGCAGCGAGTTGTTCAACTCACTGCAGTTGGATCTTTGAATACGAAGACGCAACATGTCGGCCGCCAACTTGCTAAAATCTAACAGAAATTCCTCTTTAACAAGTTACTAAAAAAGGTTGAGTGTTGTCGAGAGCTTCTTCACGTAGCGGCGACCGACTGCACGGAACGTAAGAATCGTAAATGAAACTAAGGCCAGCTTACTCGGTTTGTCAGGTGTCTTCAGAAAGTGAAGCCCTGTAAATGTTCGTCCATCCGGGAATGTAGGATCTGCGGGCAACCGAGAATCCATGTATGTACAGAACATGTGCAGCAACAGCTACAAAAACAAAGTATGAGAAAGTCTTGGTAGCGACGGCGTCAGCGCTAAAGAAAATGTTATTTCAAAATGTAACTAGGCGTTTTTGAAAGTATTTCGCCATTAAAACTCTATATCCAAGAAACCAGGCAGTATCCTCGTTATTTCGTCTTCTTTGATTCAAACTCACCTGCGAATCAGCGAGGAGGTCTTGCTCCCATAACTTGCCTCTGTACGGTCCGCCAGAATTCCAACGGTACAAACCCATACAGCCACCTTGAGCGAGCTCTGCGACAGTGAAACGAGCAAAGGCGTTAACTCGCTGACACAAAAATGCAGTAGACTTCTAAAGGCTGCTTTACCACAAGCCTAAGCACATGCGCAAGCATAAACGCAAGGATCTTCACACCTGCGATAAGCACAAGCACAAAGTGAAAGACGCGGGTGAAGTAAGCAGAAGCGTGCAAGCAGTGATTGCGCCCGAGCAGCACGGGCGCAAGCACGAGAGAACGGTAACTTTTACGCTCGTGCTTGCGTCGCTCCTATTTCCCCGTGATTGTGCTCATGTTTACGCCTAAACCACAAACCAACTGTAGAGGCTCGCTCGCTCGGAACAGAACCCGACAATAATGAATTAAGCCAAGTGGTGCCAGTAACGGCATTTTAAAACTTCTCATTTCTCTCCGGCACCCGCCATCTGCATGCTATCCGCTATCGACAACAAAAGAAAAAAAAAGACGGGAAAACGGGATTGACTACTGTCACAAGGGTAAAGTTTATAGCTCGCACCTGATAAACGCTCTACAAGATACTCTTGATTGTTCGAGGCTTCAAGGTAGGGAATGATGGAGCGTAAACTTGGCACCTGGTCTGCCTTTGTCACAGCTACTTGGCGCGCTGCACCCAGACTGATGGCTAGTGAGGAAATAAGACAAAATTAATCATTTCATGGGTCTCGTCCGCGTTTACTATTGATGTTGTACCAATTTCATGGTGTTGTCACCAGCAGTAAAGCTTCGTTGACACTAGCGTCGTAGTCTTGGTCGCATTTGTAATCGTAACGTAAAAGAAGAAATTGTAATTGCAAGCAGCTGTATACGTCGTATGGGTCAACGCTGCTACAGCACAAAAGAATTAACTGTATAGCTCGATACAACCAGCACTTCTCTTGTTGTTCTGAAAATTCGTTATAACTAGGTTTTCCCAACTAACCCTCGATATAACGAACTAATTTCCACAGTCCCTTGACGCTTTCTTCACGCTTCGCATGCTTACTGAGCATGTGCATGGGGCTCGCGCCAGCTCCTCCGTGTGCACTGTTCGCGGGCAACTCTCGAGCGCTCGCTATTTGTAACGAAAGCCTTCCCGCCAAATTGAATAGTTAAGTATTGTCCACAAATAAAATGGAACAGAACAAGTTTGTCATAGAGAACCCATTCCAGCATAGAGGCTATCATATCTTTAGCAAAACCCGCGCATTTCCTCTGGTGGGATAAAAAACAAAAGTTTGCACAGTGATATCTCCACCATTCCGGTTTTAATGAAAAAAGAGGGATGCGTTGGCCGATAGTCCTTTTTTCTCGGAAACATTCATGGGAGAAGGATAGCTTCACAACGCTTTTATTATTATTATTATTATTTTTTTTTTTATATATATAAAAGGGACAAACGCTCCTCGTCTCGTTAACCGATTGAAAACTAAACCAACCCCAGAACTGTTTTCCTCAACCAAGATAATTTTCCACTTTTATGAGCAAATATAACTTCCACACACCAACATTAATTTCTTAACTTATATTAAAAAAAAAAAAGAAAAAAAAAACATCTGTATTCTCTGCTTACTTCCCAACTGAAGCTCCGAACAACCAATTCTGCACAGGGTCTCGTTTACTGCTTCGATCTGTGCGACAAGTCGAACCAATATTGTCTGGCAAAGCCACTGAAAAGAAGTAATAAGATCAATACAGGCCTGAATTACATCGCTCTGTGTACACGAATGATAGATTCACATAAAACTGCGTCTCTCGATAAATACGGAATCGTACTTGGACCGGGTGGAGTTCAATTCGGTCTGTGATTACGAATGATGAAAACAATTGGACGACACGAATTCCTCCTACCAATTAATGATAAAAATTACAAAAAATTCTTGTCTTCTCAAGCGTTGTCATTGTTTAACGGGGGGAGGGAATCTGCATTTTCCAAGGAGCCCCAGTCTGAGAGTCTTTCAACTGTTTCTATGGTGATTACAATTAAGGCTGTGATTGGTTGATTTAAAATACAACTTCGAGTGTGATTGGCTTATTGCATTGTTCGATAGCAAACTGACCAATAACACTTAGCAAGTAAATTAGTAGAAAACAGGTGAACTTTTAAACCAATCACAATGTAGAAAATTGCAATTTTTGTGATAACTAACTTTAACACGACCTCAGGAAAATAATATAATGAGTGACCTGAAAAAATGCCATATGAAATTTGTTCATGTCGACTAAGCCTTAAGCTTACCTTTCGGCAACTTTCTGTCCAGTAGTCGAGCTCGGCCCGTGTCACATTAAGTTTGGCCCAAATCTACGAAATTTAAATGTAAGTTGAAACAGGAATGTCCTAAAGTCAGATCTTCAGCTCCACCCCAACTTGCGTAAGGAAAAGGTTACGTCCAAACTCCTGATAAGAGGTAGTTAATTAAGCAACGAAAACGGCAACTCCAACCTTCGAAATATACATTCGCGCGATCGTGAGCACTTCGCGATTCTGATTCCATTTCGTTCACGTTGTACCGTTGCACAGCGTGGGCGGAGTTTCTTATGACTGGACCGGAAGGAAAGGCGTTGAAGTAAAAGATGAAGGATGTACGATTGTGTGCTCAAGTTGTCGTCGAAATCTTTAATAAATTTGGTCATTTCACATTGTTGTTGGTGTTGTTGTTTTGCAGAGGACGGCAAGGAAGTGTACTAAAATTCATACCGCAAAAACACAAAGTGGAGAGCTATTGTTTTTCCTCATTAAACTCGTTGTTTGTGGGGTTGCCGTTGCCGTTGTCGTTGCTCAAACTCCTTCTTAACGAAATAAAGACGGATGGAGCGATTTTCAATTGAGTGGCGTAGTTGTAATCGAGATCAATAAATCACCTCATCGGATTTTGTGCTGTTATAACCAGACTCATCGTCGTCTCGGGAAGAACTCAAATCGGGAGACCTGTGAGGCCATGATTTCGAGACAAAAAAGAACGACATTAAGCTCTTGTTATTAATAGGGAGCTTAACAAAGGCGCTTTACTTTGGCATTGATCTCGCCCAAATAATGGAGCAGATCGTCTCTACAACAGTAAAGACGCTAAGCAGTACAATCGTGATATCGTCAAGGCAGATTAAAAGGGAAAACAATTCCCTTCGTTGCAGTCCGTCGCTCAAAAACGCCTAGGTACTCTAAGCTCCCTATTAATAGCTGTAGTTAGCACTTGTAGAATGCGAATACGGGAGCTCTTCATAGCTCACTGCCACACCGAGGAACGGGAAACGAGATATGTTTAGTTCAGTTAAAAAGCTGATTTTTTTTCCTTTTAATAGTAAATTTTAGCATCAGTTTCAAATGTCATTTGTTCAAGGCCTGGATATCTTTATCGAGTGGATATGTCACCATCCAGGGTCAAGTTATTTGAAGCAGGGTAGGTGCTAAACCAGGCTAAAAATAGTACCTACAGGGTGTATAACTATGATCGGGAGTACGTGTTGTGAATCAGTTTTGCAGATTTTTATGTTTACAGTTTTGGCCGCGCTGGGATTGGATAAGCGCAGGGCTTGGACTCCTCGTAGCGGTCTTTTGCTGACGCGTGAAAATAGTTTTGTTGCGTTGTATTAAAAGCATAGGCGGCCCAAACTCGCGTTACGCGCGAGACGTGACTGTGAAAGGTTCATGTCAGCGACAGCACTGTTCGGAGGAATTTTTTGTTTTTGTTTTAGTTAGTTTCACGACAAAGGAGCAATGAAGCGAAAAATTATCAAATACTGAGTAGGCGGTGGGGAGAGAAAGAAAACACCCTCCCCTCCCCAAGCCTCCTCTCCCGGCCAGCCCACAAAGACATTAATGGCTGCCATCTTTCCAGTAGGTACAATGCACTTCAATACCTTCTTGCTGTCCTGTACACATTCAGAGGAGGCGTAAAATCATATCGGTAGCCTGACCAATATGGCTGCCCTCTGCCTACAAGAGAATCTGGGGAGGAAACTGAAAAGGAATTTAAAGGAAACACCTGTATCAGAGAAATTGTCCCTACAAACATAACTGTGTTTCTAAAATGAAATTATGAATTGTTAATCCAATGACAGAGATAATAGGAAAAAAATAATAATGGTGGGGGCTCCTAAAAGTAGTGGTTAAAGCAGGGCTCTCCCGAAATTTTATAGCAGAAGGAGAAAAGATTGAAGTAGGCAGAAACTTCCCGTTTATTGTATCAAGGTGCAGCACACCCTACACACGGCAATGATGCCGCATGTGGGTGTGGGTGCCCTCTAATTGGCAATTTCCGAGTTCGCGTCAGCCTCGTTTTCAAAGCGAGTCTAAGTGCGAAGTCATTCTTATGAAAATCAGTTTTTATTCGTATACAAAGTACAACTTATTACCATCACAAAAGTTTCACACTTAGACTCACTTTGAAAAAGAGGCTGACACAAACTCAGAAATGGCCTATTAGAGGGGGGGGGGGACTCCCCCAGGAAAATTCTTACTTTGGAGGCTCTTTGAAACACATTTCAACATATTTCGAGCTACTGTGTATTTTGCTCACCCCATCACCGTCATTTTTACTATTTAATACGTCATTTTACTATTCCCCCCTTTGTTAGCCGGCGTGCGAAGGGCCAGCAGTAGATGGAGATTTTCCTACCACTCAGCTACAAGAAACTTGCTGGAACAAGGCATTTAAAAACAATAGTTTCAGGTGAAAGCCTAGTCTGAGTTTCAGCTGCCTCTTCTGCTCGCTAAGTCACTCGTCTCAATTAGCAAGCGGAGGAGATGGCCAAAATTCAGGCTCGTGACAGCCATGCTGCATACTGCTAAATGTTGCTCATTACCTCTTTGTAGTCGTTCCTGCTCCTCTTCCTGCTCTCTAATAAACTGTGTTAGCGAGTTCAGATCAGTCATGCATTCACTGGATGAGACTAAAGGTAATGACAACAAAGAGAATTAATGACATGCATCCGCCTGTATACAGGGTTGGCACAGGTCAATATGGGAAGAAGGGATCACGCAGTGGTGAGGGCTTTCTTTGTAAGGACCTCTCCTGCCCTTTAACGGCTGGTTTACACTTACAACACAAGCATAAACACAAGTAACATACACAGACGCACTAACTTGTTGTTAATTGGCGTCTAATGATCATAACGCTACATCTGGATGATCATACGCTTGCATATGTTGCTTGGGCTTATGCTTGCATCGTACGTGTAAACCAGCCCTAACGGATAGAGCATCTACACATGATGACGTACCCAAAAATAAACAAATGGCGACCATGCTGGTGACAAAAGTTGATCCTCAAGGAAGTGAACTCACATATACTTAAAACAAAAAAACTTTGCTTTGCCTTGAAACAAAAATTAACTTGACATTCAGTAAAGAAGAAAAAGATTTCTCTTTAAAACTTACATGGAGACCTGCCAGGTGATGAGTGCCGAGATCTGCAATTCAAAGAGTCCGCCAACATAACCGTCACAACATTGTGGGATTACCAAGATGTCGACTAGATTACACAGATTTCAGTGCCTGATATTTTTGGGGAAGGAGAGTGGGTGAGTGGGAAATTGTTTTGGACAAGAGATCCTTAGACTAAGGAAAGGATGAAATTCATGGGGTTTTTTTTCCCCAAGCCCTAAAAGATACACCTGCAGTGAATACATGCACAGTAATTAAACTACCAAGTCCACTGCATGTTACATGTATGCCAATGTTGTTAAAAGTACAAGGTAGCTTATTCAATTACTAGGAGAAGCAATGCACGAAAGTGGAGAATTTTGTCATCAGTTATTTATTACCATAATAGTAATTATTGATGCAATTTAACTATGATTAAGACATACCTGGAATCCGGAGTTGATGCTGTTTCATTATAAAATGATGGTGTACCAGTGACAGGAGATCTTGGGGAGCTATTGTTAGACTGCAAGACAATTAAATATACTGCTGACATTCCCTTCAGAGCCTGCCGAGCTAGTTCCTATAGGACCCATTCAGCAGCTGAACTCAGTCTACCAGGCTAGTTCACTATTTCTGAGATCCCACTTCACCAGTAAATCCTTTGTAAAAATAATTATTGATGTGTTTAAATCGGAGGGTGAGCTGGCCTGACTGCCGAGATCTTTTTTCAATCGGTATCTCAGTGGGTGGGTCAGAAAGTTTCAATATGAACACTTCAGCTGGACACCTGATGAATAATTCATCAGCACCACCCATCCCTTATAAGTTATGCAACTTTTCAGAGCTGCAGGTCTTCCATTGGCAGCTTTTTCATCACCGTAACTTGGCTGGAATTTCCTACACGTGTATATGAATCAAATGATCACAGTAAATGGGCTGGAAAATTTTCCACTTGGACGCTGTAATCATGCAAGTAAGCTACATGTAACTCCAGTCCTCTCAGCTGGTTGCTCCACTTGTGGGACTATGGTGAATGACGAACAATCTTTGAATGGGCTGTCAGCAAACTGACAATCTTGTCAAACCATACATGTGAATAAATCCTTCTATAAAAACATACCCTGTACATTTGGCTCATCTTCCTCTTACTTAATGATAACTGCAAACTTTGTCATACAAAATGATTCAACTCTCCCTACCCGGGAAGGGGTTCCAAACAGTCTTGGAGGTGTGTTGGTGAAGGATGTTGCCATTCCAATGGATGGGGATGAAGTTGTCACAATGGTAGGAGAAGCAGAGCTTTGGAGAGGTGGTGTTTGCACAGGAGCCAGTTTGAACCCTGAATCTGAAATAATATTATAAATAATAATATTCCACTCAAGGACACCTTTTCTTGTTGTAACAATGTACATGCTACATCACAATTGAAGGGATTGCATTGTACACTGTCAAATTCTTGCAATAATACACTAGCGACCTTTAGATGGGAGTACGAGTACGACTACGAGTGCGAGTTTTCAGTTCTGAGCACGCGCACTTGGAAAAATTTGGACCTCGAAACCTAACGCGCGTGCTCAGTAAGGAAAACTCGTACTCGTAGTCACACTCATACTCCCATCTAAAGGTCGCTACTGTTTCAAGTGACGAATACCAAATGCAGATACCCCAGGTGTAATAGTTAATAACAATGATTTATACTTTTGTCTACCTGTTGATCTGATACCAAGGAGTTTCTTTTGTTCTTGAGACAACAGAACACTGTTTTGTGCCAGAACAGGTTTCATGTAATGGTAGAGGTCAACAATGAAACAAAATGTGAACCATAAGGCAAGAAGGAAGACTGAAAAACAATCAAAATCACATGGATTTAATTTTTTTACCATACATAGGATACTGTATAAAGTACACAGTCATAGAGTGCATTAATTTTTCATTCAAACTTGAGGAGCAGCGCTGGTGTTGCGGTGAGAGCATTCGGCTTCCACCTATGTGTCCTGGGTTTGATTTCCGAGGTTAGGGTTAGGGTTAGGGTTTAGTTCAGTGACAGTCACTGAATTGAGTTTACTGGTTTTCTAGCTTACTTTGCTACAAGAGGTATTAGGGAGGTGGGTATTAGTATACAGTGCAGTGAACTGGCACAGTAACTTAATTATTTTTTTCCATAGGTGGTTTCCATGTTACCTCATCTCCACCAACATAAATTATAGACCTCTTGTTAGCTCCTTTTGATCTTGCACCAGCATTTGTGCATAATTTATTTTCATCATTGTTCTGTGTCTCTAGAGATTGGTTGCAAACCACCTATACTCCAAGATACAGTTTACTATAGTGATTGTAGATGCTTACCCAAGTCACTGAATGATTGTGGGACAACAGCTCTTAATGTCAATTCTATTAAAAGGCTGAACATGTTTCATTAAGCTTCCATGTTATACTTGACATTTTTAGTAAATACACAGTACATGGTATCAATAATTTTTCTCTTACCACCAAACCACATCAAAGGATGTTGAATTTCAAAATAATCAGCAACAGAACCAAAAATTCTGAAAGTCATTAAAATTCAACATAAATACATAATTGTTTCTGTGAAGGCTTCTGTGAAGGACGGCACACACTAACAGACAAACTGACTACCATGAGTATATTGTCATGAGAAAAGATAAACAAACTTGAGACTCATGGCAAAATCGTGAGAGTTAGCAGGTCTGCTTGTCCAGTACACAATAATTATTGTGTGCTGACTTTATTTATGGTGTATAATTACATACAACAGAATAAAACATATTATATACACGTGCATGCATTATGTAAAGCACTCCTTTTTTTAGGAGGAGGGTGAACAGGCCAACGGATCGGCGGATTTTGGAAATATTTTTGCCCGGATTTCGGATTCAGAGCGAAATTTTAACGGATTTTCGGACCCTGCAACTTCAGCGGATTGCGGTTTTTATCCTTCTTTCTGGCCCGAACTTTGCCTGTAATAAAGTTCAGATTGCGGATCTCGCCGATCTCGTTCGGATCGCAGATCTCTGAAATAAAAAATGAAAATATTGAGCGGATTCGGATTTAAGGACTTCTTTTAACGGATCGACGGACTTCGTTGTTAAATCTAAACCAAACAGATCGGCGGATTTGCACACCCCTATTCACCCCCCCCCCCCCCCCC
>BLFK01000190.1:804563-842063 GCA_014634185.1 Astreopora myriophthalma
AAATGAGAATAAAATTAACAAATGCGAGTTCTAGAGTTACAACTGATTTAGATAGCGAAGGTGGCAACACAAATACTTTAGCACAGATAGAATCCGTTTGCACGTTCAAACTCGGTGTTAATTGTTTGATGTAAAGCATCTCGTTGACAAGGCAATTGAATTTGTTCATGCATTTCTTGAGAACTTTAAAACAGCTAAGGAGGTCCTCAGTCTCTTGGTAAGTGTGTAAATTCCTTGTGTGTGATACTTGCTCATGCTCCACCCCTGAACAGCATAGTGAGGTTTACAAAGAGGTGTTTATAATTTACCAGTGGTGATCAACAGAATGAGATGAGGCTTTGAATTATTCATGCCGTGAATTTTTCCTCAATAGGAGAAAAAAAGATTAGGAATTCCCTAGTCCTCCTACTTCAAAAGGAACAGAAGAGTAACTCAAAGTAACCCATGATTTCCTCTTGCACTTCATAAATACATAGTTTCCTGATCCCTTTAATCTTGCAACCAACCCTTCTGGAACTTTCATGTAAATTGTACACACCCAAACAATAATTCCATAGCTGATAAGTGCCAATGCTGTATTCACATGTACAATGGACTAAGCAATACTTGCATAACATTGCAGACAGAGCAATGTGATTAAAAGAAAGAAGACTATGTTTCATTAATTTTATGACTGACTGAACTATATGTCACAGCAAGCTATGGTTACTATTTTTCTTTAAAACAGTGAACGAGACTGAGAACGTTCACTCAAATGATTGACGAAATCAAACTTCCTCTCCAATATCCTAGATTAGCATGGCGCCAGTGTGAAAATCCAGATGCTTCTTTTAGTTGCAAAGAACTAATCTCACTATTGATCAAAGTTAGTGGTATCACTTTGAAAGACAAAACTGCCATGCATAGAGATTTGCTTTGTGGACCTTTCAAGGAGTAATGGTTTGTTTGCAAGCACAGGTATAATTTTTTCACATTAATTGTACTGATTGCATCATCACACAGCTACATGCATGGCTGATATGACAGTCAGATTGCTTTAATTTAGAAGCAGTGAGACAAACAGTGAAATCATGATTAACTGAAACCTCATTCCTTCAAAGTGTACAGTAAAATAAGGGATTTAATGCAATCCTTGGAGTGTTTATCAATGGTGAAGAAGCTTGTTACAAAATTACATGTAAATGACATTGGGTTTAAATTAAGGTAGTTTTCCCTTTTTATTCTGGCCATGGTCAACACCCAGCTCGAAAGATCATGCACTCTTCTTCACCTGAATTTATGATCAATACAAGGATCATAGTCATTGAAGTGGACGTCTTGCAACTAAAACACTCTTTGTTCAACTACAAAAATTAATGTTGTTACAGCCAAAGTGTTTTTATTGTGAATTTTTACACAAGACGATGACAGTAAGAATACTAGAAATAATAATAATGATACAAGCATAAATTGAAATCGATCCCCAGGGCAATATAATGCAGAAAAAGAAAACAAGGTCACAACCGGAAATACACTTCCATAATATATTTTTCTTTTCTTTTTTAGATTTTTGGGGAATTTGAACAAGGAAATTCTAGCAAATAAAGAAATTTACTGTTGATATCCCTGTCCAAGGCTGACTTTACATGATCACCACAAAATTATAAGCTCAGAAAAACAACAAGGCGAGAGACAGAACCCTGCTGACAAAAAGAAATTTTCATTTTACATGTTTACATTATGCATGTCCACAAAATTTGTTTCAGGACTGAAAGTTTCTTTGGAATTTGCATCAAAATGACAGACGTCAGAATTTCGAGACGAGAACACAAACGAAAATTCAAGGAGATAAATGAGCGTCTGACTCATGACAAATGTAAATAGAGACCTGAATTTACATTCAGTAAATTACTACATCACGTACAGCTGGTAGAGGAAGGAAAAGGAGAAAAATAGCGAAAAATACTCTAGAAATAATAGCAAGTAAATAACAAACGAGAACGAAAGTTAAAACGTACCAGGAAATCTAAAACTTAAAACTCACCCAGCCTTTATTTTCTCTGATCCACGTAAGTAAGTTATCTTCAATAAAGGAAACAATCCATTCCACGATGTGCTGCACCATTTCTGGTCGCTGCGTTTCGACGAAGTGATGAGCCACTACACCTCCGAATGTGAACAAAGCCACAATCCTGCCCCAATTTGTTCCGGCTTGAAAGATCTCTTGTGCCACACCAACAAACGTAGGATGAGCTGTAACTGGTGTAATTGCTAACTTTGTGCACAATGATTCGAACAAGTCGGGGTGTTCATCCTCCATAACAGTTGCCAGTTTTCGTAGAGTATTTGATGGTGCGTCCGTCGGTGTCTGAGGGATAAGAAAATTTCGAGGTAAGCCACTGAGTTTGTTCTGCTCGAATTTGCATCTTAGCCGGTAGGAGATATAGTCCAATGTGAGTGCATATGCTTCTTTGATGATGTCTTTGTCGTATCTTGACATTTCAGTGGTACTGAGAGTCGGAGAAAGATCTTCGTTGTTCAGCGCAGCTGTCGCTCCGGCCATATTGGGTCAATCTTCTCGAAAAGTGTGTAGTGTTGTTGGGCCGGAACTCCTGGTATGGCTGAAGTCTGCCGCTTTTTCACAGGCTTTCGAGAGCGGATTAATTTGACGAAACTTCAATGGAACTGCCCTGAAAGAAAAAAGAAAACATTAGAGAACCAAAATACCGTTGGCAGTCGCGTATTTTTGCGCGCTGACGCACAACAACTGAAACTTCCGATCACCCAGTCGAGACCACTCAGTGCTCGCGGTGAAAGAAAAATAGAGCTTATACTCACAAAATTCAGCCAATGTTCGCAGAACTTTGCATCGAACATGAGAACAGCACTTAGGAAAGAAAACAGCGGAGGAAAGATAGAAAAGAGAAGCAAGCTTTGGCGCAGAAGCACTAAAAAAACCTAACACCTTCAAACCATGCAGTGGCGAAGAGAAGTAGTCAGAGAGGAACCTTTAGCACACCGCGCTCGCCTGTGATTGGCCAAAAACCACCCGCTCCAGCTTAGTGATTGGTCGATGAGCTGTCAAACACTAGCCTACTCATTTTACTCTACGCATTCATTTCACTCTGTGATGAAGTCACTGTTTCAAATTACTGCCCACAGATATCTGGAATAATATTCAGAGCGACAATTATTTGCTTAGTCATCTATTTTACAACCACGGCATACGAAAGAAAACAGAGTGTAACTAGAGAGTGATGCAATCATCTACTATCGAACCCGAAGAGTTTTCGAAAGTAGGTCAAATAACGTCGAAAACATGAGCGTTTTTTTATTGAAAGCAAACATACACTGTACGATTTCTTTTGGTTTTCGTTTTATGGTATTTCAAATCCGTTTCTTTTTTTGAGCTTACTCTACAAAGAAATCGCCTTCTAGTATGGTGTCTTCAGGCAGGAGAAATTGTAATACATTTTATACTGACAAAAAGGTTTAGAAGCAAGACATGACTAAAACTGTCAAACAAAAACATGCCAACGAACTATTATGCAAATTTCTTTGAGTCTAAAAAACATGAATAATTCATATCCCTACGTATTTATTTTTGGAGAATCGAATCAACGTGGAAACGGCGTGGCTACTTGTTTTGAAACTCGAGGTTCAAAGATTGTACAAAGAGGTATCAATGTCTCTCGAACGAATTTTTTTATTGGTTAAGAAACAATAGCAATATGACACGCGCAAGCTATTGTTTGTAAGACAATCGAGCAAATGTCAACTTCGCTAGTTAACCAATCAAAAATCGCAAAAATAGGAAAAATATTGCAATCGTCTACAGTTCGACTTTCATTTTTGGCAGGACATCAACATTGGTGAATTTATATACGCAGTTTAATATTTTTTCGCGGGAACTTTTTTTGGGCTTCGAGGCATAAAGGGACGAAGAAATGAAACGAGGACGAGCAATCGCTGATTTTACGGCCATGCCTTGAATTTCATCCCTTCTTAGGCAAGATTGGCAAAAAATATTCAGAAATCATCGAGAATTTGGAGCTATTTCGACAGTTCTCTTTATCTGGAAAGCTTCGAAGGCGAAACTTCAGCAACAAGTTGTTGACAAAAGTGTAAGGAGTCCTGGAAGACTATCACATACAATACCGGTAAGTGTTGTACTGAAAACCATAACTAGCAAAGAGGATAATGTACAAGTTTCAATTTATCCAAGCTGTCCTCGGACGTATCTGCTTTCATTTTTTTTATTTTGATAGCTGAATCGGAAATAGGGTCGGCCGCTCTTTCTATCGCCATAAAAAAATATTAATAAGGTCTTTAGACGCGGGGTGGGGAAATAAAAGCGGTCGATTTTCAAAATAGTGATAAATGGGCCATGGGTCGTCATTATTAGACAAATGACATCGAATTTATCAAGTTTAAAGTAGTTCCTAAGGTTGAAGTTATCATAAAGGTCATGCACATCTTTTTTTCTACCCACAGACCCTACACAGGAGGTACTTCGTTGTCCGAATGGACGGCAGCAAGACTGATTCGCCCGGCGATAGGACACAGAGGGACACAGGTTTGGAATCACATGAACTGAGTCAAGAAGCTAAACAGTCGTGCAAGGAAATTGGAAGATTGTTAGCCAGAGCGGGAGACAGGATAAATGCCCAATTGTTTACGCCAAGAAACGGACTTATTAAACGTTTGCCGAAAGTGACAAGAGGGTGAACGACTTCGACGCTAACCCTGTCTCGGTATAAAACTGTTATAAATAAACTTCCGTAAACATCGTAATGCTTTTCAATAACCGTTAGGAAGATATATTACTCTGTCTCCGGGAATCCTTCGTGTAAATGAAAAAGCGGTTAGATGTACCATTTCTTGAAATAATACTAAAAAGAATTACTCAAGCAACTGCTGGCCTGTAAATTTCGCGACGCTGGTGTAAGGCTAACGAGACAACTGAATAGTTCGATTTCGCTGAATTGCGCATTGTTTTACACAATTGCAAGGATAACGCGAAGTTCAGAGACCGTGTAAATAATTTTTGACAACAGTAGCAAGACAAATAAAATCAGCTGATGTACTGCAATATTTTGGTACTTAGTAACCATGGTAGCCTATTATTCTTTTTATGAAGGCACCAACACCACCGAAACAACACAAGAGTTGCGAACAATGACTCGTTGTGCTTTGATAAAGCTGAATGATTGCATTGTTTGTGGAGTCAACTTTTATGTGCGGATACATCACCGGATTTTCGATGCAAAGGAAGAGATCACAGCGTAACCTTAATTTTCGTTTCCCAATGTATTCAGTTAACTGAAACCCTCGAAACCAAGTGCTACAACTGCCTCTGTGGGGTTATACGCAGCCACATTAACGGTTAATTTTCGAGTTAGTCTTGAACCCACTGTGACAAATTTAATAACCATAAGAAGATCTTGACTCGCTGATCAAACAAGCCGGTCATTGTTTGTTTGATGCCTCGTGTTCAGCTATCTCACATACACAAGGTACAAGTTAGGAATGCGTACGGTCTTGTCCCGTGAAATATTGCACATGGAGGAGTCCGTGAGAGATTTTTACTTTTGACGCCAGCAGTCCCTTGCTTTTTTGTTTTAAGGCGCTGTTCTATTTGGCGCAAGGCAAACCAAATAAACCTTTTTCGAAATCCCTCATCCAATTTTATTTCTATTTTACTCTTTCGCTCTCTGTGCTACGAAGTCTGTGATTGTCAACTTCAACGTAATTTGTTGTTTTCGTTGCAGTATGTTACATAACCATTGTTTTTCATCCGAGTGCTTCTCCTAATTTAAATGGAAACAACGACCCTCAGGCACAAAGTTGAGTTTTAGAACGCCGAGAACTATTTATGTCTTGTGCGCGTGATTTATCATCAAATGAAGTATGCGCGTGCCACACGTTACGTTGTTGCCCAAGTTTGCCCGCTAGGAGGTGCAATATGGTGTTTACATTTAGACGACAATTTGTGTATGATGGGTTATTTTTGGATAAAATTTAGCAGTGACCAATAAAATTAATACCACAACAGAACGGTCGAGACTAAACCTTTAACGTCAAGGAAATGTTGGACCAATATGAATTCGGTTTCGACTCATTTCGGACAATTCTGAACATCGGCCTGAGAGATGCTGCATTTTTTTGACCAACGAGAAGCCTGGGCTGAGATAAAAGCTCCTCTGTCGCGAAATGAATCCTGCGATCGTATGGAAACCAGCCTTTACAACTGGCGCACGTACATTTAATACACATGAAATGTACTTTAAGTTGAAGGCGCGTGGCAAGAAATGTACGTCTCTTTTCGGACGACTCGTGCTGCGCACGCGAGAGACGTTCAATACAACTTGGAGAGTTATACCGTACAACGGACCAGAAGTCACCTAGCCGGGTTTCGGATTAAAAGCTTGAACAAAAATCCACCGAATTCACAGGTCACAGGTTTCAATGGGTGGTGACTCGAGTGTTCACATCACGCGCCGACAACAGCGGATTTCAACGGGTGGAGACTCCAGTGTTAACATCACGCGCCGATCGATAACAGCCTCTCTCTTTCCCGTGAGATCAGCCCTAGTTCTCCTTTCTGTATTTCATGACATGAATGGACTTTTGCGCGTGATTATCGAGAAATATGGCGTGGCCTAAATTGTGCTTGGTGACAAAAAAACAACAAAACAAAACAAAACAAAACAAAAAAAACAATATTGCGATCAGCGAGTTTTTTCTCCGCTGCCAGCAAAAAGTCTGACTGCCTTTCTATTATAGCCTCGAATTTAGCCTTTCGTGAAATTCTTTGGTGTCTGCAGGGGCTATACGTCCGGCTATTTTGGTCTCACTGTAGGATGCTAAAAGATGTCTTAATTGTTACTGTCTTTTACAATTAATTGGCTGACAATTAATTGGATGGCATCTGCAAGGATCGAAATGGAGATCATATAAATTCGTTTTGAATAAATTAAATAGCCAAAAAATAAGCCATTTCCGAACTGCGCCAGAACAATTCGATAACAGCCTATTCCTGTGGATGCCCTTTTCTTCAAAAATACACTTGGTTTTTTTCTAGATCTCCTTCATTGGAATGCCGGAGTAATGTGGAATGAAAGATGGTAACAAGGAATGATTTTTTTTTAGACAGTTTTGACTCAAACTTAGCGAAACTCTCTCTCCACTTTGCAGAAATGAACTTCCAAGTTCAGTGAAACTCGAGGCATTAAATCACTAGCCGACTGCTTTTTAAGGCATTTGAGAAACCTAGGTTTTGGCATGCTAGTCTGAAGTACTCAAATAACATAGTATTTCGATTAACAGTTGGTATCAACTACGCAGAGAACAGTAAAAAGGCTGTTGCAGTTTCGGGGCTAACCCTACGTCAGCACAATTTTGAAAAGTATATTCCCTGAAAGAAGTGACAACCAAATGGCTAAGGAAACAAAGCAAAATAAGTTAGCAAATCCGGTAAATAAATTGGTAATAAACAGATGAAAATACCGAAAATGAATGAAAATGCCGGGGTGGAACGCCCCAGAATGAATGAACACTGATGTACACCCTTTTTTTTGTATATACATATACTTAGGTATATATGTATATATATATATATTTATATATATTTATATATGTATATACCTAAGTTGAAGGATTAATAAGAGGACGCATCGATTCTCTGAGACTCTGAGTTTCGCGCCTAAGCGCTCGTCAGACAGAACTGACAAGCGCTTAGGCGCGAAACTCAGAGTCACAGAGAATCGATGCGTCCTCTTTAATACTTCAACTTATGTATACTTAGCTCTGCTACTACAGCATTGAGCACTTTATGCCAAGGTAGACTCTACCTCCACATTTATATATATGAACCTTTTTTTATAAGAACGTAGTGTTGAGGCCGAGACTAACCAAAATTTGAAGAACATACCTCAGGCTGAGAGTCATTTAAGAACGTTTTTATTCAGTTTGCTCGTTTGCAGTATAAATAAAGGAAAAATAAATGCAAAGCTGTAGCCTAAGCGACAATTTACTCAAATACTTATATTTAGAGGCAACATTAACAATGTGGTTTACTTATTGCATGATATACTGAAGGGCATCTCAGCTTGTAGTCGAATTCGACGTACAGTGTTTTTAATAAAACCGCTGAAACTTCAATTCATAGAGCAGTTCTTATTTGCAAGTTTTCCAAAATATCTTCTACACCATCGAAGTCACAAAACTTTAAGAACATCTATAAAGAACGTTTTCAGGCTCAAATCGAAAATAAATAAATAAATAAATGAGAACGCTCTGCCTCAGCTCAAAAATTAGACGTTTTTATTGAAAGAAAAGTGTATCACATAACTAGGTTTATTGTCCACTAGAATATTTGTGGTAAATTATTTCTGGGGGCGTAGCCGATGAAATCGAAATAAAACAAGACATAATTTCCCTCAAAAAGAAATACGGATAGATTTACAGCGGACCGCTGGGGGACTATGTACAATTAAAAAGTGATTTCATTGTTTTTAGAAGGGATCTCTCTCGGAGAATTCCTTGCCACGTGAATACTTGAGCTTGCGCTGAGGGATTTAAATTAAAATCACGTTTTCTCAGCAAAGTGATTATCCCGTGCACGGGACATGATCGGTCGCATCTTCAAGAAACACTTTATGTTGTCACGTTCGCCAACCAATCATTTACTGCATGTAATATGTTTGCCAACAGTCGAAGCCTCCAAATTAATACGTTCTCGACGTCAGTTGTTTTCGTTTCTGGAAAAGAAATCTTATTCAGTTTTGCTTGCCTTGCCTTATTCTATTTCACGCTACAGGTATGTTCATGAAAAGTTATCTCATCTAAGACTGTACCTGCCAAAGTTTGTAGCATCTGTAGGGATTAAACCAATTGCACGTATAAAGGTCACAAGAAGGAGAAACTTGAACTTTTAACTTCCAATGGAATGACCGCGAAATCGTATGAGATGTCAGTGACAGTTCAGTAGCAAAATGCGTAAAACTTTGGCTGCGTTCCTTCATGATCGCTTAGGAATCGGAAAACAAGTTACAGGTGTTGAATGATTCTCAGCAACTTATTCGGAACTTGTCGTTGGCCCGAATGGGCTTAACTAAGACAGACAGTTCCCAGCGGTGGTCTGTGAAGATGTGCCGGACGTAACCTACCTTTTTTCCTCCAATCCGAAGACTGAAAGGGGACTCTTTTCGGGTGCAAAATCAAAGTAAAGGATGTTTTCTCTCCGACCTGATAACATCAACGCATTGGGAGGCTTCAAATACAATGTTCTCTCTTATGTTTTGGCTTGGTTTTATTCAATCCAAAGAGTCGAAAGTTCAACTTGTTACTTTGTATCCATCCAGAGCGTGGACTTTGGTAAATATCAGACCAAACAGAATGAATATCGAAGTACAACATTCTGCAAAAAGGTTCTTGAAAAAAAGATTAAATTTGTATCCACTTAGGTAATCCATACGCTAGCCAAGTAAACCACTCTATAGATCTGGCGAACAGCCTGGAGAAAAATTAATGCTCGACTTAACGTTTAGGGAAAGCCAGCCGGAATGGGCCCAATAATCTGTTAAGATAACTTCCAAAAGAACTGACACGCGTTTTACTGACAACGTTATGTAACGAAGACACTTCAACGAAACCCCAAGTACTGCAGCACTCTTTTGTTACACTCAGCCGTTAATAATGGCTATTTTTAGCTTTATTGACTGCAGATACAGCGAAAAAAAAAAAAAAACCTCAACAGTAAAAACACGGGACATGTTTGCGACATAGGGTTGTTGTTAAAATAATCTTTATTTTCAACTCTTTCAGTAAGCATCTCATCGTTTGTCATTTTCTGTTTTAACTCTGCCGGAGGAGAAGAGCCCAATTAATGAAGTTTGAATGAAAAATAAGTTTGATTTGGTTGGGTTTTACCTAGCTCACTGTTAAGTCACTCGTTCATTCAATTAATGACATATGACGCAACCAGTGATCGATCATGATGCAGCAAAAAAAGACTGAGAATTTTACTTTATAAACAATATAAAAACATAAGGGAGAAATACTTACTGTTATCGCTCTACTTTATTTTTTTCCCTTTTGAATTTGGATGTCCTCAAAGTGCGCTGCGAATCGAAGAAAACAGCTCTGACTCGACTTGCAGCAATAAAAGGTCGGTTGCCAGAGTCGCAGGACCCCTTTGTCATCAATAACTGCATCCAAGCGCCAAAGAGTTCACAAGTATATACTTTATTTATGTCTATGACCGTGAGCTCGTCATGCAAAGAAAGACCTGAGGGTCACGAGCTGGCTAATTACTGGGTTATTTGATACTCAACCAGCCCCTCCGTATATCCTGTTTTCTCTGGATACACAGGAAGCCCAGTTGCGGAGAATGGAGATTTGCCAAAACAACCATCTTCCTTGTTTTAAGACGTTACGCCAATCTCATTTGCATCCATGGATGGAGTTTATTATTCTAAATCTAGTTTTGACCATTTTTATCTCACGGTTGTTTCAACACTTGACGTTTCAGGGTAGATAATAAGCTTTAAAGACATCTCTTTCACTACATGCCTGACTAGGTGGTCACCGCCTAAGAGGAAAAATCGTACTAAACGCCGGCTCCGCATTTTTTGCATAGCAGGCCAAAAAAGGGGGAGTAGACGAGATAGCAAGACGAGAGTGAAAAAGTGGAACAATTGTCACCCCGCATTCCTCCTCCATTTCACGCTTGTTACTTAATTAGGACACTTAAGCCAGTTCCTATGAAAAGACCGCCACAACTTCTAAATATATTTCTTACGATCCAGGGAGTTTTGAATCATTTTCTACTGCTTGTGAAAAAGCTTATAATTGCATACTACAGCCCTAAATTTGAAGGCATCCGAAAAGTTTGTCAGTTAAACAATATCCATCTGTTTGATTGTCTTTCTCTGGGCTAAATTAAAACCTTCAGAAAATCTGAACTGTGGACTGTGTTTAGCAAGGCCAGTTGAAAGTCCTGCTCCGTCGGCTTGCACTGACGGAGCAGGACTTTCAACTGGTGCCCGGCTTTCCTAAATTTCAATTCACTTGCTAACAATTTAGCACAGAATGTTATCAATGAAACAGAACACTGACCTTTTAGGTTATCAGTAACCTTACCGTGGAGGAAAAACGCGTTACCCTCGCAGTGGATTGCTACAGCTCGCTCGAAGTAGGTTTGGATGGAAATCAACGAAATATCTCTATTTGGTCTATATGAAACATAAGTGCTTTCGAACACAATTCTCATGTTTTTCTAGCTAATTTTGGGCGTTATTGTGACAGAAAATATCCTCCCCTTAAACTCACGTGAACGCTGTTTTTGACACCCCAATGAGGTGGCCTCTAAAGTCTAAGGGGGAAGGGAGGGAGAGGAGGGGAATTTGTAAGGGACTTTATTAAACTATCACCCAACGAAAGGAAAAAAAAATTAAATGTCTCCCAGCTAGCTTTTGACTTCCGAAATTCCTATCCTTCCATTCTGGCCCATTCAATTTTAGCCATAGCAACGCTTTAAATGCTATGCACTTTTGTTGCTATGCACTTCCAGCAAATACGTACAATCATGCGTAGAGCGGATGTTAAGAAGACTTGTTTGCTCCTAAATCACGAATTAACGAAGACCGTGGGATAAAGTCTCTGTTTTAATGGAGTTCACTGAAACACGAGGAGATATTTGGCAAAAAGGCAAAAGCTGTTTCCATGCCGGGCGAGAGCTTCAGCTTCAGTAAAGCAAACAAACTGTCGTCAGCTTCCTTTCATATCACACCAGCAAAATTTTTAATCTTTTCGGGAATGAATTAACACTGATGTCAACATCGTGAAGTCAACACGCCCCCCTTGAAACCTTAAACTGAATAAACTGTCTGAAATGGAAACTTTTATTGGATTGTCCTTGTTTTACGGACTTCTGACGCAATGGTTGCTAGGCTTTCTGTTTTTCTATTTATTTTGGTACAGAACAGCTTGATTTATATTATCCTATACTGCATGAAAAGTTAAATTGACACATTGATACAGTTTAATTTTGGTGCCTGTCCGAGCGTCCTTGTACTCACGAGTAAAACTCGTGATTGCTACAACCAAGAGCCACAAAAAAACAGGACATATATTAAGCTTAATTAACTGAGTTACTGGACAATATCGACTTGTCACAATCATCGTTCAGTTATGCAGTCATTTAGCCACGTAACCCCTTTTTTTTTTACTGCAAAGATAGCTTATGGCTTGATAAATGAATCAGTTCTATTTCCGCGCAGACTGCCAACTCATATCCATGCGTACAAGTTCACTTTCATTTATTACAATGACAATTTTCGACTGTACTTTAGTACATTTACGATAGCGCATTGTCAGCATATTAACCAAATTTTACCAGCAAGCTTGGGCAAAACATAAAGGACTCGACCACGTCCCTTTTACTTCCAGTACTTAGAAATCAACGGGTCCCAGGTGGTCAAAAGCTGGCTAACATTGTCCGGTGCATAGCCCACTATCAAGTGAATATTTTATATCCAAGTTAAACATGCTCCTTGACTGCAAGCTTGACACGGCAGTGGTGAGAGCCGTCTCCTCACATAGGGCCCCTGATGTGCTCCGGGTTCCGTTCTCGGACGCAGCTTCGTCCGTGGGGCGAACTTATTTGTTGCTCCGAGAAGTTTTTCATCTCCGGCTCCTCCACTTTTTCTCTCTCCTCGCAAAAGCAACATTTCTACCGTATGATGTCCCCAATCAGTGTCCCAACGGACGTTGTGATGGTCCCGATTCCAGCTTCACCTGGTTGCCTTCTTCTAGTTGAGTTTCTTAAAATTTCTATCGTATTTGAATTGTTACTTCACTTCTATTCACGATCCCACAGGCTTGAAGCTTCAAATATCACCGTGTATAAACAACGGTTCTTGACTTGTTTTAGTCATATCTGGAATCTGCCTGACCTTCGTTTTGTCCACTATTGAAGTCTTCAATTTTGAGCGAGTCTTCCTTTAGTTACATTCTTCTACGTTTTCTATTGGATATCCTAGCTTTATTTACTTATTTACTGTGTGGACAAGAAGAAAACGTTTAGGTTTCTTGTTAGCAGTACTGTCTAGTAATCCGCTTGGAGTTCACCTGGTTGGCAACCCCAAACATGGCTAAGAGTTAGGTCCCTGTTAGGCCGTCTACGTTCGAGTGCATGAGATCTAGAGTAGACAGTAGAGTAGACAGGAGTCCGGCAAAGGCTTAGAGTCATACTGTCGATTCGTGGCAACTCGAGTCGCAAGAACGTTTTGTTATGAATTAGTTTTCAAATTGCAAGAAAATTTTGTCTCGTTTGATGATCAAGTAAAAGGAGACAATTACGTGACTTGAAGCTGTCCGTACAGACTCAGACAGCACTCTCATCGCCGAAAGCAAATTGAATTAGTGAAGCAACATCCCCTGCCAATATAAGGACACCTCCCTTCTGGCTCAAAACACCTTGGGAGGTTTTCAATATAAATATAAAAAAATGTTAGGCAATTAACTTACTCTTGTTGAACTTGTCTGAACTCAACCAAGACCGGTTACCGCAAAACCGTGAGAACTGGACAGTACGACAGCGAAACCACAATCATTTCACGGCAGATCAACCCAGGGGGAATAGCTGTGTTGACGGTAGCGCCACCGGATGTTGCCTTGTATTTCTCAATTCATTTGTAACTTTTAAAATCTGGACCATTGTACAATGCAATTCCACAATTTGATTGGCCGAGCACCGATGAAACACTGAGACATTATGCCACGGTTTAGCGGACGTAGCCTGTAATTCATTTTGCGGTGTTTACTATAAAAATAGAGAGATTGACCAACGTTTTCGCGCTAGGTTTTAATTGTGAAGTAATTATTACATGCCATTCGCGCAGTTGGATAGCTACGCGCATCGTTAGCTGTCGACCATCTCCAGTAAATATACCACACTGACGCCAGGGAACACGCCATGTTACAGCTGCAATTACGTCTGTGATTGCATCCCTTAATTTAATTGGAATTAATTCAATTAATTAGTTAATTGATTAAATCGCTAATTAATGCCTGAGCCTGGACAAAGCGACCAACAATTCAGGCGTACCTTACACAAAAAGTCAATTTAAATACCCGCCGATGTTCACGCTTCGTGTTTGGGCTTCTTTTTAAATGGGCATCTTTTCGAATTATTTTCTTCAATGCGGTCTGCATATCGGTTAAGGCGGGGTAAACCTGAAAGCCGTTTTCCTCCCACTTAAAATGGGCTTAGTACAAATATCTTGTTCGCGTTTGAAGCAATGCCAAAAGCCTCTGCTCATACACCTTATTCCAAAATGGCCACCATGCATTTTAATATTCCTTTGTTTTCATTTAAATTAGCCCTTGTTGCCTCGTTCAAGATAAATTATTCTTCTGAATTTTGAGCTTGAGAAAGAGGCATCGAGGACTAATTTGAATAAAAACAAAAGGATCTTAAAATGGCAGCCATTTTTGGAACAAGGTGTATTGCACTAATCGATGTTTTACGGTGTTTTTTGGATGATTTTGGTGTATGTTTGGGAGTTGGTAGTTTTTCTCAAGAAAGAAGTAAAATAAGGAGAGATAAGAAATAGTAAACACTTAATGTACTTCAAAAATTAGAATTTGAAGTTTGAAATTAGTAGATGCCCACCAAACAGTCCTCTACCAAGGTGGGACTAATTTTATTTCTCTTATCCTTCCTCTAAACTTCTTAAAATTTCATTCAAATTCGGATGTACCCCCGCCTTAACAGCAGCTATGAGTCCGTACATGAATCGCACCAGATTCCCCTGCAGCTAATTCATTATAATTAACGGGCCAAGGGCATTAAAACATTGCTAAGATTCCTATGTTACGTAACTGGCCGTAGAATTTATGAACAAGACAGTTTCCAAACAGTATATGATCGTTCGAACTTTTTGCGCTCTTTAGATCTCCGCTCAACGTTTCCACTAAGATAAGTTAGCCATCCGAGGGGCGTGAACGCCATGAACTTTTACCTTACGTTGACGGTGAATGTGAAGGAACAAGTTTTGAAAAAAAGTTGAATGGTAAAGCACGCTTAAAGATTTCAGAAGTCCATGGACTTCTGAAGATTTCCAATCTAAATTCTGACTTATCAGTTTCCATCTTAATATAAGATAGGTCGTTTCTTAAATGGCCAGCCAGTATCATTTAGCGCAAAAGTGTTTTTCATACAACTGCTCCTTTAAATTCAAACACATCGTTACTTTGAAATCCTGAGACCTAAGCGTGCTAAAGTTGGCGAGGCCTGTCCATTCGTGCACGAAGTGACCAGGTCAACAAGCCTTCAACTGAAGCCAATTACCCTGAAGATTAATAAAGCTGTAAGAGGCCAAGGCAACGGTAGGGCTTCACCACAGGATATCAAAGTTATGCCGAGTTACAATATGGCCAGCTGATAAGCTCACACGCGAGAATAGGTGATCACCAACAAATGAATTATTTAAGTTGTTGCTTAACAGCAGCGGCAGTCTTGGTGTTAAATGATGCTAATAACAGTTTGTAGTATTAAAGTTATGCCGCAGTTGCAGTTGTGCTGGAATATCCCGGATTAAGAGCAACCAAAAACTATACGTTGCCATGGTGTTGTATTTAAGCAAGTTAAGCTCTAAGTTTCAAAAGAATGTTTCCACTGGAACGAGTGAAGAAGGGCCACTAATTTCAATTAAGACAACGGAAATTTAAAATGGCGCCCATTTTGGAAAGAAGGTGTTTAAAGATAGTCGTTGAGAGCCATACAATTCTCATTAATCGAATAGCGGTGGAAGTATTTTCTAGCCTACAAAAAGCCTTCGTATTCTCAGTCCGCTGCTTCTTGCCGTCTTCTAGCGCATGTACGTTCCGTTAAAAAAAAAATCGATGACAATCCACGTGTAAGTGCAGGAATTAAAGGCTTTATTTGGCGAGGGTATTAATATTTTCGCCTTACTGCTATTTCGTGAGAAATCTGCGGCTTTCTCGAAATGCACACTCCGATTGGGCTGCCTGTGGCTTCACAATTTGAGCCGTATCAGTTATTGAAACTGTCAAGTCTGACCCTCACAAATTAAATTGATTATTATCGATTTAATTTCTAATTTCCCGGAAAGCTCAAATGGCTTGGTAATTAAACGACTTGCATTTTTCCTTTGCATTATTTACGACTTGTAGCCCACTTCCTGATTCAAGAAAAACTTTTTCGTAACATGGCATCCTCGGCGGTTAGCGTGTGGGGAAAAGATACGGGAAACTGAGGCTCGTACCTCCGTTGAACACCTCAACTGATACCAAAATGCGCAATTCACACCCCTCAGCGAGATGATGAGCATCCTGGCCGGCTTTCACGGGGCATCACCCCCATCCCCCAAACCAGATTGTTCCTGAACAGGCAAAAGGCACGATACTGAGCTCAAGCGAAGAACGTGAATGAGCGTGCACATTCCCAGAAAGTTGCGCTTGCAAAACGTCTGCGGGCCTGCGCGAAAGCACAAGGCGTTTTCCTATCCTTTTTCCTATATTCCTACGAGAACTGGAAATTGTTGTCATTCAACATCCTTTTCAAGACAAGCCAGCGGGTCGTAGTGACAATTGCTGGGCTAACAACGTAGCTGTAACGCTGAAGTCGACCCACGCGTTGCCGACATGTCAAAACGTGATTTCCGACAGCCTTCAGCCCTAGGCTACTGATAAAAAGTGACACGACCTGCCCCGGCACGACTTTAACATCGCTGAAGCCAAATGTATCCGTGACTCGAACATTGAACTTGAATAAGCGGGAATTCCCCAAAGGTTCAAACATACATCAAAAAAGGTTCAAACACACATCTATAAAGGAGTCATTTTGCCCGAGGGCTAAATACTGAAGGCTGTTCACTAATCGCCTTGTTTGATTCCAATGGATTATGGCGCCGCTTCTTTTCTTCGGAAATAGCTAGGGTGAGATGGGTGAGGGGGAAAAAAGCAACTGCGCAAAGAATAGTCCATCCCGACGACGGCATATTCAACTAATAATCAGCTTAACATATTTAAGATGTTGTGCTCAAGTGAGGTAGATTTTCCAGTGGCTTGAGAATTGGTTTGGACCTGCTGTTTTTAATAGTTATGTTCACGAGAATGTCACCTTGCCTTGAAGAAGTCTACATTTTCTGAACCCTTAGATTTGCTCTCAAGGCTAGTTTCGAGCAAGAAGTATTAGTTAGCTTCACCATTTCAGCACCATAAATACATTAATAATATACTATGATAATATGCTAAATGAAAACTGCTAAAACCTCCCCAGATACTGACCTTGGAATGGGAATTAGCAGTATTCACTTGCTTGCGTGGAGTTACATGATGAAGGGTGCGATCCGTTTGGGCGATTATGTCGAAATTTTCGTTACGTTTCAGAATCAAATGAAACAGTAATTTCCGCAACGCTCATTTGCAAAATTTTGGATAAACTATCGAGGTTGTCCATTTTTCCCAAATGTCGGAAATACCTGAATTTTTGTGTTCCATTTGGCACTTCATTTCGGTGAGACTGTTAAGGTTGGTTTTCACTAGCCCATAAGCACAAGCATAACAAATTAGCTTAATGAATTCGAAGCAAGCGAGAACACAAGACCATTAGCATAAGGACGTGCGTTGGTGTAGGCGCAGTATCATCAAAATTGTCGATACCAGCTTTCCACCACTTCAAGATGGGGATGATGAATCCGCCATTGTGCACGTGGACATTTCCCCACGAAGTCTGGGTCAACGTAAGCGATGATTGGTTGACGGCTTTGCGCTAATGCTAGTGCTTATTTCACCCTCGTTCGCACTGCGACATAAGCGTAAGAACGAAGTATCCTCGTTCTTCTTATGCTAGTTCTTCCTATGCAACTACTGCGTATGCTCATGCTTGCGCATATGCGCTAGAGAAAACCAGCCTTCACAAGATAGCCAACTTCCAACTAAACAACTTTCCAACTAACTAAACACTACTTTTAAGGCAAGCGCAGCTAATATACCTAATTTGTAGCTATGTTCGGGTTTGCAACCTGAGCAGGAGAACTCCGCGGGACTACCAGACGGCGTTTAACTGAAGTACTTCAAGCATGCAGAAAGGAACCTGACCACTTCCTCACTGCCACACCGACAAATAACGACATCAGCATTGAAAACCTTGGAAAGAATATACACCTTACGAAAAGCTTCAATAAAAAATTAAGACCTCAATGATGGGCAAAACCAAAGTCAAGCAGGTACTTGACATTACTACGGTGGGAACTATTATGGGAAGCATCGAAAATGGTCCTGACTAAGTTAACCAACTCACACCAGAACCTGAGCAGGCTAATCCATGCAGACCCTGGACGACCTGGAATGACAAATTTCGCTTATTTATCAGAAGTTGATAAATCAGGAATGCAACCATAACCCTAAATTTCTGAATGTGAATTCACTGAATGTGAATATGGAAGACCATCATATTTTAGGGGTGTATTTAAAAACTCATTAATAATTCATGAAGAAAATACAAAGAAAAATAATTTTTAAAGAGTGTCTTTATATCTGATAAAACACGGCTAAATTTTTACCTCCAATTTTACCTGGAAAAAAATAAGAGAAAACCCAAGGATTATTAAAAAAATGAATAGATCTGCAACAGAAGTTTTTGAAGCTGTTCAAAAAAATTCGCAGCAGTGTTTTATGGGGTCTAAAAACACTCGGCTACGCCTCGTGTTTTACACCCGACAAAACACTGCCGCTCGTTTTTTAAACAATACGTAAACTTCTCCGGACGCGTTTTGTAAACCCGGTTTCTATGAAGGCTGCGTCATAAAATAGTTTTTGTTTCTCAACTTTTTCAAGAAACATATTATAAATTAAAGACAAGCAGGCAGAAAAAATGTTGGCCCGAGTCTATGGTTCTATAGGTTGGCTGGGCCTCTGTTTTTTATTCCAACGTGCTTGCCAAATCAAGTAAGGGAAAGCGTGCGACAACAATATGGCAGGGTCTGTATATGAAACGCTACACAAGGAGAAAAAGCGGTGTTTCTTCATCTAAAATCACGATATAAATTTTCTCCAGGAATTTAAAATTAAAACGAACGACACCTCCTTGTGAAAATACGGTATTGGTTTTGAGAAAAACGGGCATGAATCACGTTCTCCCAGCACAGCTTTGTAAACAACAATAGAGACGTGATTCAGGCATTGCTTAAGCTTATATTTTTAGCATACGAGTATCGAACAAAGTGCACAGTTGTAGAAAGAAGTAGGTCGATCTGATGTTCGTGATTTCGAAGTAAGCGTCTTTTAAGTTACGCCTTTATAAGTAGTCTTATTGAAGACCCACCCATGGGTGTGGAAACGCGTTTGAGTATGTATTCACATCAACTGGCTAAATTTCAACGTTTATCACGTCCGTCGTTACTTCGAACGATTCTGATCTCCCTGTTGAACCTACGTCTCACCATGAAGCCTTGACTGATATTGGATGAAAATGCCACTGACGAATAATATCCTTCACCATTTCATATACCGGTTTAAAACAGCCTTTACCAGTTGTACTTCGAGACTGAATACTAGTGGTTCAGTGTAATATGCGTCTACCTGTTACGTGCTACTACAAAATCCTGTTTTTATGTTATTAAATACCGATCGACAAGTCATTGCCAAAAGAAAAAAAAAGCAGGATTTCACTTTCATTTTCTTATTTTCTTCCTCCTAGGTTGTCACAAGTCGTGCAGATTAGCACTGTCAACATCACTTTGCAAGCAGCCATTCTCTGATTCTTTTATAAGAATTTAGCTCAATAGAGGCTCTTGATCTTGAAACGATGGATAATGCACGTGGACGGACGCTGATTGTTCGCACTTCCCCGGGCCAGCTTAACACGTGTTTTGTTGGTGAAAGATTACGTCAACGCACGACAGTTGAAGTTTCTTACATAACATAACTTTTTGGCCGCACGCCTTGCGACTTCATGGCAACTGTCAATGGGCTAAATCGAACTGGCACTAAAAAACAAAGCGTTTTGAAGTAGAAGAAAGCAATTTGTAAGTTTACGTGCTATGTTCACACCCTGCTTTGCTATAATTTTTGATGTCCTTCCTTTCTTTTCAGTCGTAAATTGGCTCGCGGCCAATGCTTCCGCAAACTCAACTTCGGATCATACCGTTCCGCGTAAACTGGCACTTCGCCTCGAGTTGGTTACTTGGAAATGAAGGTTTTCCATATTTTCTCCTTCACTTTTCTAAGTATTTTCAGGCTTCAGTTGTTCAAAAATTAGACATTTTTGTTATCCATTGGTCAAGTCAGACTTCCTGGTAGAGCGGAATGCACAATTTGTTTCCTTTGCAGCTCTAGTTTTTCCCCGTTATTTCCTAATCATAGAAATGCACGAAGACTTTCCCCACGTGATTTAGCGCTTTCCAATGACGCTAACCAAGAGAATAGGGCCCCAAGAACTGTCACAAATGTAACTCCGTCTACAGCTAATTAGCTCTTACGTCAACTATTTATCTGCCTACTTGCAATCGCCTTTAGTACGGTGTATGACAACTGCAGACCTCTTACAGACGGCACTGATAAAGAGTATTTCAAGTCTAAGCACCGAATTTAAAACGGTTAGCTTTCAGTAATTGCGACTTAGGCTTAAAACTGCAGTCTACAGTTGTCATACACTGCCTTTCAACGTGGTAAGAATTCCCTTCTGGCCTCAACAGTGTGTTTCTTGTCAATGTCAGTCGGGCAGGCTTCGGACTCCAGCAGAATCTCCGTAGGGATCGCGAATAGCGGACTGACTTTGTTATAACAGAAAGCTTTTTATTTCGTGGAAGAAAATCCGAGACCGTTCAATAGGCTCACGCGTGACGAGTAAGTTAGGAAGTTTGCGAGAGTCTTTCAATTTGCAAAATTTCTTGCACCGGCGGTATTTTAGAGTTTACTGTAGCCTATGGGAGCTTGAAACACTCACCCGAGTCCGAAAATTCTCTTTAGTTTTACGGTGGTGTAAATAATACTTTACTTTTGGTGCAATTATTTAAAACAACGGGCAGCACAGACAGGAAGAGAACATTGACACGCTCGGACACGTGACTCGAACATCACATGACGTTTGCTGAAAATAGTGATAACAGCGATTGTATTGAAATTTTTTTGTACAGTTTTAAAGTGCATCTAACGCCAAAATACTTTCTTCATCATGGGTTAAATTTCAAAGCCATCTAATATTTCTTGACTTTTAATTTCTCATCTCGAATCACTTTTAATGGGCCGTACAAGTTACACAAATGTAACATCTGGCTGTCAATCGACAACTGTCGAGCTATTGACACTGAAGCATGCGCCCGTTACTGAAATGACGCCCCAAATCGCTTCGTGTTCCACTTCAAAAAGTTTTTGCATCGCAGAGCAGTTTGGGAAATCAAATCAGGAAGAGAGCCTGCGTCTCATTGGCTCGGTGGTGGACCAAATGACTGACAACTTGTCATCCATAGGGGAAAAAGTTTCGGAGATATCTGGGTTGGACTCGTGGCTCAAGTTGTAAGGAACCTATCCTATTCGCAATACAATGACTAAAAGACTGATCAACGGTGAATGGTGCGGTTTAATAATCAAGAACTTAATAATAAAGGAAGTCTTGTAATGTTTCCTGCAAGACGCTAGTCGGCCTGGAATAGACTCCAAAATTTATCAACGAGGACAAGTCACTTTTTTCTTCAGATGATCAAAGTAATTCAAGTATTTTAATTCCAAGATAGAAAAGTCAACTCGATAGGCAACCAAGGGTAAACAAGTATCGAGAACATTATCTCAATGGTCATATCAAGCTGTTCAACATAGGAATTCGGGTTTAAGTGGGATTTCTCTCGTTTAGTATAGAGAAATGAAATTTCGTTCACTTGGAATCTCCCTTTCTCCTTGCATTAGAGATTAGTCAGCACTCGTTACATTAGAAGTTAACGTTAGCGTTAGGATTAAATGGCGTTGTAAGCCTTTATTAGGAGATTTAAGAGAGTCCAAGCCTTTGCTAAGCGCTTGTTCTAAGCGCCAAACACATTTATCAAATTCAATTTAAGAACCGTTTCGTTTTAGCCAGTGAACAGCTTGATTGAGACCGCAAGATAAGTCTAGATTTGAACGAGCATTTCGTTACAAAAGTCAGTATCTTATAGGCCACATTCCAGTCCATACTAAAAAGCCTAGCAATGGCCTGGGTTAAGCATAATTCACAAGAAATATATTGTTCTAATCCTTAACTTAGACCAGCAAGTCATATCTATAAAATAGCGGAAGTGTATTTTTACTGAGACAGAATGAGCGAAACCTCTGCTAATGTCACCGCTTAGAACTTAAGCCAATTGTTAAAGTTTCTACCTCGATTACTTGGACTCGGCTTATATCGATGAAAGCGAAATTGATTTAAAGATTGAATAATTAGCTTTAAACAATTTGTGACTCTTGGTGCAAGGTGCTAAAATTTGTTTTGTATACTGGTAATAATTTAATTTGAACCACTCAAACACGTAATTTTAAGACCTGCATTCAAGGAAATGTTGACAAGGAGTTCTGCAATTTTAAATATAACCTTCTAGGGGAATGATGTTTCATGGACGGGGCCTATGTAAGTAGGACTTCATTAAATTACATGATCCACAGCCATGCGAAGAACGTTCGAGGCACCCCTTTAAAGTTATGGTCCGTTTTTACGGATGCGGGTGAAACCAATTTGCGGCGCACGACGAGTGCAACAAGCTCGTTACAAAACATTAAATATACATAACCAGTATGAAGAACGATCTTCTTGCACTACCCTTATAAGCGAGTGGCGCTCGTTCACCCACAATACGGCATATACGCTATCACAAAGTGTATGCCAAGAATCTTGGGGAGACCTCGAGGTTAGGCTGCACTGAAATAAAGTTGATTGAATTACGTACGTGACCTCATGACCTCATGAATTATAGAGCCTTGTCCGTTCTGGGAGGAATGAACCAAACATTTCCTTGAACCCAAGCCCTCCAGGCCGGATACGGTTTAGAGTGGATTGGTAGGACCGAAACTTTCAGCTGGTTTTGTCGTCGTTTGTAGAATCAACAAATTCGATTTGTTTTCACGCAATTTTCGGTTGAGCTAATTATGCAATTATTAAGAAATAAATTTTACAAAAGTAATGAAAAAACTTGTTTCTTTTTGGGCGTTTGCTTACGATCCAGCCCGATAATTTGAGAAGAATCCGTTTAAAACTTGCCTCAAAAATATATACGTGAAATAATTTCGCTGTCCTAAGATGCAGAGAGATAAACAGAGGTTTCCCTAGCAAAATTAGCTAATATTACACCTGACAACTTAGCGTAGAATAATGAATTAACACTTACTTCAGAGGGTGGATTTCCAATCAATACAATCAAGTTCTTCCTTTCGTGTTTGGCTAAAAATGCTATGTGTTTGCATAAGAGCTATTAAAACCTTGACTTTCCAGACGTTTGTGTTTGTTATAAATCTGCTAAGTCTATATCATCAGTTCCGAACCTATTTGTTAGGACTAAGTCGTACGAACGTTTGACATTCGACGAGTTCACGCTTTCTTGCGGATTAAGTGATGATTTATTCTTTTAATGTAGAAGTCTTTATCTTTTTATGCGATCTTCCCTTGCATCCATTGGTCTTTGCATTTCAGAGAGTTGTCCTTTCATTAGTTCACCCTTCGCCACTTCCAGGGACGCACATCCTGTGATAAGCGTCCATTATGATAACTTTCCTTCCGGTTCACCGAGATGAGGCAAATTAAATTCTGGGCCGTATGATGTCTCTATTCGTCTGATCCCTGAAAAAACAAACTGAAGAAGTGGCCGCTAAGTTCCAAAATAAAAGGGCCACCCCCCTCTCCTTCACTTCTGGCACATGTGTCCTTTCTCCTTGAATGTATTCCAGTCTCAAGAAATTGAAAATGTCACTGAAACCACTGAAGAGCTCTGAGCAAAAACATCCTACTTGAGTTTTTTGGAATATGTTTGCTCAGTCATTTTGCGAAATGATGCCTAATTTCGCGCACAATATATAAACTGCCATTAACTTAGGGAACAACCAGTCCCACGTCGTAAGAAAATAACGAACGGGAGCAAATGGCACCGGTTGGGGAGGGGTGGGTTGCAAGAGAATGAAAATACGAAATTTTGGAAGAAAAATTGCTTTAGTTTCTTTTGATAGCATTGCCTAATTTCTGGAAAACGACATGAAAAAAGGTCGCCCCATAACTTTTAGTACAGTTGATTGGGCAGAAACTGGCCGCGATTAAATCAAAATTCCCCGAAAATTTGCCCGGTGCCCTTCAGCTTCAAGTTATAGATTTCGAAATTTTTGAAAACGGGCTTATATCGAGAACTGATTTTACCTTACCAATGGTGGTCGCTGTTCGTGGCCACTATCACCATCCATCATGGTTATCAGCATCATCATGTTCTCCAGCAGCTTGATCCTCATCAGCACTATCATCGACTTTATCGTTGATATCACCTTCGACAATATCTTTCTCGTCGTCGTCATCGTCATCATCATCGTCAAGTGATCGAGCCCATCACCATAGTTTCGTTCTTCCCGACGTAAAATAGGCCATTTCCGAGTTGACTTCGGCCTCTTTTTCAAAGCAAGTGTAAGTGCGAAGTCTCTCTCATGAAAATAATTCATATGCAAAGTTTGACTAGTTACTATCACAAAACGTTCGCACTTAAACTCGCTTTGAAAACGAGGCTGACTTGAACTCGGAAATGTTCCATTGGTCAGTAGTTGCCCTTTATTGCACGTCTCTGCATGCCTGAACCAAAAGCATCCAGAACAACAAGTTTAGCTTCAATAGACCCTTGTACCCATACGGCGGCCATCTTGAATTCTACTGCTCCGGCCTCCGGGAAGTAATTATGGGATGCCTAGGCGGCGAATGCATAAACGTTGTGTCATTTTTAACATGCTTTGTTTGACTTTGTAATTAATCTAAGACAAAGGGAATACAAAACTTCGAAAATGTCTGAACCCAAACCAAATTAATAGGACCCACAATATGTGCGCGTTTGCCCCCTGGGCATTCCATAATATCTTTCTCAAAATAGTAGAATTCAAGATGGCCGCCGTGTCGATAAAATGTCGAAAGATCGTTTTCACATGACGTCATGGCGGCCGAATTGGTGTACCTAAACAAAGAAACGGCGGCCATTTTGATGTCCCAAAACAATCCTCGGGGAGCTGAACTCCCATGATTTTTACGCAAATATTTTCTTTTGTTTCAGTAAATCAATATGCCTTTCTGGTCACGTGAGCGAAGACGATCTACTGTTCTTTGCTCATTATTCGATCTATTGAAACTCCAGTATTTCGGAGTGAGCTGTGTTTTTAATCTCACCTCCCTAGACGTCCTTAGTGAACTGAGTTGCGGTTTCAGCGACATCTTGCTCTGTAATACCTAACTAAAATGTAAAATCTTGACAAGGAAGTTATGCAGCAACAAAATCATGCCAAAAGAAATTATACATTTGAGTACAATTGAGAATCTAAGAGAGGTATCGTTGAACACCGCACCCCACCCACCCCTCTCCCCGCAAAAAATCACTTGTTACGTTTGTTTTAGGATCATTTAGTTCAGATTTATATTTTAGGTTTAAAGTTTTGTCTTTTATTTTGTTAAGGTTTAGTTGTCTCTATCTTTATCATTTAGCTTTATTTCAAACACTGTTTTTATTGTTGGCATTTACGATTACCGCGCGGCGTTTACCTTTTAAGAGGTACTTCAGCGAGGTACGTTAGTACCACTCTTTGTTAATTGAGTTAAATCAAATTAAGCACCTTTCTTTGGGCCAGGAAATACCTAACTCAATCGAGTTTATAGAGTATCACTTATTCCCAAATAAAGCAAAAGTTCTGGGATTTGAAGCCCATGTAACTTACCCCGCATACTACCACTCCATACAAAATGTTCAATAGATGTCAACGCTACAAAATTGCTGATCGGGTCGTAGTCACAGCTTGTGGAACGCTCTGCTTATCTGCAATACAATGCCTCTCAAGACAATTGTCGTCAGTTTAAATAAGAATGCAAAGCAGCAGATACTGGAAACAGGAGATGTTCTAACGTGATTGCCTCTCCGAACAAATGGGTTCGAATCCCACTGGAGGCTGTTATTTTCTTGCTATAGGTATTAGCAGCCTCATTTGCAACTTTTAAATTAGAGTCTGCTGAGAAAAAAAACTTCAGCAAATCCCAAATATGCTTCAGATTTCCGATTGCGCATTGTCGTTGTAGGGAAGGACAGTTTGAATGATATTTGCCTCTTTGCTTTCGCTTTCCATCAATTCTCTCTGCAGCTCGTATCCGGGTAGGCTCGATTACTAGCCAAGGTTGACCGATTAAGACCCTTATCATAATTCTCACGTTCTCTTTAGAAAGTATATTTCTCAATGAACTGACCTTGCAATCTATCTGCAGCTTCTGGAGTGCTCGTCAAGATGGCTGGCTGGCCGTCTTATACCACATGAGAGCTGGAATGACAACGCTTGCAAACTGATATTTCTGTGAAACTAAATGAAACACCTCTGAAGACAAGTGTGGGTTTTTTTTGACCTGGGAACTAGAACACATTAGTCGAAGAAGATCATGTTACCTTTAATATGGTTTACCTTGCAGTACTTACCACCCGCAATTACCTTACAGTCGCAATCAGTGGATGCTTCTTCATGCTGGCTGGCATCTCAAGAGGAGCGTCAACGACTCGGCGCGAATCTCAGAGTGGTGCGTGTATCTTGACGGACACCGACAAAAATCACCAGAGAAACGTGCGTGCTTCCCAACGGAATACGTTTAAGTCCATGGTGTAGACAACTTCCGTGCCTCTTGAGGTGACACGCCAAAAAAAATTGTAGTATTTTAAAATAAAAACTGATGAAAAGGCAACTGAAAAGAAAACGCTGCTGCAAAAGAATATGTTAGTTGTTTAGTCGATACCTTTGAAGGCATCATGTTAAAGAAATCACACCGACCACAGTTTGTCATTTTTTTATTCGAAGAAAAAGATCCTTACAAGTTTATTGGTGCTGAAATAAAATCATTTGTGGTTAGTAGTGTAGCTACAGCTGTCATTACAGCTATGAAAACGCACCTGAAAAGAAAACGCTGCTGCAAAAGAATTTGTTAGTTGTTTAGCCGATACCCTGGAAGGTATCCAGTATGTTAAAGAAATCACACGGACAACTGTTTGTAATTTTTTTTATTTGAAGCAAAGCCGGTCCTTACAAGTTTATTGCTGCTGAAATAAAATCGTCTGCAGTTAGTATGTAGTTATAGCTATTTAAATAAAGACACTGACAACATAAAGATGAAGCTTTATTTCTTTATTTGTAAGTGAGTTACACAAATGCACTTAAATTAATTAAGGGATTGGATGCGCTCCTAGGAAATTTGGCTTCCGGAAACACCAAGGGCTGCTCATACGTCCTTGAAACTTGACGCCTCGAATGAAGCACCCCAGGGCATCCCAGAAGAATACGCGGAGATCGATGTCGAGGATTTCTCGATGATAAGCGTCCGTACGTTGAGCCGAATGCCGAATCGAAGACCGAACAAAAGCCGAATGCATCCTGATGACACGAAACTATTGTATATATAACAAGTAAAATCCTCATACCTGGCGTCCACTGAAACACGGGCCGATTGACATGGTGCAATGTTTGCTTTGAACTATGGCTATTTCGAATCGCCCTTTAATGATTTAACACCAAACCTTTTTTTCATACAGTATCTTACGACTTTACGATCCTTGCTCCTCGAGATCTTCAAAGACTGGAGCTTAGGTTTCGCTGGAGCAAAAAGTGCACCATTTCCATCAGCCCTACCTTATAAAGGGCTCGTCATGGTAGGTTCAATTCACAAGGTCACGTACTCCAATGGTTGCTGAACACGAGGCATTCGGTGGCGTTGGACTGGTGGTGAGTTGGTTGTGATGTCGCGAAGATGGAGTCCGACCGGCCACTTTGCATTAACTAATATTAGCTACTTCAACTAACATCATCCACCACTATTCGTCCTGGAAACTCCCGTAAGACAATGAAAATCTTAAGCTCTATCGCGCGTATTGGCTTCCCTGATTTCCAACAACAACACATTCCTCGTGTCCTTCACGAAGCTTGAACGGCAACGGTAGTTGAAGCAGCTAATTTCCTGCTACCTGTCCGCTGCTCTCACTACACTTTTGCCTATCACCCAGCAAAAGATGACTTGCATCGAGATGTCATTTGCCACGGCCTTGGTTAAATCTCTCTTCTCTTACGAGTCTCTCCAATTTTTCGTTGAAATTTCATCAACTGAACTAAACGATTACATTTGTATTCGTAGGGCAAAATGACAGCTCAATGCAAATGTCTTGTTACTGGTGCCACCGTCGTCGTCTCATTGTCGGGCCGAATAATCCTGCTTCAGTCATCGGAGCCTTCTTTCATCGCCGCAACGGCAGCTACTTTATTCTGACTCTTACTAACTACACTGTCGACGGTCTGTGTTCTTCTCTCTTCGGCCGGTCTCTTCGAGTCGTCACCACGCACGGACGTATGCGCTCTGTGGGACCTGTTCCACCAGATGGCGTGAAGGCTACATACGCCTACGATGTGTAGACGATCTGGCGCCTGCGGACTGCAATGCAGGACTTCCTGACGAGAGATTCCTCCCACAGGGCGAGATTAACAAGTAAACGTTTCCGTCCGTTTAAGTGTCAATCCCGCCACGATAGTGGCAAAATCCTCCCATATATCTACCACTTTCTGAACCTAACTAAACTAGATGGTGGTGATGATATCGTCTTGATTCCGTTAGTGAAGACTGCTTCGTAGAATGGTCTCGAAGGCTGCCTACGCTTACCATTTGTAAACGGTCTACTTAGGATGTGTGCGTTGTCCCATAAATTAACCCAGTGATAACCTGCGATAAGATGTTTTCTTTTCGAGAAAGTCTTATTACAGGTTACCTTGCAATAAAGTAAGGATGTGCAAATCTTCTTAACAAACCTACGCTCACAAAATTGAAGTCGGCACTGAGGCAAACAATTTCTGATTTTTTTGTGCAAAACTCTAATTTTTGCTCAATCCATTCAACGCTCCAATCGCCGCATTTTGAAGCCAATTCCGCTTTTGTTCCTGGGGTAAAGCTGACTCAAAATGCGAGCCTACTCGAACTGTCTTCCTGTATCTACCTGCAACTAGAGAGACCACTAAACTTGTAAGGAATCGCCAAATCAGGTCGCCCTACACCAGTTGAATGGCCTATAGTCTCTTGTTTGCTACTTATCAATTATAAATATCTGGTTGAACCTTGCGAAAACGAGCTTCACTTGGGCAGCACTGATTAATATGCTGCCAAGTGAAACGTAAAAGTTAAATCAAAATTGGCGCATCTAAGCGGGAGATTACGATGACGCTGTCCTTGAAGATCCATGGACGATGCTGACTTGATCCACTTCCGAAAAAAAATCGTGGAGGCCGAACGTAATCCGATGAAAAGCCGCAAAAAAGCCGAAGTTTAGCCTAAACCGAATAACCTGCAAAGGAACCCAAAGAGGAGCCTAAGGGGAGGAGCCAACCGACCCAAGGGGCCCGCTAACTAATCTAACTAGAATTAAGTTATGCCGAACTGAAGTTTGTAGACTTCAAGCTGAAGGTGTGTGCAAAGTATGCTTTGCAAGGTCCATCCAGAGCTCTAAGCTTAAGCATCCCCCACTCCCAACCCACAAGGAAATTTTACTGACCGCAAGTCTTTATGTTTATCAGAAAGCACCGAGGCTGGGAAACGCTGAGCTGAGAAGGCATGGTTGGAGGCTGTAACCCGATGTAGACAAGACTGGTTTGGACACTGGTGGCTGGAACGGCTGGACATTTGGTGACCTGAGGCACTTGCGTTGGACAGTGAAAAACGGCTGTAGATGAAAGAGACAGACTTGTCAATGAACGATACCAACAAATGACTTATGCTAAACTAAAAGAAACTTGGGAATTCGAAAGGCATGAACCAGCATGTTCGCAAATGTATGCCCGTGTCGAATTATCTGTTCCAGATCTTGAGAATACGAGGAAATCTAATTCACGAAGTATTAAATGAAACTTACTAGCAAAGGGAATCGTTTTATGCTTTTATATTATAGAAAGTGATGCATCGTGTTGGGCCACTGTGCACATTCAGTTATTAAAACCGACTCACGCGGCTAAAATTGAGTGGCAACACTCTTGGCTGTTTGAAATAGCAATGCATCGTAGATTCCCGCCAATTTACGGAACATTGCTAATGTGAAAGGAAACAAATACAAATTATTCCTGCTACATTTGTACGACTTATAGACCCCCTTTTAGCGATACGGCGGCCATCTTGAATTCTACCGTTCCGAAAAAGATATTATGGGATGCCCAGGGGGCAAAGTCCCACACAATGCGAGTGTAAATTTGGTTTTGGTTCAGTAATTTTGAATTTTCGTATTTCTTTAATCAGTCTCAGATTAATTATGGTGTGAAACAAAGAATGTAAAAATCAAAGTGGCTTAAGAATTTTCAAGCGAAATCGGGAGCCAAATTCATACCCACAACATGTATGATTTTGCCCCCTGAGCGTCCCATAATATCTTTCGCAGAATAGAATCCATGATGGCCGGCGTGTCGGTTAGAGGGTCTGTTAGGAAAGTTGCCGCCAGCTTTTTGAAGAAACGTATTTTTAAAAAATTTCTCAGGTGCATCGGGGTAAGCCGTTGTTCTTTTTTACAATAAATTTCGCCATTAAGTAATTTTTAAGACTCTATCAAATTTGTTGGATGAGTTCACAAGCTTAAACGCACAATGCAAATTTTCAGTAGCCCCGCCCTTGCTACAAAACAGCTAAAAGACGTTATTGAAGTCTTGGCTATTTTGTGCTCATTTACGAGTACGGTCCCTCTCTCTCTCACTGTTAGAAAAATTAAGATGCTGACATGCCATAACTTGGTGTGAGGTCAGTGTGGAAATTGTAATCTTTTAATTTCACCCTTCAAGTTTATTTGCCAGGAGCGCTCTGAATTTCTAATGACAAGAAATGCACGTGTGCCTTGATCTGCATCTGACGTTATGGCGGCCGTGTTGTTGTCCCAAAGTAATCCTAAGGGAAATAACTCTAATTTTATGCAAAAGTTTCCTTTTGTTTCGGTTAAAAAAAAAAAGGTTGTTGATCTCATGAGAGTACACCAAGAATAGCGCTCTTACGTACATTTTCGTACATTAAACAGAACAATTTCAAAAATAAGAAATGTCATAGGAAGACGACAGTCCTCCAAAAATCACCGCAGTTGATCAATCCTAGCTAAACATGACTTCATGCCGTAATTTTATAAGTTGCCTTATAAATTTAAAGTCATTCGTAATAGGCAAAACTTACTTACTGGATGATGAAAGATTAATTTTTCTTTATCTGAGTTCTTGTGGTACAAAAAGCCGTACGGAAGAAACTTCAACTACCTAATTACTATTGTACCTGTTTTGTATAAAGCCTGCGCTCTCATTGGCCTCTCATCTCTCCTGGGAAACGTCAACGACCCATCAATCCACGTGCACGTCCGAAGGCTATTTTTTGGCCGAAAATTTAAAGGGCAAATTTATGCGAGGTAAAGAGTGTTTACACAGGATAACGTGATTTTTCCTTTCGAAACCTCAAATTATGTTTCTATTCAAAATCAGAGATTAGAGTTTAGCGAATGGTCGATAACTTGCAAACGAAACTTGACGCCGGTGCGCTCCAACAGAAAGGCATATTTTCAAAGCTACGGTATGAACAGCTGACATTACAAAGGAAAAGCTACAAACTCACGATATTCAGCTGCTCTCAGACGGCTTCCTCTACTATTTTGCTATCCATGAATAACCGTATGAAGTGGGCGTTGACTTGCTATAAGATGAATACGCCGGATTCTTCTTCTTCTTTTTTTTTTGCCACTCATGTGCAGAGAACTGATCGCCCTCTCTACCGCGGCCTTTGAGTTACTCCGCCAAATGGACGAATTCTGAACATGGCGTCAAATATAATGGCGGGCGCGCCCACGTGATTGAAAAACTCTTCCTTGATTGGCTGCTTGCGTTTCACAGGCCCTCGTCGGACGTAGAACAGCACGGTCCAATGTACTGTTATGCACCATTACTTATTTGGTCTCTTCTTTGTTCGTCATTCCCTTATCATTGAACTCGATTTTTGCAAACAATACCTAGGCATACCCCAGTAAGTATCCCTGTGGGCCTGGGCCGAGTTGTTCGAAGCAGGGTGAGTGCTAACCTGGAATAATTACCATGACATAATTACCATGACATAGGTTTTAATAGGACTCAACCCAAGGTTACCACTAACCCTGCTTTGAACAACTGGGCCCTGAATTGAATTGTCTGAATTGTCCTGGCCCTGATAAGTCTCAGCTCCAGTCCTGTTAGGAGATGCTGGAATGCGCTCAGTCAGCAGAGTTAATTGATTGTTGCAAACATCCTTCGACAAGTTGTGAAGGATATAAGAAAGAATAAAGTAGAAGCGATGGAACTACTAGAGAGGTCACTTGGGGTGCATCCGTTTGGCACTATTCTGTTTACTCCTATTCCGGTTTAGCATTAACGGAATAAACACATATGAGCCGGTCAGTGCGGAGGTGACCTGGAAACTAACGCTCCGGCGGAATAGTCTGGACACGACTAAGACGAACATTTTGGCAGCGGCGCACGATTTTCGCGCCAAAAGAAAGCAAGTATTCTGTGTACTTCGAGCAAACCGTATTGTTTTTATCCCGTTTATTCTGCCATCTGCGGGACCAGAATAAGCAGAATGCTATTCCGTTCATTCCGAAAACGGAATACCGGTTCCAAAAAGAACAGGTAAACCGACCATACCTGGTATTCTTCTATAGTATTCTATTCCGGAATAGTCCCAAAAGGACTTCACGGACAAAGCACAAAGGGTACGAAAAGGTTACCAAATGAAGCAATCTAATAAGGTAAACTCTTTTATTCAAATATTCTATCATATTTCAGCTCTCCGTCTGTTCATTAGTGTGGGACCTTTCTGGGGTGAAAGCCGGGTGAACAACCTCACAGACTGTTCAAAAATATATTTCACTCTGGCAGACGCCAGACGATTTTACACGTGAGTGGGGGAGACATGTCCAGAAGCGCAAGTCATTAGATGCACGCCGATTTTGATAAGCGTCACGAAGTGTCCCCTTGCTCTTTTTCTTAACTTCAACATCACTTGCATTGCGTCCAGAAATGCAGGCAATAAATGTCACAAAGTGCCCCCCAAACTATGCTTTTCAACTAAACATAAAAAGGTTGCATTTACCCTAACCTAAAAATAACCCTAGCCTTTAGTTAGTGTTAGAAATAGGCACTAGATGCTTAGACTTAACGGGACATTCGCGATGGATATCAAAATTGAGCGTGCATCTAATTACTTGCATTTCTGGACATAAATAAGGTGGAGAGGGGGACCTCTTAGAGAGTGAAGAGTCTCCATTAAGCCCTTTCACTTCCAATAGTGACTTAATAGATTTTAGTCTGGTATAAAACTGAGGCCATTTTACAGCGTCAACGGGGACCTCTCAGAGTTAAAAACATGGATTAACAACATCTTTGTCTGTTCAAAAACCGTGTCCCATTAACTCAGATAAAATTGGGTTTGACCTGAGACCCGATTTTACCGGCAACAATTTCAGTACAAAATCGGCACAAAAATAAAAGACGCTGTTTCATGAGATGTTTATTGAGATCAAGCAAGCAACTGATTTTAACACGAATTAAGAAGATAACTATGAACTTGTAAATACCTTCTTAAAAGCGTACTTAATTCTTCTATCATAAAAGTGTGCACATACTCATTTGTTTCCTAATAGACCTTATTCACGATAGCTTTTTGTTGGCATTGTTAGTATCATGCAAATTAAACTGCGCATTTCTCAGGGGGCAAACAACTTAAGGTCGAGAGATTTTAACGGACATTTTATATCTTCAGATGAAATTTTTCATGTTCGTTGCATTTTTACAGCCTTAGCACTAAACTAGAACGATTGCACGAGCTAGTTTGATGTTTTCGCACAAAAAAATCAGATGAAGCAGTGAAGAAGTGAACCATTGAAGGGAAGTCAAAGTGGTTAAATTTTGATGATTGATATTTAACTGTCAATGTTTAAGTGTGGTTTTGGCAATGTTACTTTAACATTGTGAAAAGTCGATTTTCCAGAATTTGCCGTTTTTCTAATGTTTGCCCCCTGGCAGAGCACTTGGCTAATTTGCATGACAATTTGAAAACAATCATGGCTGCTATCGTGAATAAGGCCTATTACACACGTCTATATGTCCCACAAATTCACCGAAGTAAATTGGCAAGTTTAGTTTTGAAGCCTACAAACAGGAAGATGACATACCAAAGGTTAAACTTTAAATTCGATTATCCATGCCTTCCTAATTAAATCCCTGGCCAAATGGTGTCTCAAGTCTTCGCAAATTTGGGAATGTTTGCGTACCAACTTGCGTCGGTGGCCAAACAGACTCGCAAGTGCCTTTGCAAGTACCCGCAAGTGAGTTTCACCACGCGGTTACTCAAACGATGAAAAACTTGCGCCTACTTGCGTGGAAATCTGAGTTCGGTCAAATTGAACGTGAGTGATCTCACGTTGTGGCCAAAGTCGCGTCGCGAGTCGTCGCAACTTTCGAACTTGCGACGACTTATTGCGACTCCGTTTGGTCAGGGCTTAATTATAAGTCTTGCAGAGCTCGAAAAAATAGTTCGTGTCTTGGGAAAAACCAGTTTTGTTCTAATAATGGTATCATTTTATAATCAATCTATTTTTGAATTGTACTCAAGTGAATGACACTGTGATCTTCCTTAACGTCGCGAATGAATCCGCTGCAGCAGTTTCTCCAATTCCTTTGCTCTCTTGATTTCCGATTCATGAAGATGGAATAGCTTGAATATTTTGTTATTCAGTGTGGAGAAGGGATTGTGTGGGATTAGATGCAGTCTAGTCAAACTCAGACCTGGAAAAAAAGAAAACCGTAAAATATACAAAAATGCCCTTAAAGTACCTCCAAAATGTGTTTCAGTACTGAGCCGAGAAAGAGACTTCTGGGACATTTCTCCTGTGTAGGTCAGACAAGGGTAAAGAGCTGTAAATAGAGCATCCACATTCTTGCTTCAAGTTCAATGCTATACAACATTCCTTGAAACAAATTTCCCTATGTTTCAATATCTCATTCAACATTGTTGGAAGTTAAGCATTGAAAGCTTCTCGAGAACGCGTTAAATCAAATTTAAATTGCTTTAAACTATCATTCAGCATTGATTGAACATTATATTTCTCTTGCTCTCGAAAATGTTGAATGGAGTCACTCCGTTCAAAAGTTTCAGTACAGAAAGCATGCATGCTCTCTGTCACAACAAGCATCGGTTGCATCTGGCTATTATCAACAGTTTCTCCCAAAGGAATTTCTCAAGGTGTTCGCTCAAACGTTGGCCCGAAATTCGAAACCGTCGAAGGGTTCCGCCCCCTCTTTTGTTTACACACACTTGTAAAACGCACGTGCAGAAAAACGCACGTGCAGAGGGTGCGGAGCCATTGTTTTTGTTCATTAAGCCTATTGTTTTGTGGCGTTCTCGTTGTCGTCGACGTCGTCGTTGCTTAAGCTCCCTTTTTTTTTAGAACGGTTGTCTCCTTGACCTAGTTTCGCCCATCTCTCACGAATCTCATGTAGCTCAGCGGTAGAACACCCGAAATATTAATCGGAAGGGCCGACTAGTAATCGGAAGGTCCGACTAGTAATCGGAAGGTCATAGTTTCGACTTCTTTTTGCCGGAAGCACTCGTAGCATTTTTAAATGCCGTTTCAATGGGGCTTCAGACTTGATAGCCTGCGCTCGCAGACGTATTTCCGGTTGTCGCTTCTCCGGGCGGAGAAGCGACAACCGGAAATACGTCTGCGAGCGCAGGCTACAGACTTGAGAGCTTGCGACATTCGTTTGCATGGCCTCAAACTACTTTCTTACCGTCGCAATCGAGAGTTTTGGTGTTTTAAATCTAGTTAAAGCCTTCACTCACCTTTAAGCAAAGGCATCACACTGACAGCACTCGGAGTTAGTTGATATTCAACCCGAACACCTCCTGGTTGAGCGGAGAGGTCAATGATATCCCTGGGCAGAACTTCAGTTCCGGGCATGAGCTGTAATATGTTTGAGAAGAATACGTTCTTGTGACTTTCGCTCTTCTTTTGCCAATCGTCCCAGATCTTATCGATGAAAGCATGGTGAAGGAAAAATTCGGGAGCCGCGGCGGAGTCAACTGAGCACATGGTTCCGTCGATCAAGCAATGGACCAAGTCGTGCAGGTTTACGCGAACCATCAGCTCGAAATCAGTGAAATTCGCAAGTGGTATGCTCAAGACCTCTTGAACTGCTATAGTATCCGGGGGAGTTCCGGAGAACATGCGGGTCAAGCATCGAGGACCTGGTTCAGAGGGACTTCCGTCAGGAAGCGGCACAAGGCTCCATTCGGTCTCTCGGAAAGGACCCGTCTGGACACAAGCAGAAACGTCTTCACCATCTCCGCCAAAACCGCTGCTGTTGCTGATCCACGGGCTTTCAGGGTTTGTCGTGTTGAATGCAGTACTAGACACCGCGCTCCAGTCCCAGTAGGCCACCGTGAAATGGCAGTCCACTTGGCGTAGGAGATTTTCGTACAACAATATAAAGTATCGATGCCATGTTAAGAAGTGAACGGACTCGTGAATTCCTGTTAAAGCGAGGAGAAATCACGACAACTTGATATCAGAACCGTTAAATTGTTAGGACGCAACTAAGGATGGCTTATAAAGAAATGATATCACGGGGCGTGCGGTTCGAAGATATGAATTGTGCTCTAAAGTAGTAAAATATCGTTTTTTCTTGGTCACTAGAAAAAATGCCTATATCCTCAGGCTAGATTCTTTGGCCTAGTATTGATAAGGGAGATCTAAATTCCACTAATTCGTAATGCTGGTTTACACATCACGATTTTTCGGCGCCCAGTGTGGCGCGCTTCGACGTGGTTCGACTACATGGTTCGACTATCCCAAAGCAAAAATGTCTTGTAACCACGAACCTGATACGAACAGTCTTCTGTGATCATTGATTAGCTTATCGTAATCCAACTTGAATCGCGGATCCGTTGAAGCGTCTTTTATCACTCTGGTATAACGGGCTCGTTCTTCCATGGTCATAGACGTGAATTCTTTTCTAATTCGCACGCAATTCACCAGATGCCCTCCCACGCATACGCATCGTTGTCCGCATTGATCAAACGCGGTGTTACCTTCTTGGCAAACTAAAAGGGATCGTGAAATTAAAACTTAACCGTACAAGAGCAAAGGATGCCCGAGAGACTCCAATAGACCTATTGTACTATAAGTGTAGGAAAGCACAAGCCGGACAGCAGTGTGGGCCTGTGATGCTTAAAGGGAACCTCCT
>BLFK01000190.1:849563-856851 GCA_014634185.1 Astreopora myriophthalma
CACATACGTACACTTTACATACAACATTTCTGTACAGATAACACTAAGGTTTTCAAATACATTTTGGGTAGGTGAATAAACAGACTGCGTGATATCACAGCCTACGCACATTTAAAATATCGAGCCTAATTTCCCAGCGTTGGGTGTGCGTGGCTATTTAGAAAGGAGCCTAAACAGACGCATCCGTCAGAATAGCTCGATGTTTCATCGAAAATCTATGACAGGTTCTTTTTCTACAGTTATCTCAAAGCATTTGACCACAACGGAGCAGAGAACAGACAAGCCAGTTTACTGGCACACGCTATGCTGACATTTTACCTTCACCCTTCAGTAGAGAAACGGGCTTCCCGTTGTCTTGTCGCGTTTCTGATGAACACGATGAAAAAAATTTACTCCATTTTTTCAAACCTTATGACGAGAAAGGACAATCAGTCAAGCAGGGTGACGGCTTCTTTTCTACATTCACCGCAAACTTCTGGATTTTTAGATCACATTAGAAGGATTTCTTTCGTCATTTTTTGGAACCAAAAAAACCCTCTTACACAGAAAACGTTTTTTACTAATTGTAAGGGATGATTACAATTAAATTGGTTGTAAAACGGAGTATGTTTCATTAGACTTACCACTGACGTGTCCTTAATTGGCAAAATGTTCAACAGTTTCTAGCGAGTCTCTAGCTTTGCGAAAAATGATAGAATATAAAGCGATTTGAGAAACTTTTGTCAGTCATAGAATACTGGTATAGTTTCGATGTGAAGTATATATGAAATATTTCATGGTATAGTTTCATTGTCTTTGTTTTGTAAATTCACAATTGACAGGAAATGTTCAAGTATCTTTTGAAGAGAACTATTTATTAGAGAGAATTAAAATAAAAAAAGACTGAATTTTATGTCAGTAGTGTATGTTAAGGATCGATTTTGATAAACATTTTAAAAGGAAAATTAGCGATAAAAATGCTACATGAGGTTTCGACGATTTCATGTCATCATTGTCGAATGTGGAGAAATTAAAAATAACTGTCATTATATGTACAGAAAAGATGTGTGTGTGTGTGTGTGTCTGTGTGTGAGAGTTACAAGAATGTGAATAATGAAATAGTGGCCCGAGACTGTCCACACAAAAGGTTTCCCGCGAATAGAGTCACTTTGGGTATTGAGCTTCGGTCTTTTCTTCCTAATTGAAAGCATTTCAAAGATTAGGCACTCAAGCTTGCTCCGGCATTTCTTAAGTGTTTTAAAGTTCGCACACAGGTTCGACGGTCTTAAATTGTGTTCGTCCTGGAAGTGTTTCCCGATTACGGAATGTTTATGCTCCTCAACACGCTGATGGAGGTGGTGGCACGTGTAACGCGGTGGGTACAAAGCCACAAAGGTTATCGTTAATTTTCCTTTTGAAGTGGTGTATGCAACTTGAAAAATTGCTCTCTGTAAGCCAAAAGAGGTGAAGCATAACGGAAAATGAAACTGGAATAAACGAACATAGTTTTCGTTTATCGAAGTGAAAGATATTGGCGCTTGCTCAAGCAATTCTTTCTGCATACGCGACTAAGATTAAAACTGTTGTAAAATTTCTGCTCATTGAGCAGTTGAATACTTTCTTGTTTCACTGATGATATTAATTCACCTTAATTTTTTTGCGAACGTTTTGTAGGATTCATTTATGGTCTTACCACGTGGGGTCTGAAAAGCAGTTATGTGACAAAGACGGAGGAAATTATATTTAAATACTTTAAAGTTGAGCGATTGTTATAATAAAAACAGACTATTAAAAAGGAACCGCGGGGCCATTTTTAAGTGGTAGGGCTAGAAAACCCGGCCAAGACGAACAAGCATGAGAGGTCATTTTTCTGCAATTATTATGCCCCGAAAATCTAAGCAACCTAAGCAAAAACGTGGTGGCCCCTATGCCAGCTCCTTCCCCCACATCGGTCCCTGTTAAATGGGGCTACGTCAGTGTATTTTGGGGGTAACTCGGGGAAATTTTAGCTAATTACAAGTCTTAAACTCGAAATTGGTAATATGAAATTCCTTTACTTGTAAAATCTGCGTTACATGACAAGCAAGATAATTCTGACCACCAATGAGCCCAATCCAGGCGAACTGTAATAAACTTGAAAGAAATGATTATGAAGTGCGGGTTAGAAATGAACTGAAGTGCGGGGCCATTTTAAAGTGGTAGGGCTAGAAAACCCGGCCAAGACAAACAAGCATGAGAGGTCATTTTTCTGCAATTATTATGCCCCGAAAATCTAAGCAACCTAAGCAACCTAAGCGTTTGCTCCAGAATTCCCTTGTATAAGTAAACAAAACCACATGCAAGTACCACTAAAAAAAAAGAAGAGTTCAAAATATAACATTTTATTTCTGTGCAGAATTATTGGCACCACAAATGCCATAAACTGTATTTTTGTATTCGATTTTAGTTGAGGGGTGCTGGCTCTTAAATTATTACACAAAAAAAATCATCTTTTCAACTCTCACTTAATTCCTATTTACATCTGAATTATACGGTCTGGTCCATCAACTGTACACTCTTTGGAGGGGAAAAATATTTCCTTTAACTTCTCTGAAATGTGAAGTCCCGAAAAAGGGAAATAAATAATTCATATCCTTTCGAGGAAGACGTGCAAAATACTTCCTGGACAATTTCGAAAAAAAGATATCTATAATAATGGATAATGGGATTGACTTTGACTGGCTTACACATTGCTTACACGTGGAAGAGCATTCCAGTCACAGGCAGGTTAGAAATTCGTGCAGCATTCGAGAAAATGAAAGTCAATGGTGGGCTTCTAACTTATGTGCTCCTCAGTTCAAACGAGAAAGACTGGCATGGATGAAGGGGCAACTGTACCTCCTACCATACAAAGCTCTTTTAAAATACATATTTTTGAAAGTGTACTACCTCCTTGCTTTTAAACCAATACATCTAAAAAAGTGCCGAAGTCGTTCTTTTAACCAAGCTTCGGTCTGGTCTCTGGCTGGGGCTTTGCCAGCCTCGACTCATGGGCCAGGGCCTCCAATTTTTTCTGCCCACTTAACTTCTACAATATGACTCTCATAGTTGAGCTTGCTACGCCCCTCGGACTGGCACTCCCAGAGCAGCCTTTCAGTCGATTTTTTACGGTAACATCGTCAAGAAAACGAGACACTGAAGACAGTATGATGGTTCCAAGACAAAAACTCGGAAGATTTCCCTTTGAATCCAGTCGAGAAAAGTTCTCATCCGGAAGTCTAGGAATCTTAAAGTTCTGTTTGAACTGCGCATGCTCAATCTCTTTGAGGTTAGGTCTGTTTTACTTCCGGTAAATGGGCATTGAAAACCAAGCAAAATCGCTAACCCAATGCACCTTCCGGAATTCGCTCGTCTCTCAGTTCAGTTTACTTGAGCAGTAAGTGATAAAGACTCAAGTTACTTGTCAAGTACATAGCAAAGGCTCGTGGTATCGACTTAAAAGTTATAGTTTTTGGGGAAAGTTTTGCCATGCAAAAACCCCGCTACTCGTCAATCAGTCGATGACCGGAACCGGGTGCTCGTTTGTCTTCACCGGAGATAACTCTATTTACAGCCGGCCGGTTGGTCTCTGTCACAGCCAAAGATAAACCCCGAAAAGAAGAAAAAGAGCTAAGAATTGCAATCGGGCCATTGAGGCGCCAGCACTTGATGGCCGTTTTGAAGCATCTGGAGGAAAGAAGAAAAAAAATACATTTAATAGGCCGTATTCGTAGTCTCACCGTTGAACTGGAACGAGCATGCGATGGAGGCTCATGCGGGGGAAATAAATTGCATCTGAAAAAATCCCCCCCCCCCCACCGCATAAGCCTCCATTCCATGTTCCTTCCAGTTCGATGATAAGTTATTATAGCGCATGCGACAGGGCGGGATAATCGCGTGCGCTTTACATGAGTAATTACAACAAACCCAATCCAATCCAATCAAATAAAATCCAATCAAATGCAATCCCATCCAATCCAATCCAATTCTTTAGATTCACACAGCTACCAGGTGGACAATCAGACATTGTTTGATGCCACTCTGGTTGGAAGATTCGATGAACGAAACTCCTTAATTCACGAGCATATAAAAGGGACTCTTGCTGCAGCGACAGATCACCCCTGATGGAGACACTTGGCAGGAGAATCGAAACGTTGGGTTCTGAGTTGAAACTTTTCAAGTTACGTTCATGAAATCTTCAAACCAGAGTAGCATCAAACTATGTCAAATCAAATTAATGTTGGTGTTTGAGAGGGTAGTACCCAGAAACCCCTCGGGGCAGAGTGGACAATCAACAAACTCAACTCACATAAGGCGCTGATTCCGGGAATAGAACGCAGGGGGCCGGTTCTCAAAAGCCCCCGAAACTTATTTCGGGTGCTACAATTCCCTCCGTATCTTGCAACCGAAGACGTTTTCAGCCATGAAACTTTGCAATTAGGTTTCTCTTTCTTATCTTTAAAGCATGTTAAAAGACCAGATTTTCGGAAAAAGCCGATCGCAGTTTAACAAATTGCTTTTCGGGCCCTTCAAGTTTTCGGAGCTTTCGCGAGAAGCGGGCCCCAGAACACATTGGTGGCAAAGCGAGTACTCTCACCGCAACGCTAACCCTGCTGCCTTAACTTCACTCTGAACTGTAAACCGCTCTAGGTTGCAAGCAGGAGCCCATAGCCCGGGGCGTACAACTTCAATATACTTGTGTCACGGCGTTTTCACAGACCGAGCTATTTTTAGATTGATTTTCCCGCGAATTCAGTCTCCGACAGGAGCCTTGCTAGCCAATCATAAGCCTTGCATAACTAACTGTTTGGACGCTTGCGGACTAGAACCGATCTTTTCGTGGGAAAAACATGTCTAAAAGTAGCTCGGTCTGTAAAAATGCCGTGACGTAGCCCTAGTGTGGGAGTTGTACGCTCCGGTATGGCTTCCTGATAAGAGTCAGATTTTGGTTGCAATTTACCTTCTATCGTTCTGTTTCCTTTTCTCTCAGCACCATGTACATTCGGCTCTTCTTCCCTCGTTTCTCCCTCTCTCAGAGTAAGTATATATTTTTGACGATACCGACACGCGAAAGGATAGTGCAGTTCTGGTACGTGTCTGACAGCCACGCGTGTTCTGTTAGTTTCCTGCGTGTTGTCCACCACATTTTGAAAGACAATATGATTTGACTCGGTCCCTTGGGTTGTCCCGCAACCTTCAAAGGGCACCCGAAAGATTGCTTTGGTGTCTCTTACTTCATGAGGTCTGCACGAAAAGTGCCGTAGATGAAGCGAAGTTGGTTTGACCTTAGGTATGTCTTGCAAGTCCAGTTCTAGTAGCATAAAATCGTTAAGGCATTGCAAGCTAATGCGATGATCACTAAGAATCGGTGAAGATTTGGCTGTGAAGAAAGCAAAGGTTACCAAAACCAGTTAGTTAAAGAGCCTTTATTTGTATATGGTGATATTTAAAGCTTCAGGCTAATTGCGAAGTAAAGGCTGGTTTTCATTAGCGCGTGCGCACAGGCATAAGCACACGAATCATATCTCTAGGGCGTTTCCACACGCGAAACAAGCACAAGAAAATGAGGCATACGCACGCGCAGTAAACGGCAGATGAAATATGAGCTACTGATAATTTTAGCGCTTGTGCGTATGCTTATTTGAAGTCAGTTCTCACTGCGACATAAGCATAACATAAGCATAAGAGGAACGCACCATGCTCGTTCTTCTTGCGCTTATGCATATGCTTATCTCGTGGGTGTTCTCAGTTTCTTATGCGAGTGTTTTTGCTTACGTTTACGCTTGTGCTTATGCGCTAGTGTAAACTTGAACCTGCCTTAACAATTCAAAAAAAAAAAAGAACAAAGAAACCCAACTGGAGGGAGGCAACCAGTTGGCTATTTACGAACTGTGGTGGAGTTGAATTCGGGATCACCGAAGTTGAATTCGGGATCACCGAAGTTGAATTCGGGATCACCGAAGTTGAATACGGGATCCCCGAAGTTGAATTCGGGACCACCGAAGTTGAATTCCGGATCACCGAAGTTGAATTCCCGATCACCGAAATTGAATTTCCGATCACGAAAGTTGAATTCGGGACCCCCGAAGACAAATCCATTTGGTGCGAGTCAGAGCGGGATTTTAAACCCGGAACATCTGCATGCAACTGAATACAGTGGCGTTCTAACCACCGGGCCACGTCGCTTCCTCTGGTTTCAACCCGGAGGGTTAGCGCTAACCTACATTGGAAGCCTGATTTGCTTGGGGCAGTAGCAGAAATCCTTTCAAATCCATACCAAAGAATTTCTCCTTTGTACTGTCGCCGTCAGTCTTAAATCTTGTCCCCCCCCCTAACAATGTTGACAAGATCTTGGTCAACATTGACAGTTATCCTGCTAGTGTACTGTCTTTCCCCCGGCCAATACTCCCAGTTTAACATTGTTTTGGGGGAGGGGGAGGGACGATTGAGTGAATTTTGCTCTTATCGCGTATACCGTCCCAACACTTCTAATCCGCATTGTAGGCGTGGTTAAGTCCGAAGGAACATACCGGTTAGCGCTAATCCTGCGTCGAACTACTCGACCCAGGAGCCAAACATCCTATTACATGATGAGATAAGATCGTTTGGGTGAGTCTATTCCTGGAAACGACTGTTTTTGGAGATTGACTGATGTTTGTACAGCTTGAGCAAAAGTCGTCCTCAGAGTCAAGTAATGGAAAGTCAAGTCATCGAAACTACTCCATCTCAAGAATACGCTCACCCGGAAGATCTATCAAAGAATACTGCAGTAAGAAAACATCTTTTGTTCACGAATGCACAAAACAGGTATTTGGCCGGGTAGAAGATAGGTGTAGCGAGGGACAGCAACTTTAAACGAGGCTTCTTGGTAAGGCAACAGCACCACCAACAAGAAAGCAAGCTTGTTCCATGCCAAAAGCCCCATGATTAATGGAGTGGGGCGTGGCGCGAAAAAGAACAAGTATTCTTATACCGAAGGTCTTTTAGATTCCACGAAAGCCCAAAGCAAACAACAGCAGCAGCAACACCACCACCACCACCACCACCACAAACAACAACAACAACAACAAAACAACAATAAAAACAACACCCACATACAAGAAAATCGATTCTGCTAGATTCAGGAAATTTTGCAACTTTTGTAAGACGGTAAAAAATTTCTCTATTTCGAAATCCACACGCCACCCCTTAGTTTTAGCCCGCTCGCCCCTTCTGACTCATTCCAACCCCTCACTTCCAAAAAATCCATTATGGCGGCCCAGTTCATCGCGCATTTCACGCTTTTACCCCC
>BLFK01000190.1:856860-881860 GCA_014634185.1 Astreopora myriophthalma
AAAAAAAAAACGGCTCCTGTGCAGGCCATTAAAAGTTAAGCGGATTGAAGAGAGAACTAACAGGACATTACTAATAAGCACGAAATCTTCGAGGTACTTTATGACAGCTACAAAGAAAAAATGGGTCTTAAGTTCTGAAAGGTATTTACATATTTAGTCGAATAAGCGCCACAACAAACATTCATGTCACAAAGGCATCATTATTCAGTATATAATAATACCAGAAGTTAAGACGGCGGAAAGTGTGGCAATAGCCATGTTTTAGCATGCTTAGTACAACGCAGAAAAACAGTAACAATTCTGTAAGCAAAGGGTGGATCGATTTTTACCCTCTTCGTTGCCTTTTTACAGTGCGGATTATTCATATATAAAAATAAACACAATCACGTAGAGTTTCAAAAATGCATATCTTAAGTGTCAAGGCTTATAATTTGACAACGAAAACAGTATTCCCAGAATTAATACTCACCTGGGTTTTCAAAAACCAAAAGCGGCAGCAAAATAAACGGGACTTGCATAGCCATCTAGCTATTACTTAACAGGCGAATGAATGTCTTTTAACTTTCCGTCGTCGAATGAATTATTAAAATAGTTTAGTGCGCCCACCAAGGGAGAATTTACAAAGGTTTTGTCTTTGCGAAATTTGTTTTTGTTTGTGGCATTAGCATAATTCATGAACCCTTTCGTTTACGTCTTGGAGAAGATATTTATTTTGGTGTCACGCTGTGAATACATCTTCAGGAGGCCTAAAACATACACAGAGTCACATTTTGGTGAATGTTTTTTTTTTGCGCAATACTGTGCCCAGGAATAATATCGAGAGTATAAAATTAATTGACGACCCTGTGGGTTCTTTTCGTTGGTGTTTGCCAATAGAAGCTCCAACCTGGATGGACACCTTAAGCCAAAACCTATTAATTAGTTAAAAGCTCTCTCACAAGAAGAAATTTTTTTTATGGTACATATTTGATTGATATAGCTTTGGTCATTATTTCAGACCAGCGCACACTCACGCTGGTTCAATAATTGTGGTGCGCCCAGGCCATATTTTAAATTGAGAAGCTTTAATTCCATGCAAGTACTTAAAATAATCAAACAAAAAAATAGATGCCGGGGAAATTCGAGTTAAAAAGATTTGTTCTTATGCTTCAATCGTTAACACTCAAGGGGTTGTGAAAAAAGAATGACCCAAAAATATATGCAAATATTATTCACTTTTCCTTGTGCCAAAATTTTTTCTATTTAAGGTGTTGGGAAAAATACGGACCAAAACTGAAAAACAACTAAATTTAGTGCAATCGTTGCCCATCATGAAGGTGGTAAAGGGTATTTTCGCGACTCGTGATCGGCTCTTTTTTTTCCCGTGAAATTTTAAATGGCTATTTTTTTCCTCGTGAATCGTGCATCGTGATTATTTTCCGTGAAAAGAGAAATACATGCTTAATTCGCCGTGAACTGCGATTTTCATTATGCCTTATGTTTTCGGAAATTGTGAAAGGACCTCAAGTAAAATCAGGCTAAAACCACAGCGTTTTTTAGTCCAAACAGTCTTCAATGGAAGGCAATGAAGAGAAGATATCAACGAGAAGATCATCCGCTTTAGACACTCGCACGGAGAGAACAGCAATTTGGAGATTTGGACGTCTTGCGTCACGAACCATCCTACTTGCCTTGACAAGGAGGGCACTAGAGGCTCCATCGCCCATTTTCAATCAGAAAAATAAAAGTAAAAAAAGAAAAGAAAACGTTATCGAAATTGATTTTTCTGAATAAATATCTGGATGAGAATGCCGACGATGGTATTTCCGAGCCTTTTAAAAACGCTCGCACGGGCCATTTCAGAGTTCGCATCAGCCTCTTTTTCAAAGCGAGTCCAAGTGCGACAGTTTTGTGATGCTAATTAGTTTTACATTGCATATGAATAAAAACTGATATTCATAAGAGCGACTTCACACTGAGACTCGTTTTGAAATAGAGGGCTGAAGTGAACTCAGAAATGGCACGGCCTATTGAAAATACGCTCCGTCGTCTCTGCTTGATTCAGTTCATGTCAAATTCCATACACGTAATAGGCTGACTTGTATAATGAAACGAAATATTGGTCACTTGTATTAAGAAATACTGGTACCTGTTCATTTTGGAGAAAGCTTACGTCCTCATGTTTTATGCAAGATATCCTGTCTGACGACCCTGACCTAGCTTGAGTAATAAAAAACATTTTTATGACGAGGGGCAAAGCTATTGGAAATACCAGTCAAAACTGGCAGGCGTACAAGAAAAGGACCCGAGCTTCCTCATTTATACAAACAATTGTGTGAATATAAGCCAATATATCAGTGTAGACTACTGCAGTGGTTATCGAGTGAATAGATTGGCCTTGTTATGGCACAGGCAGGCCAAGCTCGATATACGAGTATCTGTGCTGTACTATATTAAGTAAGAGTAGAAAGATGAGGATTTGTATGGGGAAACGGTTTTTCTCAAAATTCAGAAAAATATTTACGATTAAAAAAAAAAATAGCTTACCCTGCTTTAGTCCTGTGTTTCTTTGTCTCTGGTACAGTTTCTGGGTCGATTAAGAGCGATTTAGCTGGCTTTTGGGTCCCCTTCTTCGGAAACCAAAAACCAGCTAAATCGCTCTCAATCGACCCAGAAACCGTACCAGAGACAAGAAGCAAAGACTGAAGCAAAGTAAGCTATTTTTTATTTTAAATCGTCAATATTATTCTGAATTTTGAGAAAAACCGTTTCCTCTATACGAAACCTAAATTTCTACTCTTGCGTAATATAGTACCGTACAGATACTCATATATCGAGCTTGCCCTGCCTGTGGTTATAGAGTCCAGTGAAAGTCAATGTCTGGCTCGCTATTTCAAGAATCGCGACAGTAATTAACGGTCAGCGGCCTGTTTCTCGAAAGTCCCGATTTTTTTTTCGGGCCCGAACAGCAATTTGTAAAAATATGATCAGTTTAATCTGGGAAGCTGTTTTTTTAACAATTCTTTTTGATAACAAAGAGCAAAATAATCGCATAGTTTCATGCCATAAAATGTCTTCCTTTGGAAGACGCAGAGGGAATTGTGACACCCGAAGTAGGCCCGAAAACTTTCGGGGCTTTCCAGAAACGCACGCCGGCCGAGCTGTTCGAAGCAGGGTCAGCGCTAAACCAGGTTAAATACTATGGCGACCTACAGGGTTTAATCGGATTTAACCCAGAGGTAGCAGTTACCCCGGCCTGCTTCAGTCGAACAACTCCACCCAGAACGTAATGCAATTTAGTCTTGCGAAACGTTTACATTCCCAGCCGTGTACTGAGAAGCGGCGGAAAAATCTCGAACAAGTTTGCTTCGTGCGACAACTGAGCTAGTCCCGCGCGAAATATCCCGTATCCAATTACCTCTGCGATGGGACGTCATGTGCCCTTCTACGTGATGAAAGCAAACGAAGGGAAATAGGAACAACTCAGCCGTTTCTGACCGATTGTCCTACAATCACGTACTCCAGATGACACCGTGGGAAATGTCAAGGACAAAGCAAACATACAAGCCAAAAAGTTGTCAAACTCGAACAATTTAAGCAAACACTACAGTAAACTACAGTGGGAATTTGTTACGCATATTAAATATCGCAGGTTGGCTGTGCTCATAAATTTGTTAACCAGAATCATGACTACAGAATCATATAAACTGCAAAAGGTCCATTCTTTTTAAACGTCACAAGTTCCAATTTCAAATTTCAGGGTCCTTTCATTGCATTCTTCGCAATAATTGGGAACACCGGCCACGATATCAAAATAGCTTGAAACTATTTACGCTTGAATTGAAGAGCCTCTGGGAACCTGTGGGCGTATTTGAGGATACTCTCAACAGAAATATAAAAACTTCTTAAATGGTCCGTCGTGAGTTAAAACAACGCAAGGAAGATGGGTAGGAGACCAGTGACAAAGAAACAGTTGGAAATGAGTAAATTCGAAGTTCCCACTAACGGTCTTCCGTGCGAAATTGTTCATTTTCTGTTTTGACATGTGGTAGTTGAAAGAGGCCAATCTGGCCCGACGTTGTGCAAAACTTTGCTCCATGGCCAAACGCCGCATCTTCGGCGGCTCAAAGGGCGATGAATCAGCAAGACGGCTCAGACAAACGAAACCCTTTTTTGTGTGTTTGTTTTTCGTTGGCCAACAACAAAAGGCCAGAATTATGTTGACAAGAATTTGAAAGTTGATTGACGAACTGTGTCACGTATACAAGCTTGCAAATTCTCAATAACATGACAGGAAGCGGTATTAAATCCGCATTACAAGGCAAAAAGAAGTCGGCGCATTTTCGCTTTCGAGAGAAGGGTGTGCTCTGTGACACGCACTTCCGCGGGCGAATATTACTTAACAGCTTGAATAATTCGTTCCACTCTATCTGATACGAGAAGAATTCAAAATCAGGCCGAGGAGGAAGATGAAAATTTATTTTCAAAAATATTTTAGCTACTTTAGATGCAAAAGAATGGTGACGACAATAACTGCATTGTCGGGGTTAACATGTCTCGATCGCTCTGTTGACCAGCTGTCACCACTGACACCGAACCACGGGTTTTGTTCCTCACGGCTTGTTTGCTTTACATGGCTTATCGTATAATGGTATTGACTGATAAGTGGAGGAAAATTGTTCTTATCTAAAATTTCAGCCGGATATGATGGCGGTATTCTTTTAAGAACGTGTTAAAACATGTTCTTAGCAATGTCTGAAAGTTCTAGCCCTTTATTTCGGCACCCTACCTGAACGATCTTACATTTGAAGATGGCGGTTCTTATTAGAGTAACCAAGAAAAGGACATAAACGCAACCATTCTTTGACATCGCGTGCGTTAATGACGCCACGCCAAACTTATCAAAAGGCATCACATTGAGAATTAAAAATGCTTTACAAAAAGATCAACAGCTGCAGAGTTAAGCCTTATTTTCGCTAATCCGCAACTTTTGCATGTCAAAACACTCAGACATAATTTCCGCCCGTTGGAGTTATACTCTTGTTTTCAGAACTCCATATCTTTTTGCTCGTTGACAATAATTGATCGCCCTTGCTTCATGTAATTGCAAGTATTGTTAATGCCATTGTCATTTGATGCAATTAGGGGAAGCTTGAATAAAAGATAAAGGTAGACGCGGCCATCCTTTAGGACCTTCTCATATTGTTCGCCTTAAGGCAAAAGGCAAAAATTCTTCCTGAAACTAAACGAAAAAACACTACACAAGAGTCGAATTGATACACCGCCAAAGGCGAAGCCGTGGCCACTTCAGAGAACATTTAGTAAGAGTTTCCTTCGCCGAGTAAGTGATTGCTTAAACACTTGCAGCGCAAAAACAACGTCAAATTGTTCTGGAAAGCCAGGCTATCAATTATCCTAGCAAATTTATAATGCCCTGTCGGTCAACCACGTACAAATTGCTTTGTAACAGGAATATTTAGAATGAAAACATGAGTCGGCACCATCAGTTTTCTTGTCGCTGTAACAACCAATATGACCCAAGTTTTGTCGGAGAAAAATTTCAAACGAGTGGGAAAACAGGCCGAATTTCTCGCGTGATCTCCAGCAACTACGATCTCATGATAAACAATCACAACAAAGACGTGTGATGAACGTCTCAAGCTGAAGATATTGCAGACAAACACGTGCGGGCGGAACAATTTCTGTAGTGCACTTCAAACAAGTTTTGAAATATTATGGCGGAGGTAATGACAAAAAAAATATGGAAATTTCTACAATGAATATAAGAACAGTGCATGGCGACACAGAAGAAAATCATAAACAGAACTAAGTACTCAATCTGATAAAGGAAAATATAGTACAGACAAGAGAGATTTTTCGGTCGGATATTAAAAATTCGCCGGTTTTTGTTACCAAGATCTCTGTACTGAAACCTCGTTTTGAATGCTGAGAAACTATGTAGTTTCTCATGCTTTCGAGACTGCATTTTACATGCCCAGCCGGGATCCAAAACTAATTTTATCTACCGCAAAGGCGATATGAGAAATTCAGATGTCAACCATTCATCATGTTTCAATTAAAAAAACTCCTGCACAGGATCGGCTGCAAAGCAGAATGCTCGTGAAGCAATGATTTGTACAAAAGATATTACTTTACAGCAACAAATTATTAAATTATGGCTCTGAACTTACTTGCATGAAGAAATATCACCAAAAGCAAATAAATCGATTTGCACAAATTCGAAAACCACTGTAGTTGCATCGTGAATATTGAAGCGAAATTTCTGCCAGTCGAAGATCATACGTTGTATTAATAAACGTTACTTGAAATCCGTCGCTTGACAGGCTCTCTAAGACATCCGCAGTTGCTTCAGTTTAACGATTCTGTCAATTTCTTCGAATCTGGCTCACACGAAGTATTGTCAGTCGTTTATACCTAACAACAGGCTATGGAAATAGTTTCAGTTTAAACGTCACAGGGCTTCCTTCTTGTTTACTTTTGGAAAGGTCACGCTAGGGCGCAAATATTAGCGTGATCTGACACACGATAAACTCATCGTTTTGTTTAACAGGAAGAGAGCGGTCACGAAAGAAGCTCGTGCGGTAAAAGTTCCTTTACAATGCACGCTTTTATCGTCACTTGAAAGTACTTAAACTTACGTCAGAAAAACAAAACAAAACAAAACAAAAACAAAACAAAACAAAACAAAACAAAAGTAGGGATTAAACAGCTTTCCCCAATTACGAGCATCACTTATAACGGGTCAATTTTTACGGTATTCAAATTGCACCTTTACCGAGAGGTAGGCATTTTCGCGCTGTACAGTTCAAATGACTTTATAAAAAATGGCACGATTATCGCACTTTCAGAGTCAAGACTTTCTACGTGCCAGTCCTACGTCATTTCCGAATTGTCACGTTGCGTGACATCACGATACGAGGATGTTTGGTTGAAAAAAGTGCTTCTCCCTATGATTCTCAGCAGTTTGAACGTTTTAAGTACAATAGGGGCTGTGTCCATACACATGTATTTTATCTCACGAGCGAACGTAAGCGCTTTCATCGAAAAGTGAACTCCAGATGTTTTCGTTGATTACCGGCCGCCATGTTGGTGGACCACGGAGGTCCACCAACATGGCGGCTCCATATAAAACTCTATTAAGTTGCGCAAAACGCTTCGGCAAATAACTCGGAAACGATGCACCGAACACACCTGAGAATTGAAGGGATAGTTTATATATATATTTCTTCCACAGCAATTCAATTTCTTGGCTTTTTTCATTGAACGGTTTCGAATTTATTTTTTTGTTGCGTGACAGTGAAAACCATCTAAAGTTGGCAAAAACATCCTGTGGTGCTAATTATGCCGAAACGTGCCTCCGAATGGAATGAGGTAGTCTGATTACTGAAATGGAAAAAGAAAATATTTATGTAACAAGGCATTTCCTACTCTACGAGATGATTATATAGATTGTTTTTCAAAGGCTAAGAACTTGTTTTGCCATGCTATATATAGCTATGGTGCGCTTGATTCTTGGATTGTAATTAATATACTTGAAGTGGAGAGTCATTTGATTACACACTTGTGACTGGCCAGTTCGAAGAAAAAGAAATGCGCTGCATCGAGAGTCACATGACAACGCCCCGCCGAAAACAAAGGTCAAGTCCATCTACCCGAAAAAAAAGGATACTGTGAACCAATCGTATGTTGTTCACAAAAGGTCAGCTGAATTCAAAATGTGTATAAAAACACGAATAAAACTTTGAACTTGAGCGAAGCGAGTAGAAAACAAAACAAAAAACAAAAAAATAAACCAAAAAAAGAACTACGACAATTTAATAATAAATATGACAACAGCGTGGACAACGACAATGACAATAAAGAAGTAATAACGGTTACTTCTCAGAGTTAAGAAATCGTTCACTATATCCTTGGGTTACACTTGTGTTGTCGCACCTTTCCCATATGATTTAGATTTTTTTCTTACTTCTTGTCTAAAAAAATTCGTTTTGACAGCACTGAAACAATCATACAAAGTTTGGAATCTCAGACTAAGTTGATTCTCATGATCTAACTTTTTTAATTCACACAAACACGGGATATAGTTTGCTTTCAATCAAACGTCCGTTACAACCAACAATTTAGCTCGACCAAGAAATGTTTAATTCTTATGCCGCTTTTCCACGTGCACGCCTTGGAAGTTACCTCACGAGGCTCGGAGCCGGCACAGTCACATTCGCTTTGCCAGCGAATCCGGGATACTAATACAATCTCATATTCTTATGCACTTATCACGCAAAACCAGTGAGTTGAACGGATGTTGGGCAAATATTGAAAGAAAAGACAAAGTTGAGCGGATGCCGTTGAAACGGTTCCAGCACTGTGCCAACAACGGACCCAATACAGAAGTTTAATGAGAGGAACTCGGAACAAGAAACCTGCAGACTGATGTGAGCACGTGCATGCTCTAAAACGGATTTCATCTCCAGTCAACGTTTTCGAGCACAAAGTAAACGTTGAATGAAAGATTAAACTAGTGTAAACTTGACTCGACAGGCTTTTAACATAATTTACACTTTCAACAATGTCAGTGAACGACCAGTTCAAACGCTCCCGACATTTAATGTAAACTGAAACGCTGAAACCGTTTAAAGGGGCCTGACGATTTCTGCGAATTGCTAAGGGACTCGGGTTCCTTGCCATCGCTTCTTCGAATGCAAGCATGACTTGAACGCACCCTTTTCGGCACATTCTCTTACCATTCCACTTTTTATTTTCCCAGCTGCACTCTTAAGCTATGTTCACACTCAGTGGCTCGGCACGGTGCCTGAGTATGGGTATTCGCTGGTCAATCTTTTTCAACTATCCACGCCAGAACTTCGGGGACAGTGCCGGCGCCTGATTAAAAGGTTCACTTAAGTGGGGGCCACCGCACGTTTTCCAGAAGTTCCGAACCACTTTTACTGACAAAGAGCCCACTGCTTTACACAGCTTAAATGCAGTGACCATACCTAATGTATGGACACAGCACCATTTTTTGCCCGCACCCGGACACTGGTGCTCAGGTAAGAAGTAGGAATGTAGCCTTTACTTTCGTCTTTTTTGAAGAGCTCTACAGTAAACAAAATAACAATACCGTGCCAACGCCGTGTTTTCGATCAATTTTACAGAAAGCATTAACAAGTTTCGTTCAGAAATGCGTGTTGGCGTTTTGCACTCTCCGCACAAAATTTTCATCCAACAATGTTGGGTCGTGAGATTTGACTTTGCTCCGCGAAAAGAGGTACCGGAAATGATGCCTTGTAAACTGTCCAAAACTATTGAGGAGACAAAGCAAAGAAGTCCATATAATGACTGTAGCTTTTACACAAGTTCGAATATTTATTGTCTTTAATAAGGAAAACTGTTTCGAAAATAAATAATAGCGGTCTACCACTCCATTTTATAGCGCACGGAATTTAAAACGAGCACGTGCGTGCGTGCGTGAACGTGTTGCGCACAAACGTGTGAATTCGAGAAAACGGGCGAAAGAAATATTGCTTGCCGGCCCTGTAGTCAATGGCAGGGCTGATTTGGCGAAGGCGAACAAAACTATATCAGTGCGCGGCCATTTCTTTACTTCATTTGAAAAGCCATCACATTGATTCGCTGCCCTTTGTAGACGCTTTTCGGTGTATTATTTCAGTCGTATTTGACAGCAGCATCTATGAAATCAGGTAGTTTTAGGCGTTCACATCTTTCTTAGCTAACTTTCGGCAGTAATAGGCCATTTGCATGATGGCGTCATTTCACTACCAAAACCAGGATACTTTGTAAAAATGCTTTTTTATGCAGATGTTCGTAAAATTTGCCTGACAATAGAAGCTACTTAATGCATTCTGGTCTTGGTAGTAAAATGACGCCATCATGCAAATGGCCTATTGTGACTGAAATCCCCTGCCACAGGCAGCCCACCATTTGTCATTTTTGAGAAATCGATGGGCCAAAAGGGCGGTGCGCACAGGGTCCAACGATGCTAATAGTGCTTATTGTGCCCTAATTTAAATTAGCCATGAAGTTAATTCGCTTCTCTTTCACTTCACCCATCTTCCGAGTCTATCATAGAGAAGTACCTTTCACTACTTCGGCTCCAAGCTGAATACTTCACGAACTGCAGGCTTCAGGCCTAAGTCTTCAACCTTCTGCCCAGAGCAGTCTTTGATGCTGCTATCGGCGCTGTATAAGCGTAACACAATATCCACAGTACCTTCATGTCCCACGGCTGAGCAAAGATGTAGAGCTGTGGGGAGACCGAAAGCTTTGCTCAGATATGAAGTTGTTAATTGACGAGCGAAGTTTTGAAAACGGGAAAAAGCTAATACCTGTCCTTCCATTTTTGTCTTGACAGTTGATGCTTGCGCCATTGTCCAACAGAAATTGAACGGTCCCATTGTGGCCTTCCTAAAAACAACGCGAAACATAAACGTCAGAAGGTAATAGAAGCGAGCAGTGGCATGCAGTCACTTGCCTCAAAAAATTGTAAGTCATCGCTTCCGAGAACGTTCGCATTCGGGAGGGGCCGGGGGGTTCTCTGCTCTCTTCGAGAGGTTTTTCTCTTATTGGTTCTCCGGTTTTCTTTCCCTCTCCAAAAAAACACAAAAACAAAAAAACAATCTAACATTTGAATTTGATTTGATTGCCTTGATTTGTGGAGTGTGCCCAATTGCTAAATCCATTGACACTGAAATAAACTACTACTACTACTTCTTGTACTTCTTCTTCTTCTTCTTCTTCTTCTTCTTCTCGCTCTCCTTCTTATTATTATAATTATTTATTATTGTTATTATTATTACTATTATTATAGTAATAGTTAATTATAGTATATTATAGTAATTATTATAGTATTATTACCATTATTATTCTAAAAAGCTGGTCTTATGCCATAATTATTTTCAAGATAAATGCAATGTTTCATGTCTTGAAACGCCTCCCATTAGAAAATACAGATGGAATTATAGCACCCTGGCGAAATACGGAAACACGACCGAAACGCTTACGGGCTTTCGAGAAACGCACGCTTGGAGGGCTGTCCGGTGCTAAAAGAGAACCAGCGTATACCGGAACACTGTGACCACAGAATGAAATCTCCTAAAAGGGTGGTAGCGTATTTACGGGGCTTCACTGCCAAAACGCGCAGCTCACCTTCACTGCCATGTGCAATGGAGTCATTTTGGATTTTTCGGTTCGCACATTGACATCTGCACCAAAGTTTGTGATCAGATAATCTAGCGACGCATTACAGCCAGCCTGGGCAGCGAGATGTATGCCTTGTCTGCCAAGCTGATCTTTGGTGTTCACACAAGCCTGTATGGAAAGCGATAAATGAATTAATTCACATAATACGTGCATGCGAAGTAAATTGAGATGGCGATGAAAAAGAACGTCCGACAGAGCTTTCGGTCTCAAATTCTACAGAAACTAAATATCCCAGAATATTCACATCAAATAATTTTGTTTCTGTAATTTAATGTGTGCATCATTGCACCAGTGAATAAAATCCAGCCAGAACAACCCTGTTATTTAGCATGACACAAAGAAATTCGTACTAATTCACGAATTGGTTTTACTAGCCAATGAGAACCCAAAACAAGTTAGGGCAGCCGGTGAGAAGCGCGGGAAAACGAGAGTGACTAAGGGCGTTATCCATTTCAGACAAAACTGACCGGCCAGACCGGGCATTTGGGTGGGCTAACTGTTTGTTCAAATTGTTGCATTTTCTTTGGAAACTGACTGGTCTGGCCGGCCAGTTCTGACGAAAGCAAAGCGCCCCAAGTCACAATTGGTTTTATTTTTGCATCTGATTGGTTGAAAAGTCCGCACAAGCTTGCGTTGAATAGAAAAGTTGAAAGAAGCGCGCTTGTCGCCGGTCGCCTTAACTTGCTTTGCGTTCTCAATGGGTAGTGAAACAAATTCGTGAATTACTTCGATTTGCCGTTGGTCGAAGAGTGTATTTCCCTCGGGACGTGACTAGCTTTGTACTTACTTTGGTTTTCATTTTACAACAGGGTTCGTACTCCTAAAAGGTTTTCCAATTCGATGACTTTCCATGACGTTTTCCATGACTTTTTCCAGTTTTCCATGACCGTACGTTTAGCAGTCACTTTCGAAAATTGTCAAAATTGTCCTTGTTTTCGAGTATATTCTGACATAACTCGCCTGTATTTTATTTTGTCCTTGCCTCGACATCTGCAATAATTTACCTACCACACACAACTATAATTTTCCATGAATTTCCATGACCGACAATTAAATTCCATGACTTTCCAGGCCTGGAAACGGAAATACTTAAATTCCATGACTTTCCAGGTTTTCCATGACCCGTACGAACCCTGTACAACGCTCAATTGAGAACGACTATATCAAATAACTGATTGAGAAATTGATACCACGTACCTTATGCTCATTGATAAGAACATCCGCCACACGTACATGGCCGGCACGTAATGCATCCATGAGAGGTGTCGATCCACAGCAGTCAGGAGAGTCTGGATTGTAACCACACCTGCATGCAAGACAACAAAATATGTGTTATTTACCGCGCGGGAGGTCCGTACAGGAGAAAACTGTGCCCGAGGTCTTCAGTACGGCAGTACGGCCCGACGCCGAAGGCCGACGGCCGTACTCAAGACCAAGGGCACAGTTTTCCCTTATACGGACGACCTAGACCGATAAATAACTTTGAAATTCCTCTTTTCAAATTAGGAAAAATTAAATGCGCGCAACGAGGTGGCCATTGCTGTCAGAGTAGATTCTGATTGGTCAAGAAAATGGCACGCAACTTTGTAGCTAATCGCTATTCGTGGTAGAATGGTTTTCAATTGTGATTGGTTTGGTTTTGCATTACTACGCTTCGCGATTGGTTAAAAAATCTCGCGCCTCATTAGCGACCTTTAGATCGGAGTACGAGACGAGTACGAGTTTTCTGTTCTGAGCACGCGCACGTGGAAAAATTTCGACCTCCAAATCTAATGCGCGTGCTCAGAACGAAAAACTCGTACTCGTACTTGTATCCGATCTAAAGGTCGCTATTGCCCGCCAATCAGGGGCAAAAGCAAAACGAACTGGGGCTTTATCACAGGCGTTTTCCCGGGCTACATGTAGTCTAAGTATTGGCTGCATCTACGGTATTTGCTTGGCGTTCTAATTGTCTGCGTCTCTCATGGTTGGTCAAACAATCAATTGAAAACAGCTCGAAAGCAACAAAACATAAGGTAACCGCGAAATTACTTTCCACACTCGACTAAGAAGCCGCTCTAATTAACCCATCCAATTTGACTTCATTGTTCTTCTGCCAAATTGCGACTAGAATCTAGTAAAAAGTCACGTTTCTTTTCCGCAATGCACATAATTATTTCTTTGTAATAGACGGCAAGGATTTTGTACCTGGAAATCATCAGCTTTACAGCTTCTACCTTCCCATGGAGAGCTGAAATAAGAAATGAGAAAAGCGTTTTAACATGTGAAATGACGGTTGTCTTACAGTCTCACACTGCACGTCAACCAGTTCTGAGACACTTATTGAAATTGACGTGCAGATCAAAACAATGCCTTATTTTTTTTGGGCTTGCTCCTAGTTTTGTAGAAAAGAATACACAGCATCCAAACCCAGCCTTTGCATACACTGTTTCGTGAATTAAAATACAGAGAAAACGAGCGGAGGAAAAAAAAAATCTATATGAAAGTAACTAAATGGAGGTCACATGCAGAGTGGTCTGCTCACAGACATCTCCTAACTCCTCTTTTGCACGCTGAACAAAGGAAATAGGAGACATCTGCATGAAGCCTAATGAAGAGAGGAAAAAAAAAAAAAACAAACAGTCAGATGATGATGGTGATGATAACACAGAGCCCAAAATTCGACTTTCATTCATCATGACCTCAGGCCTTTAATTACCCATTAAGACTAACCTGCTGTATGGAGTGGTGTGCGTCCATTTTTGCTACAGGTGTCCCAAATATCTGCGCAGCAATCAAGGAGATAACTTAAGATGTCTGTGTGACCTTCTCTAGCAGCGATATGGAAACAATTCCATCCATCTTTGTTTGTGAGTTTCACATTTGCACCACTCTGGATCAATACACTGACAACATTTACATTAGGCTTGGTACAAGACATCATAAGTGGAGTCCTGTACTGACACAGGAGGAAGGAAATCAAGAAAAAAACAACATTCAGATTGTGAAAGCTCTTTTTGAAGTATGACTGTCGATTCTACTGAGACCAACTGACAAAACTTTGACAAAATTTTGAGTAATGCAATCAGGGCTTTCATTCAAAGGACTGTGTCACATCATTATGGTGATGGTCTCACTGTATAATGCTAAGAGATGACTGTCTTTAAATCTTTGGAGACTCAGAAATAGTGATGCAGTTTGTTTATTTAAGGCTATAAAACTGTGCTGAGACTATTACTGTCCTCTGTTCATACAAATAGGAACAATGAAAATGGATCATAACTGAAAGGAATGGCCAAAAACTACCATGGATGGCTCTTCCATCTTAACAATAATAATGATAATGATAACGATAAAGATAATAAGGTTATCCCTATGTGAAGCGCCAACCCAAAGACCAGACCACAACACCGAGAACTACATACCTACTATAGGAAGTTGAAGAACCTGAACACTGTTCAGAAAGTTTATGGGATGTGGCTGGTGTTACAGTCAGGCCTATGTTGTAAGGCCCTCTGGGGTAACCGGTCGTTTTGCCAACGAGTCAGAGAGTGTGCTCTCTCTGCTGACTGAAAATATTTTTTAAAACTTTTCACATGAAATGAACTACGATAAGCAGGAACGATGACGTGCCCTAGTAAAACATAAGTGCTTTTGTGGCAAGATGCTGAACACATCTTGTATCGCACACGCTGGCTGAGTCTGAAGATTTTAAGGTTGTAATACTGTCACCCTCCTCACTGCTGATAACTCCTTTCCTTTCTGTTAAACTTTGGTGCAGGCGGTTAGCGGTCCTTGGAATGTACTCTGAAATTCTTCTGAATTTTCTGTTGAGTATGTAATCATCTTACACGCAAGTTTTTATCACTTTAGCCTTCAAAAGAGCAAAGAGTACGCGTAATATCTGAGGTTTGTGAACTGACTACCAGACGTTTGCGAATTGACCCAACACGTTTGAGAACTGACCGTTGGTGAAACGACTCGTTGGTGAAACGACCGACATTCGCCCTCTGGCCATTTATGGTTGACCTTTCTAAGGGACCACATACCCTATAATTATTAGTAGAAGTCTACTCACATACTATCACAAATCCTGTAATCTGATTGGCTCGCTCCTCACTATCTATTGAGTGATAGTGAGTAGCAAAAACACCGATGTTTTGAACAAAAAACAAAACATTGGCAGCTTCCTCAATTAAAATCAATAAAAACTGGAATGAACTTGAAGGTAGTATGTGACTGGATTTCTACTCCTTGGAGGATGTATTTCCCAAATGCCTAAATTGCAACACATGGTTCATTTAGCTGCTCTAGTAATGGATGGAGTGGGTGGGCTAACAAACAGTCCCGTCCCGTACGGGCATGATTCTCACCAGTCCGCTCTCTTCAAACAATCTATCTCCGCCTTATGCAAAATAAGAAGCTTCACGCATTCCAAGTGCGATCCAGCAGCTGCTTCATGCAAAGCTCTTTTCAAGTCCTTGTTACGCTGCTCAATGTCAACTCCACAGTGAATCAAAAACGTCATGAGGTCAGAGTGCCCATGGCGCGCTGCCACGATTAATGCTGAATCCCCAGACTTTGAATGGACACAGTTCACGATCGCTTTGTTATTTGAGCTAGAATCCACCATTCTGATAAATTCTTCGAGCTTGTTTCGCTGTGCGAGGCGCAAAGGAGGTGGATAATCGGCAACATTCTCATAAATCGCCAGGTGCAGTTCTTCGCCTGTTTTGTTCGCCATCTTTAGTTTGGTCACATGTACTCTACCCACCCCACCGTGGCATTCGGCTCATGTGAGAAGTCTGGGAATGGGCGCGGATTTTTAACAACCATCCTGGCGGTCAACGGTTGCTAACCTTAATTAATGGGTCGCGAGTTTTCTCCCCGAAAAAGAAGAAACAAGAAACTGTTATTCCCACGGCAAAGGATAATTTCGAATTACTTCACTCCAAAGAGTGGCATCTCAAAAGAAGACGTGAATTTTCTTGTAAAGCGGGTGAAAGAGCCCGAGTTCAATCGCCCTGCTTTTCGAACGAAGACAGAAACACGTGATAGCAGGGAGGCTATTTCGGATCAAATTACGTTCCCAGTGGAGCCCGGCGGCTTTACGACAGCAGCGAAGGTGCACGAACAAGCTGTGAAGTTTTTTGGTAGTGATTCTAAGCACACAATTTTGCTTCGTCAGCCCAAGTTGGGGAGGGGAAGATGCAAATCTTCTGTCACTGAAAATACTGAAAATAGCTTTGGTATAAAAGGTTCTGCTTGTTGGTCAAGGAAGGGAACGCGCATTGACGCACGAACACGTGGTTCACTTCTAATGGCGACGTCCTCCTCTTCAAGTTCAACGTCACCCATCTTTGTGCGGAAAGGGAAACGTGATAGCAGATCACAGAAATGTCGCGGGACTGTTAAATCTAAAAAAAGTCACAAGATGCAGACCGCGTCAGTTTCAATCATAGACAGTGAAGATGGGGAAACTTCCGAAGTTGAGGAAATCACAAGCAGTTCTCAGACATCAACTTCAAGTTCTAGTGAAAGCAGTCAAGCTTCACAAAAAGGAAGAGTTTGTACTAGTAAGCCTAGTGTTTCTTCACTTGCAAAGTGTACTGTCCCCTCTAAATCTGCAAGACAAACCAAAAAGCAGTCGTCGGCAAGAAGCTCGTCAAAATATGGCCTGGTTAGAGACAACACGAGTGGGAGTGACTCGGAAGATGACTCGGAAGATGACTCGGAAGATGACTCGGAAGATGACTCGGAAGATGACTCTGAGGATTGTAGCCTTTCAGAAACTCAGTTTTCTCAATTGCCAGTGGAAATTATGGAGAATATATTCTGCCAGTTACCTATATTAGACTTGCTGTTGAACTGCGTCTTGGTTTGCCGACATTGGAATAGCGTCATAACAAGAGTCTCGGTAATAGTGTTGATAAAGAAACTACAATACTGGACGAATAACTGGATTTACTGCACCTCTGATCATTCTCAAAGGTTAAGTCAAAGGTGACATCACCTTTGACTTCACCATTGAGCTAAGTCAAGCATTCGACAAAAGCAAGTCCAACGTTTTAAACATGTGATGCTTGTGAATGGCGGAGTAAAACTGTGGTAAAGTGCCTTTACCACCTGAGACCTTTGACAATACATTTGACACTTTGTAAATCCAATTTTTCATCCTGTGCAAGTACTTCTTAAACAGATGTGTCTCTATCTTGAAGAGAGACCTTCGCTAACAGGAAAAAGAAGAAAGTTCAGGGGTTTCGATAGGTTTTGAAGAGGGCGACAGATCACATCATTGTAGGCAACTGTGACAAATACAAATTTGGGTTGGCTGAGAGGCCCACACATGGGGGGTGCCTGGGGGTATGCACCCACATAAGAATTCATTATCAAGAAGCCTGGATGTGTCATTCAATAATTGTACTAACACCAGTAGAGTATGATTGCTCAGAATCTTTTACGTTGAGTTGACTTATTATAAATGGAATATTGGGAACTTCTCCCGACATTACAGAAAAAGAAGCAGCCTGCATCTCTGAGCAAAATGGCATTGGCCCACAGTGCATATTAAAACTCCTAAAAGCTTATTTTTCATTTGGCGTAGTACATTTTTTGTTAACAATTAGTCATGGGGTGCATGAGGGTTTTTCAGCTGGGTATTTTTGCTGGTGGTTTTTTGTAGCATAAAGTGGGTTGTGAAGGAGAATAATGTTAAAAGCTGCAATGCATAACTTACAAAATAATGCATTTTTAGTCAGTTAAAAATGAGAAAATTGGGTCTTAGTAAGGTTTCCTTTTGGAAACATTCCCTTATAAATGCAATTTTAAACAAGTCTACTACTAATTTAAGGATGTTTCAAGAGCACCAGTTACCACAGAAATATATTGCACTTCCACTTACTGAATGTTTTGCAGTGATTATAAGCTTTTGCACATGTATTTTTGTACCCTATCTTTTCCTCAAGTGTATTTTGTACAATGTTCTTTTCCACCCTTTTTTCTTACTTGCATATTCATTACCATAATCTCCTGACGTAATTGCCTTTCAGTTTATTCCCTGGAAGAAAAACTACTTTCGTTTAAAGAGAAAAGATTCCCAGCGTGAGGACGAGATGACTGATTTACTGGATCAGAAAGGTCTTTTGGAGTTGGAAGTGTTTCCTGCAAATCTTGCCAGGTAAGATAAATAAATAAATGTAAATTTTGTTGTACATCAGCTAGGAGGTCTGTGTTGGGGAAAAAAAAAATCTCTCAGTGGTCTTATGTAAGTATGGCACAAAGCTGCGGGCTGACCGAGGCTGGTGTAACACAATAAAAACCCGTGTGTAAGAACCTAGTGGTTTAAGAACCTGCTGGCAGAATTTTGCCATTTTAATACTCCAAAATATAAGAACCTGTTTAGCCAAGCACGATCTAGAAGGTTCTTATGTGTGGGTTCAGTTAAATTATGATAAACATTTTAACCAAGTTCAGTCAGGCTTAACATAATACAGTTGTGAATAAATACTGTATATTTAAGGACCAAACCCAAGTTTATTTATTTCTCTGGTAATCAATAACTACATGTACCTCTCCTTCATATCAATAGGCCATTTCCGAATTGCTGTTTGCCTCAGCTTCAAAGTGAGTCTTGGTGCTAAACCATTCAAATGATAATGAGTTTGATTTGCATGAAAATACAAAACTCATTTGCATTAGAATGGTTGTGCACCAAGACTCGTTTTCGAACCGAGGCAAACAGCAATTCGGAAATGGTCTATTAAGAACCTAACAAAGAACCTACTTAGCCTAAATTGCCAATAACGACCCCAAAATAGAAGAACCTATTTGCCAGACTTTCAAAAGTGTAGGTTCTTACACGTGGGTTTCTACTGTATTATTTTTTTAATATCATTCCCAACTTCAAAACAGGACACTCAGCTGGATTCTACATAAACTGGTTTATGTTTCTTTTGAACCAAATTTGAGCCAAACAAAACCCAGAATATGAGAAATGTGTTTCTTAGGCTCATTAATAATTCATAAGCTCAAGAAAGAAATCACTACTGTGAACAAAGTTTGGATAATGTGATCTTAATTAGCATGAAATTTTGTGAGCTTTAAATTGCATTTCTTGTAGCAATAATACTGATTCCTTTGAGAAGCAAAATCAGACACTCAAAAGAGTGTTCCATCCTCTATCCAAACACCTTGGATTTTGTTCAAAAACTTGGCCTTTGGCCTCATTTTTCAACTCGCTTCTCGGCATTTGGATATCTAATGAAGCACTCTTCTTCATGTTTGATATATTACTTTCAAGCAACAAACACTATCTAATAGAGGATGCTTTTCAAAGTACCTATGTACAAGTAAATCAATTGAAACATCAAAATAGTGCAAGGAAGCTGATTAAGTGATCCTCATTCAGAGCATGACTCTTATGCATCAATTCTGCGAAGGTTCGTTTGCAAGATCAAGAATTTCCATCTGCTCCCAGAATCAATCACATTGCAGGGATTTCAGAATTCTGCCTGCTGACATACTGAGAAAATAAATATTATTTACTTCTTGTATGACATACATTGTACATGTTAATTGCAAGTAAGAAATTATCTTCTATGCATTTCTGATAAAACTGATATGGTGGGCAATAACTGTATACGGTATTATGGTATGTGTTACCAATTATTTTATTTCACAGGGTGCAAAGAAAATTAATTTTACAGCTTGCCCTTCGGCCAAGCTGTAACCAACATCTACTAGCCCGAAAGTCATTTTTACTAGCCAGAAAAAAAATTTTCACGAGCAGAATGAAAAAATAATTAGTAATTATTCCTTTCTTCGCTTGCCCTTCGGGCAAGTTAAGCACAGAATTCACTAGCCCCGGGCTGTCGGACAGGACTTCCTTTGCATGCTGTTTCATGAAGTTCATTTAATTATCTTCATTTTAATTTTAGCTTTATGGCAGAGTTTAACAGGAAAGGTCACCCATCATTGGTAGAAAACTTGAAAACTCATCGCAAGTTCTCATTGATAGAAACGTTCATGGAAACACTTGAAAGGAGCTCAAAAAAGGTAAAGCTCTTGTTAAATCCTACTGTACCTCCATTTATCAATGATCAGAAAGTGTATTTAATGAGAATTGGCAATTATTTTTAAAACACTGTCCATCCAGTTTTTCAGGCAGGATTTATACCCACCATAAAAACCCCTGAAATTTCATGAATTTTTTTCATCCATCTTTAGTGCCTTGAATGTCCTGCTTAATTACACATACACAATATTCAATATTTAGCAATAGTTTTGCTCTAAAAGGTAGCAAAGCCTAATCTATGAAGCTTCTGCTTTAAATATGTTACAATAAATTATAGCATGTTCCAGCCTCTCATTTAGTTGGAATGAGAGAAAAGAAAAATGAGTGCTGTACAGGAGAAAAGATTGTGTGGGAAACGGGGGGTGGTTGTGTGGGAAGTGGGGGGTGGTGGGAACCGGGGACCCCTTCTTTCCCCTTTTCCCTCGCCCGCTTTTTTCTCGCGCATGCTTTTCCCGCTCGTCCCGACTAGCCTGCGACCAAGCTCTCGAGGTGGGGGAAGAAAGAGTTCCTCTCTCTCCGCAACCCCGACCCCAGAGAGAACTTGCTCGCGTGCCACGTCCCGACTGTTTCTCTTTTAGCCTGTCCCAAGTATTGTGTGGCAAGCCTGGAACAGGCTTGTTACACAATAGACACTTTCATAAATGGCGGCCAATTGATTAAGGTTATGTATATATACCTACTAGCCTCATTTTAGAACAGCAATTCTTTTGAATGTGGTACTGTACATTCTGGCCAGGTTCAAAAGGCTGATTAGCATCAACACAAAATGATATTTTGTTTCGCAACCATTATGAAAGTGATCTCAGGAAAGTGAGTCCACGTTTGATACTGTAGCCATGTTTTGACCAAGCTGCAACTTACAGCATCGGCGGCAATCGAGAGAAAAAGAAATAATCCTATTATATAAAATTGAGTGGTATACCGAGTAGTAGCAAGTCGATAAAAACGCTATCCCACTAGTGGCGATATCATTTTTATCCACACATTTGTGATATCATTTTTGACCAATCAGCTTGCAGTATTTTAAAGAATACATGTAAAGCATCTTTTGTTGTATTGTGAGGATTTTACACAATAAAAAGAAAATTACATGGTCGCTTGGAGATACGAAATTTCTCTTCTTATGTTGAAAAATATTTCACGAGTGAGCGCAGCGAACGAGTGAAATATTTTTCAACATGAGAAGAGAAATTTCGTATCTCCGCGCGGCCATGTAATATCCTCTATTTCACGGACATTCTCATTTCTGGCCCGCCATTCTTTATCCCTATAAATATACAAGTGACGCTTGACAACTTGAATGTATGACTTTGTTGCAGGATCTCAGTCCTTGGTCGATCGTTGCTGTCCTGACGTTGGTTTGCCAAAAAGTGTACGATGTACAAGAGATTTTTCAGTGCTTGATCAGGTCAACTTCATGTCTGGTGCAAGACATCCTGGAGTGTTTTTACTGCCTGGCTTCAATTTTTTACCACCTCGGATCACAAAACAGGATAGGAAGTGGGTATGTCGCACACACACACGGCTACTACTGACTTGAGTGACGCACGTGAATTTGGGTAGCCTTACGTTAGGCTCACTTTTAGGAAAGAGGAAGTTGGCGAATGAAGACTGCGTTTGCACGGACACGGTTTCATTTGCAACCACATCCTTTTCGATAGGGTTTGGCCTTCCGTTTACACGATACACGACCGTAACCGCAACCGGGTCGTTTTGAAAACGCTGACAAAAGTGGGCCATTCTGAAAACAATAAGGTTTCGTCTGTCGTGTAAACAGGGAACCCGCGAAACGGTATCGATTTGAAACCGGGTCCTTGTCAACGCTGTCTAAATCTGCGGTTCGTTTCTCCGATTGTGGCGCGCGGCGAAAATCTTCACCAGAATCTCTCCTCGTTGTGCCCGTTCGCTCGCAACATCGTTTATTCTCCTGATAATTGTCGCTGGTTGCCACAAGGTGAACGCCCGGCCTGCAAAGCTTACCGATTAAAGCGCTGTTCTAGCCAAAGAATTGGAGATTTGGAGTAGTTTTATGGTGCAGATTTGCAGACAATAGTAGACAAGAAAATTAATGGCAAAGTTCAAAAACGTGTTTGCAGAGCCTTTGCTTAGTGACGTTCCCGTTGACTTCGTCTTTTATATAAATATAAAGGATGATTTATTGTTGCTTTTATTGTCGTTTTCCTCCATCAGCCTTCACTACAGAGTGTTCTATACACTGTACCTTTACGAGAATGCTTTTGGGGCGACCTGTGCTTCCATCAATTCTGTGTTTGATCAGAATTTCAGCGGACAGCAGTCTATAGTATACAGGTACGATACTGTCTGTCATCTGCGCGTATCTGGACTCGATTTTAGTTCGACATTAGGGAACTTACAAGCAAAGGCGTCTTTTAGAGACCGGAAGGGAGGTGTTTTCCCTCTCAAACTGTCCTGACGCTACCATTTTTGTGCTGCTCAGTGTACTCTTACAGAGACGATTTGCTAGAATAATTTTGGCCAAACCACTACCCAAGAATACGAAAGGTTCACTTCCGGTTGACGCGGTTCGTGGAGGATTTTCCTAAACGAAAGCATATTCCGCGTTGTCCGAGTAAACCGCATTCTGTTTTTTCTGCTCTCGGGGGCAGAATATACAGAATGATATCCCGTTCATAACTGAAAACGGAATAGCTCCAAAAAGAACACGATTACCGAATATTCCTCGTAGTTCTTAACCCAATCTCGTTCCCAGAGGCCGCTTTTCTTTGGTCAGCACCAAGAATACGGACTCTGACGACAGTCAATTGATGCAGAGTCGCAGCGAAGGTCGATGTTTTTAACTGTCTCTTGTTTCAATTTTGTGAGTCTACGTAGATGAGCCGGAAGTCCGTGTTCTTGTTGCCGACCGAAAGAAAAGCGGGCTCTGGGAACGAGATTGTCCTTAAAGCCGCGAATAGTGCTCAAAATTGTGCCCTTAATACGACGGAAATTTGATTTAAGTTAAATATTCATTTCAGATCACTCACCGACAAGCTTCAACTAACACACGAACAAGTGCGGGTTATCAAACACGATGTAAAGAATGGCGAGATTATCAAGATCATGGCTTTTGCAGGTGCGGATAACAAGAATTACTATACATACTGTGATTTACTCTCTATGGGTGAAAATGGTTTTCTCACACGAGCGAAAGGTGTTTCCTTCCAACCAGGAAGCATCTCATTAGAGAGATTAATATCCGCGTTTACAGCAAACGGCAAACATCAGGCTGAAATTTGCCGCGGTTTGCCATGAATCAATCAGCCTTATTTAAGGTTATTTCTTGGCTGTCTGTCACAGCTACCGAGCAAGTACGGGAAAGAAAAAAGTCATCCAAAGTAGTAGTAGTAGAAGTAATAATAGTAATAATAGTAATAATAATAATAATAATAATAATAATAATAATAATAATAATAATAATAATAATAAATTAAAAATTTCTATAGCGCTCTTTCCAGATGTAATCAAAAGCGCTTTACAGAAATCTCATATAAATTTAAACACAATATTGAATGGAGGAAAATTAAAAAAATAATAATAAAATAAATAAAACCAAATTTAAAGTGATTCGTTAAAAAGAAAGCAAGAGAATTTTCATCGTTTTCTGACAAGCAGCAGCCTGCCGTTTGCTGTTGACCGCAAAGGTGAATCTTAATCTCTTTATTATCTATATCAGTATAAGTACCAGAGAAGCTTAAGAGTCGCTCGACGCGGAAGCCAAAAGTAACTTCAGCGACTCGAGCGCTTGGCAAATTCCCAAGTGCAACCACGACTTACGGCTGCACGATGAGCCGTTTATCATTTCTTTTACAACGTAACCTCAAACACCTTACGTCAGAACCGTGCACCCTTGGTCAAATAGTAACGACCTTTAGACAGGAGTAAGATTTTTTTTTCCGTTCTGAGCACGCGCACTCCGAAATGTTTGACCTCCCAGCCTAATGCGCGTGCCCAGGACGGAATACTCGCAGTTGTAGCCGTACTGTACTTGTACTCCAGTGTAAAGGTCAGTACGTATAGTTACGTTTTTAATTGACCAATGGCAGCGCGCTCCTTAGGTTAGTCACGTGGTAAACCATTGTTAGGGCTGTGTGTATACTAGTCTCCTTCGCAGACGCTCTTTTGGCTCGTCACGCAATCTTTCCAAGATTGCGTGACGAGCCAAAAGAGCGTCTGCGAAGGAGACTATGTGTATACAGAATTGTTTTATTTTGCGTTTCTTAGGGACTGGGAAGACAATGACTTTGGTGGAATACACAAAGATGCGGCCTATGGAAAAATTCCTCAATGTAGCATACAACAAGTGAGTGCACAACGATTCTGCCGTTATTATAGACTTCGTTAAAAAATGGCGCCCAATTTATCATTCTTTTTTGTATTCATGTAAATTACACCACCGAGCCTCATTTAAGAGCAAGAAGTCTTTCGATTTAGCAAATGGAAGCGAGGCTTGGTATTTGCACAAAGACAAAATGATAATTTAATGTCTGCCATTTATGAATACGGGGTACACATAACTTCAATCAGAAAATCCGCGCCATCAAATTCTGTACGCGTGAATGCACGATTCTGTGGCTCGCATTGATTGGTTCTTATGATCTACTGGAGGACAGGCACAGATGACGGCGTTAACATTTTTTTGTTCCCTATTAAGAGCTCACGCAACGAAGACGACGAGGAGGTAACTTAAAATACCCAACGATCAAGTTCGCGTTA
>BLFK01000190.1:883212-914623 GCA_014634185.1 Astreopora myriophthalma
GATAATTCCTCATTATTCTAGAACTTTATTGTAATTGTAACTTATATTTTTAGGTATTTTTAATTACTAGAGTATTTTCTTATTCATTTTATTATTATTATGCTTAGATAGAAAGGTCAATTATTGTAAAGATAAATGTAAAGATATTAGCAATTTATTTGATTAGCAATTTATTGTAAAGATAAGGTCAATTATTGTAAAGCGCCTTGAACATAGGACATGAGCGCTATATAAATACCTATTATTATTATTATTATTATTATTAAAATGGCCAAATTTAAGGTCCTGCTGAGGACGTTAGCTCATGACCATTAATTTTGCGTTCACTCGCTACGCTTCTAACCCGCTCATACAAGTTTAAATCTTCGACAATTATTACACATTTTAAATGCGGATGCGTGTCACAGGCCCTTTAACTTCAACGGCATTCAAGTAAATAGATAAATTTCGTAAGCAGTTGGGACACATTCCACATGTTCACTGAGTTGAAAAACCGCGAATTTGTGTTTTCAAATGTTCCCGTCCTGTAGCCGTGGTTTGGGCTTAAAACTACCGAGTTTATGTTGCTCAATGCCGCTGGCTCCGAGTTTTCTCGATTTGAATTTCATTTAAGTGTGTTGTTTCCTGTCTCAGATCAATCCAGGAACACGCCGTCGAGATATTCCCAAGTAATGTTGAGTCGCGGACGATCCATTCCCTGGCTTACAGGGGCGTCGGTTACCGGTTAGTTACAAAAGAATCTTCTTTATGTTGTTTTCCCTTCGCTAGGCAAGCATTCATTCGTTGCTCTTCATAGTCTTTGGGTGTCAAAGTTTTTGCGCAAGGCTGTCTCCCGTTCTTTCTCAAGGCTGAGAATAAAAGCCTTAAGCCTTTAGGACTTTTCTCTTGGGCTTTGTTGTGAAAAGTCATAAACCTACCATGCGATTGACTGACAGTGACTGACCGAGTGACCGATGTACCCGACCAACGTTACGTCACAACTGACATGAGTCAGGCGCGGATCCAGGCCAGCTTCCACCGGTTTCAAGTTACACAAATCGGTCACAAAAAATCGCGAGAAACAGCAACTTAGAGCGCAAAAGAAATCTAACTTTTTGCGGGGAAGCATTTTCCCTGTCAACCTTTTTTTCAGCATACGCGCCTGTAAGTACAAGCTGAAATTACTGAGCTTTAGTCACTCACCCAACTGAAACTACCCGCGCAAATGTTGTTGGATTCATTTTATTTGTGGATCCGAGATGCTACGTGTTGATTTTAGTTCGTGTTCATTCTTAATTTTTAGCTACAAACACAAACTTGCCTTCGGAATGCGGATCAGCACCGTAATGAGTGCGCTTCCAGCTAAGAGCGGATTTCTTTATGCCAAGAGAGTCGAGGAGACTCTCCGGAATTTCATAGCTTCTGCCAACACCACTGTGAAATCGAAGCATGTCCCAGTCGCGCGTGTCAACTTGTCAGCGTCAATGACTGATGACAGTGTTGACAGTGAGTTTGGTGACAATGGGGTGGACGAGGGGTACTTAAATAGCGACAAATGCGTGAAGGTACGTGCGGTTTCAATTTTTGGGATCATTTTATACAATTTCTATGGTTGTGCAATGCAAGCACTTGCAGGAAAGGCTCGAGAGAGCTTCGCCGTTCACTATCATTGACAAGGTATCTTCACTGTGAAGCAAGTGTTTCTGTGGGGGAGGGGAGGAGGGTGAGAAGCTACTCACCCTTTCTTCCCCTTCCTTCCCCTCCTCTCCCCTCCCTCATCTCTCCATTCAATCTTGTTTTGCTCTCGCCCCATTTCTCGCGCATGCAGAATTCGGAAAATTGGCTTTTGAAAGGTGAAAAACCCGCGAAAACGCTGCGTATTTTATATCCGCGCTGTAGCATTATTTTGTTACGTACAGCTATCATCATAATGCGTGCATTTTCTGAATTTTCGTTGATAGAAAGTTGTATCTCATACTGCTGCCCTATGGGAACGAATGAGAGATATTGCAGATAGAGAATTTCCAATTACCCACGACGGTAAGACTAGCACCCCTGTGTTTTTATGTTCACACTGGAGGATTAAGTCGCATTTAGACGAGCAAGTTTGCATTTAGTTAAATGCTTTTTAACAAAGGGCGCTTGCAATTTTATAAAACTGACCAGCGAGACCGGGCATTTGGAAAGGCTAACGCTAAAAGGCCTTCAAAAAAAGCACTCTTCGAGGATGATATATACTCCTCAAAAACAATGTGAGTGAATATCATGCAACTGTTCCTTCAAATTGTTGCATTTTCTTTGCAAACCAACCGGTCTGGCTGACCAGTTCTGACAAAAGGAAAGCGCTCAAAATTAACCACCACGATTGGAACTTATCATACACTACTCTCTGTACAGTGTAGTTACTTTTAACGATTTTCAATGCTCATATGATCTTAGCAAAATTTTTTGTAATTTCCTATTGTAATCATAAATAGTATTGTATTCATCAATAGTCATGTAAAAAGTATCTAAAAAGGTCGCTTCCGGAATTGGAGCAATAAAAAGAATTAGACCTTTTGTCCCTCCACCTACCCTTCACTATATATACAACTCACTAATTCAATCTCATTTCGATTATTGCAATCTTGTCTGGGGTAATTGTGGTAAAACATTATTTGACAGGCTACAGAAGCTTCAGAACCGTGCCGCTCGCGTTTTAACCTTCTCTAGCTATGATGCTGATGCTAACCGTTTGATTAGACAACTCGATTGGAAAGACTTGAGCACTCAATTTCAAATACAGAAATCCATAATGGTATACAAGTCTTTAAATGGCCTTGTTCCTGAATATTTATCATCTAAGTTTGTTAAACGAAATGAAACGCGTTACTCCCTGAGGGACTCTGTTAACAAACTGTTTGTCCCTTTTCCGCGAACTAATTTCATGAAAAACAGCTTTACTTATAGCGGAGCAGTTCTCTGGAACAGCCTACCCTGTCATGTGAGAGAAGCCGAATCTCTTAGTCAATTTAAAAGATTAGTTAATGCTCATTTTTAATGTTATACACGGCATTCATGAAAAACAGGTTTTAGTTAGATTAGTTGTAGTTAGGTTTTGAATTTTGTTTAGGATAGTTAGGTTATTTTTAATTTTTAAATTCCTGATGGATTTTACCGTGTTTAAATAAAGATTGAAAGTGAAAGTGAAAGTGAAATGTAATGTATTTTTACCTCACGACTCACTGGAAGATCACTCCTGTGAAAGTGACTTCGGAATTAAATAAAGATGGGAGTAATAGTCGTAGCCGTAGCCGTAGCAGTATAGCAGTAGTAGTAGTAGTAGTAGCAGCAGCAGCAGCAGCAGCAGCAGCAGTAGCAGCAGCGTAGCGGTCGTCGTTTATAACGCTCATCGTTTTCTTAGGGGTCTTCGGTCAAGCAGTGAAGCAGTCAGCGGTCAGGTTCATAAGTGCCGGCTCAAATGGATCTTTGTGGTTTCCACGCGTTTTCTCAGGCGGTTTGGAGCGATTTCTTTTTTTAGAAAACACCACCTGCGACTTTAGTACGAGAAAAACAGGCAATGCCTTACTAGCATTCTTATATAAAGAGCCGGAGCCCGTAGCCCGGAACGCACAACTTCAATATACGTGTGCCACGGCGTTTTCACAGACCGAGCTATTTTTAGATTGGTTTTTAAGCGAATTCCGTCTCCCAAAGGAGCCTTGGTCGATCTCCCACAGGAGCTTTGCTACCCATTCATAAGCCTTGCATAATTAATTGTTTGGACGCGTGCAGGTTGGAATTGAACTTTTCGCGGGGAAAACGTATCTATGAATTGCTTGGTCTTTGAAACGCCGTGACATAGCCCCAGTACTGGAGTTGTACGCTCCGTGTTATGGACTCCTGGCTGAAGTCCCGCAACTGTCTCTTAAAGGGGCAGTATCACGCAACTTTAAGTATTTTTGAAAAATCCAAAGGATACTTTTTGGTTGTAGTACTGAGCGGCAAAATAAAGGGCAAAATTCCTTTAAAAGTCTGTTGTAATGCAAAGAAACACTTTATAGATGCTTTGAGCGGCAGATAAGCAAGGGAGAAATGGGCATAAACTTGAAAACGTCGGGCCAATGTTTTCAAGTTTCCTCTTGTAACTTGCAAAAAATCGCTTGTAAAATATGCAAGTTCATTCTTTTGTTATGGATTGACTTTATTTGTCAGAATTACCAATTTAGAAACTAGTCGAATGCTAACAAAGTGTTCTAATTTCGCATTTAGTGAATTTTAATCAAAAATCGTTGTCTCCCATGACATTGTCCCGTTAACTGCGCATGCGTTGATCTTTCTAACTTCAAAACCAACGCGAGTTTATTGTTCGCTACTTGATTAATTTATTGATTTATTCATTCATTGATTATCAACCTTCTCAGGCTACCTCAAGGTTTATCAACTTTCCAGACCAGTTTTGAGCGGCTTTGATTGTTTGTTGATTGATGAGGCACAAGATTGCACACCGGGTGAGCGAACACTATACTGTACAGCCGGAGTGGGCAGAGTGAGCAGCGGTGTGACCGGTGCCAGCAAAATCAAAGAGATTTCGCTCACAGAACTGGCCAAGGACCTTTGCAGTTTTTTAGCGCCCCTGATTTGTGAATAGATACCGGGGAATTTTTCCCAAGACTACCTTTTGCAGGAAACGCTCTAGACAGAGTTAGACGTGCGAGTTTTTTCACGTTGGCTCGGCAGACTGGGTCAGTTCAAAGTTGTCATTGGCGTGCCTTATGAAAGCAATTTTCTGTTGAGTGTCGAAAGTAGTTTCGCAATTGGTTTGGCTTTCGTGTGCGTTGTGATTGGATCAAAAAACTTGCACGAGTTTCTTTAAGCAACCAGATGCAAAACTTAAACCAATTGCTCCGGCTGTAATCACTTGATCTTGGTTTTAACGATGACCGTTTACGATATGCGTACTCTGTTTTACTTTGTAGCCGCCTTAGACATACTCCTCAATCAAAGTTGCGCCAAGATTCTGGTCGGTGATCCCCATCAACAGATTTACTCCTTCCGTGGAGCAAAGAACGCTCTAAAAGTAGTGCAAAGTACGCACACTTTTTACCTCACTCAGGTCGGGTTTAGAGCCTCGTTGTTAATACGCATATTCCCGTGTATAGATGAAAGTTCTTTACTCGTTTTCACTTCACTTCGCCTCGCCCCACCTCACGAGTCACCTCACCTCACTTCACCTTTACTTTCACCTCACTTTACTTTCTTTGCTTTACTTTGCTTTTTTTTTGCCGCAGAAAACGGAAGTCCATTGCCTACCGCAATTGAAAGGGTTTCCTTCTCCTTTTAGTCTTTCAGGTTTGGTCCAGAGATCGGTTTTGTGGCTTCGTGCGTACTCGATGTGCTGAAAGATATTCGGGACAATACTCTTGTTGGAGGAGCTAAGAAAGGTGAACTTCATTTTGCGTTATAAATAACATATAAAGAGTCCTCATAGTTTCAGACGGTTTAATGATAAAGCGGTATTGCAGTAGTCAGCGTGTGGAACTTTTCGTTAGTCGGTTTGGTGCTCAAGGCGTTGGTTTCCGGCCACAATCATACGTGTTTAATCCGTTTCTAATATTTGGTTTCGTCGTAAATGGAGTCACTTCTCCGCAAACGCTTTTACAAATGAATTGTGCATACAATTAACACACATTATACGGACTGACTTATCCTTTGTATGCGATGTGTTCAGTTGCTCAGATCGTTTGATGAACTGTATCAGTTTGTGTATATTGGACAGGTCTCACGCTATAGAAACCGTGTTTACCCTCCTCTGACTTGGCAGGCCAGGGGGCTACTCGGCTGCTGTGCGAAGGGAGGCAGCCTGACCTTGTGGTTAGGGCGCCTGGTTGAAATCCAGCTCTGACCACCAGCTCGAGTTATTCTGGGGAGTCTTCGGTTCAACTCCCCTGCTACGCTAGCAAATAGCGTCCCGCCCGTTGGGATTCTTAAATTTGTTACTCTGAAACGCCCCTCAAAGGGAGGGTCGTCATCTGGAACAAGGCTCATGTGACCTCCTTGTTCTTCATCGTGTTGCAGGTTCTGTGCGTGGGGGTGTACGCGGCCAGCTGTGTGTGATTACACGTTGTAACTATACACTGTTTAACGAGGCTGTCAAAGTCTGCTGCGCCAAAAACAACACCAAAGTTGATTTTGTTGGGGTAGGAAATTCAAAATATAGATCCTACTTACATGAAAAAAGACGATTTCTGTTGCCTTCGGTTGAGAGTTCATATTGTATAGCATATTGCCCGGTTCGAGTTTATGTATTATTTCTGTACATATACATGTATTCTGAGTCATACTTTTAGGCAAGATCTATTACTTTCTATGACTACATGAATACGAAAGGAATTAAGGGGGAAAAAATAGCAAAAAGGACTGTCGTCATTTCTATTCTTTTCACGAAGTCCACAAATTTCTGTCTGATGTTGCCGTCACCGCAGCTTGACAGTCCCACGGGAAAGAAAGGAGGACTGTCCAAAGCCCTTGTGGGCTGGTCACGCAGCCCTTTCCCGAAGGTTGGGGAAGAGGGACTGCTTGACTTTCCAAAAAAATGTTTGCGCAAGAAGCTAACTGTACCGTTGTATCCAATTTTTATTCGATCAAATCGAGCAAATTAAGGAATGTGACGGACGATAAAGTTATCGATTTGCTTGTAATAACTGTGTAATAGTTGAAAGAAGAGTACGTGGCCACTTCACTAGACAGGTTTCCACAATGAATACTAAACATACCGTTTAATCGTTCGGTAATCCAAGATGGAGGTAAACGGAATAAGCTTAGTAAATGTGTGGTAACCTGGACTGAGTAACTGAAGTGACTGAAGAACTGGGGACTTGCCTTGTCATGACAGTACATACATTCTTTCTTTTTCTTTCTTTCTTTAAAGGGGCTAGGTCACGCAATTTTAGGCAATTTCAGCACTGATCAAATGGTCATAGAATTGACTAAAATATCACAATAACGGCTAAAAACTATAGAACAACTCAAACTAAACACAGGAAAACCACGAAGGGTCATGGATGGACAAAACTGGAAAGGATTAAAATGGATTGCATTTGGAAAAATTTGAAAAACGTCGGCCCACCGTTTTTCAAATTTATATCAGTTTGTATCAAAATGTCATTTACACAGCAGGAAAATCATTCTCAGTTGTTTTGTGGCCGTGATTTTGCAAATGAAAGACTCTTGTTCTGCCAATTTGACGTTTAGAGCTCATAATCCACAAAATTAAACAAAATTACCTAAAATAGCGTGACCTAGCCCCTTTAAACAAGGAAAAGTCTTCAGTATTACATTATAATGAAAAAGTAAAATTGTAAGAACAACGTTTTACAAAATTGCCGTGTGGGAGTCCGCTTCACAGTAAAGCCGATTAAGTTACTAATATTAAGTTACAGTAGTGACGAACTGAATCAGTTTAAAGGATTTCAGTTTGTCTATCTGTTTGTTTGTTTGTTTTTTTCTGGTTGTCGTTGTATCAATAGACCTTATTCGTATTCTCACGGATAAACTGGAACGAGCGTGGAAAGGAGGCTAATGCCGGTGAATCTTCTCATATGCACATCATTTCCCCCGCATCAGCCTCCATTGCATGCTCGTTCCAGTCCAATCGCGAGAATACGAATAAGGCCTATTGATTGAGTGACTCATTTCTTCCTTATTTGCAGGGCATTAAAGGTCTCGCTCTAGACCGTCTATCAGATATTCATAAATTGTTCACTTCTGGATCAAACAAACGTGAGGAAATCTTTCTCTTGTTGAACATTATTTGTAAAGTAAATGGTAAAAAGACTGTTCGTAGCGAGATGATATTTTACCCATTAGTAACATAGGTTAATCTGGAAAAGACAAAAACCATAAAAGGGGCTATGTCAACGCACTAGTAGGGGCCGGTCTTTTGTTAATTGGTGCGAGTCTTAAGGGAGAGAATGGTCACATGAAGTTTCTTTACATGTAGGATATTTTTTCTTGACAAACAGTATGATTATGGGCATAAGTGATTATTATCTTGGCGAACTATATGAAACTTGAAAAACTTCAGGCCGAGTTTTTTCGAGATTAACTAAATGCAGTCCGTTTCAGTCAGTCTTGTCCTTTTTTGCTCATCCGTGCACCTCTTTGGCTTTGCTGCATTTCTTTTATGTTGTTCTACAGTTTTAAGTGGTTATTGAAGTGTTTTATTTTGTTGTATGGGCAGGTGATGGGTTACGTAATTGCCTAAAATTGTGTGACATAGCCTCTTTAAGAAACGGCTTAGTAGACGAGTGAAGCGAATCTTTTGTCTGTAAATGAGGGGAAAGCTATTGGTCAATTGTGTGAATCTACAAATTGTTGTAAGAAATATAAGAAATGCAGTTCGTTAATGCAGACTTTTGTATTTAGCTTCGTTGGGAATTAAGGACCCGTTGATAAGGAAATTTGCTTCATTTTATGAACTGAAGAAGTACGCCAAAGCGGCAGTCGACCCAGAATTGCTTGGAAAGATCAAGGTGAATACACAGTGAGGTGACTTTGTGGAGATCGCTTTTGGTATTGGTATTTCTTTCTGTAATGCTTAAGGAAGAAATAAATATTACAGTCGAACCTCGAATATCCGGCTATTGGGTGGGGGTGTGCACTCCGCTTCCTGAGACCTTACCCTATTTCAGATCAAAATCTGCGATTTTCCCTACCCTATTTCAGACATGACCAAAAATTTGATACCCTATTTCAGCTGTTACACGGTTGGCGCAATAATTTGAGAAGGGCTTTTGTTGATGGTCTTATCGCCTTATAATGAAGAAGTAGCTTCTTCTAAAAAGCATACCCAGTTCAAGACTTGAGTGCACAAATCATACCCTATTTCAGACCAAAACGGTTAAATCGATACCCTATTTCAGCCCAAAACGACTGAAAAACAATACCCTTTGGGGCCGCTCATACCTATATAGTCCATAAAAGGGAGTACACCCCCCCCCACCCGCGGGCTATTCGTCCACTTAATTCAGATTGAATTGGAATTTTACAGTCAAGCTACGTCACGCGGAACCAGTATTTTTGAAATTTGAGTCGAGTGTTCAAATATGCGTGACAGTTTTGAACTTTCCGCTCGAGATTCTGAATTCCCGCGCATATTTCCTTCGTATGTCGAAGACAGAAAGCTCTGAAATTTCGTTTCATGTTTCAACCGGGCAGCATTTGAAAATTTAAAGCTATTCGAGTCCATCATGAAATGTGCTTTTAGGTATTATGCATTTTACTGCGCGATTTTTATAACAACTTTCAAGATTCCTATCAAATGATTCCTGTCATATGTGGTTTGTGAACTGCGTAACATACATTCATTCAAACAGTGACCGGCTGAGACCCATTTTTGAGTTCAATTCGCAATTATGGTTTGTATTTGCTTTCTGACTTGCAGGTTGTTGAGCAACATCACGTTATGTTACAACCAAGAATAGAAAAGATACAATCCAAGGCAGTTGGAAGCTTACATCAAGCAGGTTGATGAATGAATGAATGACAACTTTATTTAAGTCTCAGTCTTAATAGCTGAGCACAAGTGCTCTGCTAATTGGGGAGACTAACATATAAAGTAAAATGTATTCACCTAAGATTTAGTAAAACCAATTTGTTAATAAATACTATCATAATATCATCACCTAAAAGTTATTTAACAACTAGCTGCATAGATGAACAGCAAGAACAACGCATACATCCGTCGTCCAGCAGAGAGCTAACATCAAACTTTCTAATAATGCTTTTAAAGTTGTTTAAAGTTTTGATAGAACTATAAAACTACTATGGAGTTGTCAAACTTTCAGATTAACTATTACCCGCTGATAATTTCATTGTATAAATGATAAGGGTTTATCCGATTAGTTGCATTGTGTGTAGTGTACATTATATTGCGGTAAATATTTTCTGTACCATCTTCAGACTATATATTAGGCACAATGCAACTGTCATATCAGATCAGTTTTTTTTTCTCTTATAGACATCATATTTTCCACCGCTCACAAAGCTAAAGGTCTCGAGTTCGACACCGTTCGAGTCACAGATGACTTTTTACCTGGATCAGATATTGGAATGACTCCAATGCGTAAGTCACTCGATCTGAACTTCTTCCAAACAAGATACTGAAAGCGTGCTTTGGAGTATTCCTTAGGAAATCTGCATGATATTCTCTATATGGACAGCTGTAGTCCGTAGGTTTATAAAAGCTATTATCTCTCAGATAGTACGCGCGCTATGATTGGCCCATTTAGCGGGCCGTATTCTACAGCACGGCCCGCTTTCCTCTTGGAGTCGTTACCAAGAAATATAATAAATATCTTACTAACCTGGTTTTCTCGGTCCGTACTGCAATTTATGGCTCCTTGCCCTCATGCTCGCACTCGGGCCGTAAATTTAACTGGAAAAAGCCCGGGCCATAACTTGCAGTTCGGCCCTCGAACTCGGTGAGTATGAGGTATGAACCGGGGCCATTTGTCTACTTACCTCCAGCGACCCGTTTATCCAAAGTCCCGAAAAGTCATTTGGAAAACTACGATCTGCTCTTTCTAGAAGGCTGGTTCTTTAACCCTTTTCTGCGCGAGGGGTACCCCAGTGATGAGTAAAATCGTCTGGCGTTTGCCAGGGTAAAATCTATAAAGTCACTGTTGGGAGTTTTAAAGGGTTAACATGTTTTCAAGTTAAAAAGGAGAAACGGAATGGCAAGGTTTGATCCTTGGAAAGCGTTTTACCCGAAATAGGCCCCAAAAGTTTCGGGTCCGTAAAGGTATAGCGAATAGTAGGCCTAATTGCATGGTGTCTTCTTGCGTACGTGTAGATGCTCAAGCCGAGGACGAGAAGAACTTGGTGTATGTGGCCGTTAGTCGTGCTAAGAAGCGTCTTCAGCTCAGTAGGACCATACTGAGGATACTCCGCTCTAGAATGGTAAGCGACATGCAGATTGTTTTCCAGGTTGACAAGTTGACTGACATTTTGTTGGGTATAGAGCAGTTCTGAAATGACTGTCAAAAGAAATTACGCTCTCGCTTTTGGTTTGGTGTTAGTTGGTTGATTGGTAGCCTGCGAACAGGCTCATGCACTCTTTCAGCGAGAAAGAGGGGGCACTTGGGGCTTGCCCCGCGAAATCGCTTCTCCACCTTGCGAACAACCTTCTAGCAGGCTATCTGATTGGTTAAAAAAAAAGGCTTGCCTCAACTTTTCAACCAATCAGATGGAAAACTAACACTGAATGCAACTTAGTCACTCTCGTTTTCCCGCGCTTGGGGCTTGTTGCCTTGACTTGCTTCACGCTCTGGTTGGCTAGTAAAAACCGAGTAGTAAATTACTTCGATTTGTGTGGTCGGCTGAAAATGGCTCTGTGGTAGTAGACTCTGACGTCTTTGCATATAGCAACCATGGAAACCTCCCTTAGCACACTGCACGCTTCTTGCGGCTTTTGTACCCTTGTTCCTTTAGAACACTGACTGTGAGCCAAGATTCTGTGGACGCTTGGACCGTTCACAGGCTAATCACATTGGGACCTAGATTGAACGAACCTCACTATATAGCGAAGTCCTCGGTATAATTGTGAGGGAAGTATACAGGTTATTGTGTTGGTAAGAATGTAAACATTCAAGCGCACGAAGCGTGTCCCGTAGGACTGGGCTGAGTGTTACGTCATACGCGCACATGTGATCCTTTGCGTGTAACATAAGAATCATACATACTGTGGCAAAAAACCTTGACACAATGGATCCCCGATGTAGTTGACTGAAGTGCCCAGTCCTTTGGCGCTTCTTTAAAGCGATGTTTCATTGTAAAAACGATATATCATCGCCAAGTTCATCAATAGTGTAAGAAAGATTGAGAAAGTAGGCGTAAACCTCGTTGGCCGCGGACGATCCTGGTGCCACTGAAGCATTTGCTTGACGACATCATCATGTCGTCGAAGGGCGGGTTTGCTTTAGCTTAGTACATTCTCTTAAAGTTGAATGGAAGGTTCCCGATATGACATCTTCTCTTCGGTGGTGTTACATTAGCACTAACTTTTCCGAGATTTCTATTTTAACAGGAGGAATTCACAAAAGCAGTATCGCCAAAAAATTTGCGTCAGGTACGTAAATAAGACGTTTCTTTCAACGTTTAATCGTAACTCCAAGAACCTCCTATAAGAGTTCGTCTCGGGAAACATCAAGACTCTCGGGAAAACAAAACTAACTAGTTTCCCGAGGAACATACATTAAGTGCTTTGTTATATATTTAGACTTTCCCTGTGTATTCGTGTTGTTGTATTCGGCGCGCGGAATACTCTAGGTATATATCAAGGTGCAACATTTGTTGCTCAACAAAAATGTTGAACGATGTTGCAGCAACTTGTTGAATGGAGTAGAGCTTGACTCTATTTTCGTTCATGGAACTGCGTTCATCAACGTCCAACATGTTGAATTGCCTGTTTTAACATACAACATGGCATGACACACTGTTCAACAAGCTGCAACATCAGTTGATCAACAAATGTCGAACCGTGTGTCACCGCCTTCAGGGAGCTTGAGCAACGACGACGGCAACGGCCACAATCACGTCACAAACAGCAAAATTGAATGAGCGAAATCAATCGCTCTACACCCTCATTAAATTGTGGTACATTTTTGACGTCCGCTGTAAAAGACCACAAACAACGGCTTGGGGAGAACTTCCGCACACGGCGATGAAGTTTTCGTGCTCTCTCCAAACGTGAAAACGTTCATACGAGTTTCCTTCTTAGACATCAGACACACATTTTGAATGTGTTGAAATAATCGCGAAGTGATTACAATGACGCAAATTCCTATCATGAAGCGATGTTCTCGTTGTTAAAGCTCCCTACTCACTTTTCGTGTGGCATAATTTTACGAAACTTGTTTGAGAGCCCCAGTCAATAGATCGTTTTCACTTGACGTCATGGCAGCCATATCGGTGTACCGAGACAAAGAAACGGCGGCCATTTTGGTGTCCCAAAACAATCCTCGGGGAATTGAATTTCATTTTTATGCAAATATGCCCTGTTGTTTCAGTAAATCAGTATGGCCGCTGATCACGTTAGTGAAAACGCTCTATTGTTTGAACCGGATTATAGGTTGCTCTACTGATTGAAATTACACTTCCTCCTTGGAACTGATCAAGCTGTGTTTCATTACTGACTTTTCTTTCCCTGTCTGATCATAACTATGGTCTGATTCACAGCCCGCTGACTGTGTCCATTGCGGGACTGGGATTGACTTCTCACCATCGCCTCACGTTGTCGTTCAGAGGGAAACTATCACCATAGTGAGTTCCAAAGGACAAACTTGACATCAACCAAAAACAGTCTTTAAACAATTATTGGATGAGGTTTTTCGGGACTGGCTTCAGCTGATAACACTTGCCTCGGTCTTGATTATTCTGGATGTCACGAAAAACCGAATTCAGTAATTGCTTTATTCTACATTGGTACATAAACAAAAGTAAGCCATTGTCTTCATTCACGCTGCCGCCCGGTAGTGTAAAGCCGTTGTGGTCGACAGGTGACAAATGAATAACCCTAGCAGCTGTGCGACCACCCTCGGCAGGTGACAAGATGTCCAGAATTATCTGCAGCTCACAGAATAGGGATTAAGACCGCAATGTGTAATAAAAAAATATATCGACTCTGGGCCGCGTTGTTCCAAGCACGATTTTCGCCAATCGAGAATTACATGGCAAGTAATACATTTTGACTCGGCCTCTAGTTACCACGGAGGATTAGCGCTAATTGCGCTGAGAACATATCGTCCCTGCTGTTGTCACTTGTTTGAAACCAGGATTGCTGTCATAGCTTGCTAAACTGACAACATCCGGGCGAGTGTGGTCTGTTGTTGATGACATTGACTGACGTTTCGACAATCTGAGCGGAAGTCATCATCAGAGTCAAATGATCTCTGTGTATTGTCACTGAATCGTTAAGGGCCATTGACCCGCACAACTTTGCATTCTGATTGGCTAGTAGAACCAACTTTTGAATTAATTCGCTTTGCGCTTGGTAGAAGAGTGGATTTCCATGAGGGTGTGATTGGCCGGCTCTGTAATTGTTCACTCGATTCAACACCGCTCTGTTGGAGGGTTGATTTGGAGCAATAGCATCTCGCCTAAAAAAAGTCAACTAAGGGGCTGTTTACATGGTGCGGGGAGGAAGTTCCTAGCACTAGGAAGATCCAAGGAGGCGGATAATCCTAGTGCCATATGTTTTCTGTATTCAGTTTACATGCAAAAAGTTGTACTTGGCCCTAGCGCTAGGATCTTTCTAGTGATAGGATCTTACTAGGTGAGAGGTAGGAAGATCTTGGCACTAGGAAGATCTTAACACCGTGTAAACTGCATTCACTCGGAAGATCCTAGCACTAGGGATAGAGAACCAAACAATTATGAACCATAACTGCAACCGAAATTCCTGCTTGTAAGCCAAACGGAAAGTTGTTTCGCTTTCTAGAATCTTCCTTGTGCTAGGGTCTTCCTCCCTCCATGTAAACAGCCCCAAACTTTATGTACTGATTTTTTTTTTCTTTTGCGTTTTTTTTTTAAGAATGGAATCGAAGAGGTGCCTGGTGGTCCCCTTTGTCGTAGTTGCGCTCAGGCAAAGGCTCCACATCTTGGGAACTTGCTGCTAGCAACCGACTCGGAGGAAACAAAACAAAGGTCCACTGGGAGGGGAAAAAAGGGCCATGGCAAGAAAAAAAGTGTAGAAAGACGGTAACTCTGTTTCACGTTGTGTTGTGAAGATACAACAACAAAACAAAAACAAAACTGGCAATAGGTTTTAATTCTGACTGGGCAAGTTGAAGTCTTTGGTTTCACATTCATCAGATTCGTTGGAAACATTTCCGTCGCATGCACCAAAAAAAGGAACTTGCCAGTTGACGTTACCATTGCGAAGCAACTGGAAGCTTTTTGCTAGTGTGCAGTATCAATTATAAGTGTTTTGGGCGCTTGGTTATTTGGAATTACAATTATTTGAATCGTTTCGTTAAGGCTGATAGAAAATTTATTCCAGGTCATTGACAACGTTTATATAGATAGATTGTAAAGAGGTCGACTAGCAATAGAGTTATTTCAGTAGAGTTATGACTTAGAGTTAGAGTTAACGACTGCCAAAATCCTGAATTCAAGATTTTGGACTGCTAAAATCCTGAATTCAAGATTCTGGAAAGCCAAAATTAAATGAACCGACTAGACTCTTAAATCATGGTTTAGACTTAATCACAAAAGTTTAAGCTAACCCTTCCAAAATCATGAATTCTGGATTTTGGCAGTCGTTAACTCTAACTCTAAGTCATAACTCTACTGAAATAACTCTATGAATAGCCGTCCCCGATTGGAAATACGTTGCCAAAATACATGTATTACTTAATATTGAATTGTCTAATTTTATAATTCTATTCTACAATAAAATGCGATCCTAGTCTTTGGAATTTGTACAATAGTTTTACTATTTGAGGCCTCCTAAAGTTTGGGGAAAGATCGGCCAAGAAAAGTTCTGAGATCCTTAACGTCGATTTGCATTCGCTAATTGTAGTAACAGCGCGTAGTTTGCCGTTACTATTAATTTGTTTGGGTTTTGGAGAACTTACAGAATTGGCATTACATGATTAAGCATTTCAGTTTGTTGCACAATCCGCGGTGACGCTTGGTCGATGCATTATCAAGGTTGTCAACGAAACCTCGGAATACTCTCATCGAGCAAGCGTTTGAATAATACTTGCCGGTAAATCTTGACCCCTTTCGACCGATAGGAATCTCGATGTCTTCGTTCCATTCGTTCTTCTGAGGGTCGTAGCATTGAAGTTTTCCTGTCTGGGTGCCCTCGTGGTCTCGGCAACCACCTGCAATGTACAGCTTGTCATCCACACAAACCATACTACTCAACATAGCGGGTCTCGAGATCAAGCTCGAGATGAATTGCCACTCGTTCGTGTGTTCGTTGTAGACTTCGCACGTCTTCGACACCCTTGCTCCTTGCTTATTTATGCCGCCGACAACGAAGATGCGTTCACGACATGCAGCACCGCAAGCGAACATTCTCTCCTCCTGAATGTCGGCTACTTTGTCCCACTTATTTGTAGACAAGTCGTATCTTTCTGTGTCCCTTAAACTCCTGTCCATGCTTTGCATCAATACTCCACCGCCTATAAAATAAATTAAATTGCCCTTGCTCACGACACACATTCCTTCTCGTAAGCCGAAATCAAACGAAGCTACCTCTGTCCACGAGTTCGACTCGGGCACGTACTTCGTAAGATGCGACATAAGCTTCTTCCTTTTGCTATTTGGCGGCTCACCGCGTATCGCTCGACAGCAAAGACAGCTTAGATTCTCACATTCGCAACACGGATCGGTCACCAAAGTATACATTTCGTTATCATTTATGACAAAAATCTGTTTGAGGTATCTCTGTTCTTTGTACGGCAAGGTCTTCCAACAATTCGAGAAGGAATCGTAGCGAAGTAGAGCTGTTCTCGGGAAGTCTAGGCGAAGAAAGTACAGATTACCACAGCAAGATGCCAATTCACAATCTCGTAAATTTGTAATTACGTTGTTCGCAAACTCACACCATCTGTTCTCTCGTGGAAAGTAACAGAGAATGAACATTTCTGCACAGACTACGATGAAAGGGACCTCCAGCGACCTCCTCGGTCTAACCGGGAAATAATCGTTGTTTGAAGAGTGGGACATCTTCAAAGCCTGTTTAACAAGATCCAAACAGCCTTCGTTATGCTTCACGAGATCGTTTGTCAAAAAATCACGACACAACGAGTCACGCGAAACGTAGACATGTCGAACTTGACGAAACAACTCGACAAAATATTTCTTTCGCTCGGTTTTGTCGAAATAGATCCAAGCCACAATGATTCTGAAGACATCCTCTTCGCTTTCGACGTTTATTTCGTCTCTTGAAATCCACATTCCCACTTCCTTGTAGGACAAGTTCAAGAATTCTGGCGATTTCGCAATGAACAGGAAATTTGCATGTATGAATGATTCTGCCTTAGACACAAGCTCGCTTAGTTTATACTTCGCAGCAAAATAATACGTCGAAATACAGTTTGATATCGTCAAAGTCTCTGAAGTTAGCAAAAACCTTTCGGCGAGAGATTTCAAGTTCGGAAGGAGCACGTAGTCCCCGATCGTGTAGATGTCGATGGCAATTTCATGACTCGATATGTGTACATTCCCGGTGTAAATGAATTCTAATAAACCTTTCATGGAAGCTTCAGTGTACGTCTCCAAGCTGACCACTCCTTCTATTGACTCTTTCATGCCGCTGTTCAGTAGTTTCTCAAAATATGGACTTGCCTCTGAAAGTATATCTTGATGAGCTCCAAATTCCTTTCCATCCTGAACGACAATTTTGATATCGAAGGGTTTCTGAGGTGGTTCTCTTGGCGTAAAGACGACTTGGTCCAAACTTGCTTGTTGGGTCAAGTGCAGCGAATGTCTCGATGACGCTGCCATCGCAGTCTTGAAAATGCTTTCGTTCTGCCAATGTAAATACCAGTCTCGCGGTGCGGACCCCAGCTTTGGTAGGCTTCTATGTTGTGATGCACTGACAATTCATGATCCAAATGTAAAAAGATTCGGCTGAGGTTGAAGTCATCTTCACATCCGGTGCAGGTTTCAGTTTCCAGCTTCTACTGTTATTAACACACACACACAGAAATGATTGACGACGGCGAGAACCTCGACAGCTTGCTAGAAGGAAATCCAGAGAGTTCGTCGAAATAGAAGCTGTGCGCTGTTTTAGTGCTCTGTATTTCAACTAACGTTGAACGGCCGCCATCTTTAATACTTAAGACGATCAAATGGTCCCGGGGGAGGGGAGGGTACGGTACTGGCTCCACGCCACCGCTATTATCCACGCTATTATCCAGGCTATTATGGCTTCAGTATGTCATTTCACGATCCTTCTCCTCTTCTGGAGGACCATTTACAGCTCACTTGCAGCTTCAATATACCCACTTATTGATGGTTTTATCTTATCGATGGCTTCAATCTCGTACATCTGTTCTAAATCTCCAACGAGCTTTTCCCCCAAAAATAGCTTTCCGTTGATTAGTATCAGCACACGATTCAAGATAAAGCTGCATTCCAGCGCATTCGCTTGTAAGTTATTGTGACGTTTGGCGCATGATTAAGCAGAGGCTCGAAAGGTTTTTTTTAGCTCAGTGAGCGCGCGCGTGTAAGCCACTATCGCCATACTAATTAAGTTGCTCGCGTCAAATGATGAATCAAAAATGCTACGTGTCTGGCGCGTTGACGGCTGTCGCCTATGCGCAATTGCCTATCTTGTCTCGAAATTGTTATCTAAACGAGCTTGGTGACAATTTTTGTATTCATGCCGATGCTTCACGCTCCCCAAGGAGGCTCGAAAGGGTTTTTAGCCAAGCGCGCGCGCGCGTAAGCAATACATTGAGGCCATATTTGAGATGCCTGCGTTGGCTTTTAAGGCGGGGGTATACATGAATTTGAATAAAAATTTTAAGAGGTTTATACAAGGGATAAAAGGAGGAAGATTAGTTTTGAAACACTAACAGACAGTTGACCCCCACCCAAGAGCACTCCAGCTTGGTAGGGGGACTGTTTGGGTGTGCATATACTAATTTTAAACCTCAAATTCTAATTTTTAAAGGAGCTACGTCACGGTCTTGGATTTTGAAAAGTTTAGCCTCAATTTATCAAAAATATCGTTTGTAATCCGTTTCAATCTTCTGCATCCTTCACCATCCTGGCCATGCTTGCATTTATTCTTGTCTCTTTGGTTCTTATCATCCCTAACAAATTGTTATTTCACTATTTCCCCATTACTTAAATACAATTTTTATGTCTCTTTTTGAACCCAAAATATCGTGACCGAGCTCCTTTAAACTATTTCTTATTTCTCAAAAAGAGAAAAACTACCTCCTCCTAAATGAACCCCCAAATCATCCAAAAATTTCCAAAATGCCGCAAAATACTGCAAAACACCGAGTGGGGAAATGAGCAGAGAGTTTTGGCATTGCTTGAAACGCGAACGAGATGTTTGCACTAAACCCATTTTAAGCGGCGGAAAAACGGCTCTCATGTTTACCACCATCTTAAATCAGTGCAATAAAGAGTCAAAACATGCGCGAGTCGCGCATGCTGAAATGCCAGTCTTGTGCGTCCGGATGTCCTTCGTAACTTCAGTCGCTTATATTTCCGTTTCCTGTCGGTGAATTTTCCGCATTTCTTCGGTCAATGAGAACTGTAATTAATGTTGTGTATGCATTTCCTGCTTCTTATAAAAAAATCTGTCGGTTGAAATAAGCTCCGGCAGGTCTTGTGAAAATTGTCTTTTTCTTGTAAACTGCCCTTCAGGTCTCTTTTAAACGCCATTAAAGGAGCTATGTCACGGTTAAATGGGTTTGAAAAGTTTAGCTAAACTTTTCAATTTTGTTGTTTGTAATCCGTGTCAATCTTCTCCATCCTTAACCATCCTTGTTCCTTTCTGGTTTATTATTATCTCTTTGGTGTTTTTCCACCTTTGTAAAGCATTATTTTCAGGTTTCCTTCAATTTAAAGGTAAATTTGTCGCTGATCAAATACCTCAAAATATCGTGACAGAGCCCCTTTAAGTTGAAGATCCTTCTGTCAGCTTTATGAGGGCCTCAAGCGAGAACATTTCACCGTCCCATTTTTAAAATAAAGCCAGCGAAGTCGATTTTGGTAGGCGAGCAGAAATATGATAGAAATCGATGGTAGTTTGTTTTAGGGGCAAATATCAGTGTGGTACGCTGATCATCAGTTCAGTTGTTGTCCCCAACAAGTTAATGGCTAGTTTCTCTGAAAACCATTTCGAGCCACCTTAAATCATTCAAATGTAGGGCCACGCACGTTTTTAACGTGGGTTAAGGCGGGGGTAAACCTGAAAGCCGTTTCTTCGCCACTTAAAATGGGTTTAATGCAAATATCTTGTTCGCGCTTCAAGCAATGCCAAAACTCTATGCTCAGATACCAATCGATGTTTTGCGGTGTTTTGTAAATTTTTGGATGATTTTTGGGTATATCTAGTAGGAGGTAGTTTTTCTCAAAAGAGAAGTAGAATTTTGCGCAATGAGAAATATAGTAGATTTAATGTAGTTTTATCCTGTGAATACAGCCCTCCTTTGTCGCTGATGTAGTTTAAAGATCTTTAAAAATTTGAATAAGTTGAAACAGTTAGTACATGCACTAGCTCCCAGTCCCCTACCAACCTGGAGTGCGATGAGTGAGGATCAACTGTCTTTTGCTTTTATCCCTCCTCTATAAACGTCTTCAATTTTCATTCAAATTGGGTGTACCCCGGCCTTAATTCAATTTATGGAGCTTTGTTAGAGTCAATCCAGGAGTTTACCCCAAAGATAAGGAAGACTTATAGCGTAAGTTTTTAGGTTTCATGTCAAAGCTGTATTGATTTTGCCCTATCAGTCGTTCGTCGTTTAAGTTGTTTCAATTAGTTTCACTCAACAATTGCATTTGGTTCTTGTTTAGCGTGCGGACATCGAGTTATGACCCATGTTGGCCGACAAAATGTTGGCCAACAATTATCCGAGAGAGAACGAGTCGCTTGCTCGCAATGGTTTCCTACTCCTTTCGCTAGCAATGCGGATAAGAGAAGAGAATCCACTGCTCGCAGGGGTATGTGCAGTGAAACCCGATATCAAGAGGAAACGTTTTTCATCTATTTCGACAAAATCTTCGATCTTTCGACCTTTTCAAATGACCAGAGAAATCAGTTGGCGACAGTATACTATAGTCAATAATTCATCAGGCCGGAGAGATCGGTTTTCACTTTTGGTTTCAGACGAAGTATCGGATTAACATCTTCAACGGAGTCCGAAGGTAGGGCAACATACTGTACAGGCTTTTATTAAAGTTCACTAATTTAAAGGTATTTCCATGAACGTTGTGTACTGTTAAACGAGCAGGAGTGTTTTATCGGGTTTTAGACCCGATAAAACACAACCTGTGAGTTTATTCAACGGCTTCAGAAACATTCCACAAAGAGTGTATCCCCCTGGCCTCGATTGTTCAAAGCCGGGATAGCTAACGCTATCCAAAAGGTAATAGACGCTGGCAAAACCAATTGAGGTATCCAGTGGTTAGTGATTTATTCAGTGGCTAGCGCTATCCCGACCCTTCGAACAAATGGGGCCTGGAGTCCGAACAATGGTTCAAATTGTGAGAGGCAGGAGAGTACAACTTCAATATATTTGTGGCACGGCGTTTTCACAGACCGAACTATTTTTAGATTGATTTTTCCGCGAATTCGGTCTCTCCCACAGGAACCTTGCTAGTCAATCATAAAGCGTAAGAAAAAAGCGTAGAAAAAGCGTAAGAAAAACGCTGGAATCCTGGCACACTGCAATTACTAGCCAGGCAGACAATAATTCTAAGCCGCTGCCAAGACAATACTCAATTTTATTGTAATCTTATCCATGTTATTAGCATTTTATTGTCATATAAGTATCAGTTTCTTTTGTATTACTGTATTTATTTATTCGTTTGTTATTTTCTCACCTTTTTGTATATATATATTTTTACCTCCGCTTTTTACACCTCACTTTTTAAAGATTGCAGACTGGCAATCGAAAGCTCAGTGTTTTTAAACCTTGAACCAGAGAACGTCTTTTTCACTTTTCAATTATGCCCCCTGGTTACTCATCGATTTTTAAACAGAGGTTAGGTGTTTGTTAACTGGAACCCGTAAGAGTTTCTGACTAACTCACTGTTCTATCAGGATCTAAGTTCTCGAGTTTGAGGTTTAATGAAACATCGTCAATCCTACTGCTTCTCAGATCAGACGTTCCCCTGTCACTTGGGGACATTTCGTCTTGGCAGCGTCGTTCGTGACCATCTTGTTGCCGGACGACCACAGCGTCTTAAAAGGTCTCGTTTATATGAAGGAAGTTGTCCCGGGTAGAAGGGTGACTCTCCTTGCTGGGCCAACTTCTCCCGACCGTTTCCATGAGTAAAGTTGCCCCAGTTGACCGAGTCAAAGTTAACCCTATTAAATTATTCGTTGATCCTGCTCATTAATTTGTAACTTCAATATCCCTCTTTCCTCTGGATTTCCTTTTATTAAATCACTCACATTGGTCATTTCTGACTTAGATTTCTCTTCTATGATAGTAATTTAAGCCACAATATTCGTCCTTAAAGATGAAACACGGATTCGAGTTTCCGTGGAGTTGTCCCGGCTGACCGAGCCAAAGTGTTTATATGAAAAAAGTTGTCCCGGCTAGAAGGGTGACCCTACCATCGAAAGGGGTGAGGCTACATCAAAGGCGTTGATCGAGGATCGAGCACACGCGTTTATACGCCTTATTCCAAAATGGCCGCCATTTTAATACTCTTTTGTTCTTATTCAAATCAGCCCTTGTTGCCTCGTCTTTAAGCCCGAAATTCAAAAGAATATTTTACCTGGAACGAGGCAAAAAAGGCTAATTTGAATAAAAACAAAAGAATATTAAAATGGCGGCCATTTTGGAATAAGGCGTATGGGACAGCCGTAGAAGAGTGTAGCACGTCTTGTAAGCTACATGTTTTAGCAATACAGAAACAAACCTAAACATTCATTTAAGGTAACCTTAGGCCTAAAAACTCTTGTTTAGGTCTAATTAGGCCTAAGGTTAGCTTTAATGAATGTTTAGGTTTGCTTCTGTATTGGTAAAACATGCAGCTTACAAGACGTGCTACACTCTTCGACCGCTGTCCCATAAACGGGTGTGCTCGATCATCGATCAGCGCCTTCGATATAGCCTCACCCCATCGAAAGAGGGTGACCCTGCCAGGCGGGTCACCCTTCTAGCCGAGCCAACTTTGGGTTTCTCATATAAACGGCTCGCCACGTTTTATAAGAAAATGTAGGAAAGGCTGGCTCACCCAGGCAGATATGTCCTGAAATGCAAGTAATTAGATGCACGCCGATTTTGATAAGCGTCACGAAGTGTCCCCTTGCTCTTCTTCTCAACTTCAACGTTATTTGTGTTCAGAAATGCAGGCAATAAACGTCACAAAATGTCCCCCAAACTGTCAAAGCGTAGCGCAACAATGTTGGATCTGTTTGCACAGCTCTGCCAACAATGTTGAGGCAACGCACGCGCATCACACATGGTCTCCATGGAGATGGTAATACATGAACTACGCATTATACCATACATCATTGTAATGTAAATGCAGTCCCGACATTGTTGACAGTTGTTGCATCCGTTTGCAAACCATTGCCAACACGATCCAACATTCTTGGGCTAACAGCGTTGGGACTTGTGCTCGTGTGCACGCAGCGTAAGTTAGACGAACTATCATCAACAACAAAATTGCTGGGTAGCAAAGACTTTAATGAGCCGTACATTTTTCGTAAAATTTCGAGTTCTTAAAAGAGAATTTATCCGAAATTAAGCTATGCGGTATATCGGGCTTAATTTTTCAAACATTACGAAATTGCTATGCTCGTTCAATATTCAGGGTTTTACTTCTATAGCTTATAGAACAAGCATATGCTAATAGATCAAACAATGTAAACAATCACTTTTGCAAGTTGCCCAGTATATATACATAATTATTAAAAACTGAATCATTGGTTAATGCAATTCAAGACTTTTCATTGGCTTAGCTGTCATGGTATATGAGCTAATATACCATGACCTCCAAATATGGTAAGTGTACGCGTCAGCTTAAGCGTACGCGTCAGCTTAAAATTAAAAGGGGAGCTAAAAAATTTGTCCTGAGGAAACAATGGCGATAATCGCTTCGCACCAGAGTTAAATGAAAAAGAAGTCCTTGAACTGTTACAAAACGCAACACCAGGGAGCACAAAGAGAGCCACAAAGTATGGCATGAAAATATTTCAAGGTAGCAACTTCTAAACTTTATTTTGACAATTTAAGCATCTGTGTTTATAGTTTAATAATGCGAAGCAAAACCATGCAAGTTGAAATTCGGGAATTTGTTGTTGAAATTTGTTGTTGAAAGTTGAAATTCGGAAAGATTTGTCTAATCTTGGGGGCGTTTTTAATAAAACAATTATTCCACTCGCGCTTGTTGGATATGAGATGATTATATCTCATATCCAACGTTATGTTATGATTATATCTCATATCCAACGCGCGCTCGTGGAATAATTGTTAAGTATATATTTATATCGTTGGTTACAATGTTTTAGATCGATTGCGTCCTTCCTATTTAAAATATCAGGGTCGTAACGAGGTATATTTTTTCATCGCTGATCCCGTAATTTTACCCAATTTTTGATCCCTTGTTCCAAAATTGATGAGAATTTTGATCCTTGATCCCGCAAAACTTTGTTGACCCAGAACGTCTGATCCTTGATCCAATGAAAAACACCGCTTATCCCGATCCCGGGGGTTGTGATCCCAGATCCCGGGGCTGTGATCCCGGATCCCAGCCTTTTTTGGTCTTTGATCCCTGATCCAATATACCTCGTTACGACCCTGAAATAGAGCATATTGAATTCAGAATAAACAAGTTTCCTCGCAAACAAACTGTAAAACATGAAACCTAAAAGCTTTCAATTCTTAACATCTGCACCGCTTGTTCTTCTCCAGCCTTTCCTTTTCCCCAGGTGCAGTCAGCCCAAGCTATCCCAGATGACTTTATAGTCCTCAACTTCTTGAGCCTCACTAAACCCGGGACAGCTCACCACTTAGTTTATAATCTCAAGGCTCATCCTCACATATCTATTACACGCCATCACGCTGTTACAACAGTATATGTTACAGTGTAAATCAATCCTAGTTGAATGGCCTACCGCCCGGTGTACGGTGTACGTCTGAAAAATGGCGGCCAGGTGTGTTAAAAAAAAAAGGGGGGGGGGGGAATTCGGCAGTTCAAGGTCAGTCACTCGACGGCAAATCTAGTTTACATTAATTACGGAAAATGTTCTTTTATCTGAACTCTACCTTACTTTTCCGTTTGCAAATATCATGTAAATGTTATTTATACCAGGTTGTAATTCCGCGGTTCATTTGATCAATGAACATTATGTAAATGTTCCTTGCTGTTCAGATGAGACCTGCAGCTCGGCAGTAACATGTTTTTCTTAGTCTTAATTAAATTAAATTTGCGCAAGTGTAGCATTAATTCGGTTTCTGCTTTCTATTGAATGTGTTGCCTTAGTACTGAGTAATGTCAACTGGAAACTTTAGTAAACCACAGCAGCTCTCTTTCATTGCAATGCTTGCAATGGTTAGATTAAAACGAGCTCTCTCTCTCTCTCTCTCTCTCTCTCTCTCTCTCTCTCTCTCCCCCAATTTGTTTAAAGACAAGGGATATTGTTGTTGTAATTCATAGTCAATTGTGTCGGGTAATAGTCTGTAGAGCGGTAGAGCGGTCGGTTTGAAGCATAAAACAATCCGCGTCTACTCGGGGCCGCCATTTTGGATTCACCGCATAACGCGGAGAGATGGAACGGTTCTAGAAGCTGCCTTCGGAATCTGTCTTGAGGTTTCTCATTAAAAAATATTCGTTAAGCCGGCCATTGTTTCAGTAACTTGTATCCTTGCTGAGCAAACCACCGTGAATCACCCAACAGTTTCGTACATTACTTGCAAAGCCCGAACACACCATATGAGTAACGTGCGAGACTTAAACATCAGCAAACGCTTGGTTTGTGTACTGTCTAAGGCGTCTCCCATGATCTTTAACTGAGCTGCAATGTCAATTATCGATACGGATGAAATTATGAAGCTCACGTTGTAATTTGGTGTTAAAAAAGATGACGTCGTGTTGGGTGCTGAAGGTATGAACAATGCAATATTGGAAATAGGAAACCTGAGATGGGGAAGACGATCTTCGTCTGGCATCTTGTCTTCCTACAAATTTAAAAAAGAAAGTCTGAATTAATTTTCTTTCTTTAGAAATAGCTACAGTTTGTTGTTGATCTTAAATAAGCGTTTAGAAGCATTGGGAGGGTCGTGGAAGACCTCATTTGAAACGAGGGAAAAGAGGGAAGAAGAAGAAAAAAACTTGGGCAAAATTTTCACCCAATCAGATGCAAAACTAAAACCAATTGCAACTTAGTCACTCTCGTTTTCCCGCGCTTGGCACGGGCTGCGTTGACTCAGTCGCTTTCTGATTGGCTAGTAGAACCAAGTCCGGGATTTCTTCCATTTCTGGCTGGCTGAAGAGTGTATTTCCATAGGATCGCGACTGACTTTTCAATTACTTTGTCTCCCACCACTGAGCAGACTATGTTCATTTGTATCATTTGTCGTTCGTTGGGCCTGAAAAGCCTCGCAAGGGAGTTGGTCAAATTAATTAATTAATCACTTAGAAATAAGGAAATAAATAAGTTAAGATAAAAAAAAACAACACTTAAAGCTTGCACAACACATAGGAAAAGTTTGAACGCCTGTCGTCTCAAATGTCCATGATGTCATACTTGATGTTCGATCTCTTTCACTACGTCGCCTAACTACGAATGACAGCCATTTTTTTCTAACGACTAATCAATCGTAGTCTAGTAGACTGATACTTAATAACATCTGTTCTTTTTTATTTCTGCCTCTCTGTCATGCAGAAAAAGCGCTGGCAACTTATTCAGGCCTGTTAATGCTCACATTAACAATCTTCCTCTTTTAAAATCCCGTAAAGAGGGATTTTAAAATTTTGGGCGGCAAAATAACTTTTCCTTGACCTTTTTTATGCAACTTGCTTCTTGAAATGAAACTTTCGTGATTTCAGTGACACATATATTTTTTGGTATGTCATTTCTCAGATGTGTTCTATTGACTTGTAGAAATTAAGAAGCAAAAAGCTTCAATAATCAGGTATAGTTCCAAATTAAAAGGAAAAAATGAAAGCCGGAGAATTATTACCCGACATATTGCGTTTCTCCAACGCCATGAAGCACCGCATTGGAGACTGGTAATTCTTCTTAGAAAAAAATAAGTATCAATGTTTTAGTAATAAACAATTTGTGTGTTTTTGGTGATTGTTAACCGAACGAAAGAGTTGTTTCCTGAATGAATGTCTTGCGAGGTTTCCGTTTGTAACCATATTGTCCTAGTACCAACATTGTGTAACAACGAGTCAAACCCATGGAAGTTAATTATAATTCAGCTTCACGAGTGAAACCTTTAACTTAAGGCGAGAATTGACCATTGGTTATTAAAATTTGTTAACTGTTTGGAATACGCCCACGGCATTAGTTTAGCAAGTTTCCCGCCTAAATCTAAGATAATTTCTTAAGTGCTAGGCTGATGTCTTTGTGATTTAACGTTTCCTTTCAAATGTTGTTTTCCCGGTATTGCATTAGCTTATAAATAGCTTAAACAGTTTCGAGTAAACAGTTTCTGTTATCGCAAATTACCTGTAAAAACATTAACTCGAATTTAACTTACTCGTTTCCAAGATTCTTAGTGACACCTTCCAGCGAAATTTGCAGTGCCTTTACCACGTAAAGGGTAGAACTTGACAAGAATAATTCGGTTTCGAGGTCTGCTTAGAGGTGTGAAAAATGGCGTTTTGCTCGTACTTCGTAAACAACTGGCCGCGAACTTAAAATTGCAAATGTAATGGAGTGTTAGCTCTGTCTTCATATCACGTGGTGAGCTTATGACAAAAGAGCTCAATTGTTCTTTCTATTTTTAGCCCCCTGCAATGCTGCGTCTGGCCCTCGTCACCGCTTTAAATCGAAGTTGAAACTGTCCTTTTATTCAGTTTCTTAAGCTGTAGCAGTCTAATGAAAGGTGTGTTTCCGTTCGGGTAGAAATAGAGCCGGTCGTTGACCACAAAATAGAGGCAACTACTGTCTTTGAAAAGGGTCCTTTTTTCTTGCAGATTGAGTGAGAGTGGCATTTCTGTTACGCAATCGATTTGTCGACCGGTCAGTTAATGCGCACATGCTAACTCCACGTGCTTATTAGCATACTGTTTACAACCTTCCGCACAATTAATCATGCATGAAGGACTTCTTGAAATTAAACACGCAACGCGCGTGGACCCTGTTAATTAAACGTGTTCAATAGCTTTTCATCAACACGATCTCCTGTTTGAATTAACGATTATCGTTAATTCTTAACTTGCTCTGAATTTATGATTATAGTTAATTTAGAATACTGTGTCCCAGGGGCCGGTTCCTGAAAGGTGTAATAACTCTATTCCGGGGGTAAATGTGCTGGAATCAGGCATATTTATTCCTGGAATAGAGCTATTACACCTTTCAGGAACTGGCCCCAGGACTTTACGTAACGGAGCAAATAAGAATAAGAAATCCCACATCCTTGGATTAGAACCCGGAGTTAGAGCTTGTAGGAACGAGTTCATACCACTACACCATTGAGGAACAAGATGTCGAGTAATTAAAAATTTAGATATTTATTCACGTCTAGCATAGAATATCACTTCTCTACATTGGTTAAGCCTAAGCTTTTAAGCCCTGATTTTAAGATGTTTAGGGGTTTTTTTAGTTTGGGCAGACTGACTATTTCAAATTAATGTTTGAAACTGTTCCTTAGTGAGTGATTCTATTGGTTTACAACGAGGTGTAGGATAAACGCATCAATTGTGTGATGTTTAAAAACGGAAGTTTGCGCAGCTAGCGGCTCAGTGGTCTAGTGGTGAGAGGAAGGGATCTGTCAGTGGACAGTCGCAGGTTCGTGTCCGGGGTTATCTTTTAAAAGAAATATGTTAATTTTCCAGAATGCCCTTCAGACTTTCACTGTTCTAAATTAACTGTAATCATAAAGTCAGACCAAGTCAAGAATTAACGATAATCGTTAATTCAGGGAGGAAAATTGGTTGTTTTCATAGCGGAGCTCCGGCAACCCTTCGGGCCGCCGAGTGGAGCCCCATACTCATAAAAACCCGTCAATTGCTTTTCTCATGGTAATCATGGTTAGCGGTATTGCTCGTGGGCGCGTACTTACGACCACGACGACGGCGTAATCAATACAGTCGAAGCTCTCTTAACGGACACTCTCGTAAGCGGACAGCTCTACTTACGGCCGCCTTGTTTGAAACCCCGTTTTGACTCCCATACAAACTCTGTATTTGTACATTCTCGTAAGCGGACATTCCCGTAAGCGGCCGCGGACACTTTCAGGGATTACGACTTAGACTTTTTCTTTGTTTTTAAGCTCCCGTAAGCGGACACCCGAAAGAAAATCAACAACCTCTGTACAGTATCTTGTTTTTTTCAATCAACCATTTTACATTGCCGTTCGTCACAATGACTTTACAGTAATTACAGTACCATATTTCAATGTTTGTTTTGTCGTCATCCACGTCCGGTTACATTTAGAAGCATATGCGCTTGTGACTGGAATTACAACGTTGTCAGCACATTGTAGCCAAGGCACTCAAGTTTCGATTTTAGACAAGGCAGAGACATTTTAGTGTCACCATAAAAAATATACTGGCAAGGAATTTCTAAGCCGTATCCGGCTGCTCTGTTTACTCTCTTTCCCCTTAAAACAAAAGTGTCATTTACTACCGCGGTATTTTTTTGTATACCAATATTTATTGTTAGCTGGGCAAGCCCCCGTAAGCGGCCATCTATCCCCTACACCTCTAGTGGCCGCTTACGAGAACCATTCTCGTAAGCGGCCAGCTCCAGTTACGGACATTTTTTATCCCGTCCCGAGGGTGTCCGCTTACGAGAGCTTCGACTGTACTAGTATACTTGTGCCCAACATGGCGGCTATACTCCACCTAGTTTTTATGTTGGACATCCATGTTATGGTCAATTGACACCTGTCAAATAAAGGTGTCCACTGACCAGTGTCACGTGACGATATCGCAGCCCAAGTTTAGAGCTCATCGAGGTCAGCTTTTTTTAAGTTGACCGCTGCCCAGGAACTGGTTTTCGATTGAATCGGAGGCCCAAGCCAGGTTAACTTATTCAGGACACCTAACGAGGCTCAATTTTTCGCGCGCTTTCTGCGGTTCGACGTGGCTACACGGCCATCGTCGACTAAACCTTTTTACAGTCGACGCTTTTCGTGTTTAGGTGGAAGACGGTTTGGAAAAAAAATTTATCCTGCATTTTTCGCCGGTTTTAATCCCAAACAGGTTTGACATACATAGCTGTGGTCAGGACCACACTGGTGGCTACGCAGTTATTCGAGTCAAGGATCGGAGGGATCTGTAAAGTTAAAGCTGAGTGTTTATTTTTAATTTGTTTAGAGCTGCTTTTTGCTCTATATTGCGATTTTTGGCATATTTTTGGCAGATTTTAAATTTTGAATAATAAGGTTGCATGATGCCTGGAAGACCTATGACAGAAGAGCAGAAACGTAAGAAGAGAGGAAGAGATCGAGAACGACAAAGGGAAAGGCGAAGAACCAGAACCGTAGAGCAGCGGGAAGCAGAGTTAAAACAACGGCGAGAAATGAGAAGCAACCGAACGGAAGAAGAACGGGAAGCAGAGTTACTGCTGCTGCGAGAAATGAGAGGGACCAGAACCGACGAAAAACGGGTGGCTGAAGTAAACTTCTTATGTCAGGTGATATTTATTATTTTCCCGCCCCTTCTTGTTTTAACTCTTTTTAGATTGTTTTGTTTGGTTTTCTTTATTTGATATCTTTTGTCAAGGCTAAACAACAACAACAACAACAAAAATTCAAAATTGTTTTATCCCGTAAATTCGTTGTTTAGTAACGCCAGTAAGAATAAATAACCTAGGAGGTCCGCTTTTAGGCTTGCCTAAATCTATATATTAGCTCAGTTGGTCAGAGCGTCGACCAGCATCGCGAGGTCGCGGGTTCAATTGCTAAAATTGCGTTCATAACTGCGAGGATCATAGCTTCATTTGAACGTGTTCAATTATAGAAGTGCAAGGGTTAACATACATGAAGTCCTAATCCAGGCGCCGCAGAATTAATGGTCTTCTAAAAAGTGGGTGTTCGAGTCGAAGCATTTTCCTCTGCTCGTTATTTCAGTCATATTAATAATTCTACGGTTCGAAAATGAAATTTCGTAGGATAGCGTTCCTTTTAAAAATATATTAAAAGAAAGAGGTGTCTTGTTTCGCTTAATTTATTTCGACTATCCACCTTAACGATTGTTGGTGAAAGTTAGTTTCAGTGCGCATTGAGTTGGTGCTGCGCGGCCGTAGCCAGAGTTTTGGCAGAAACGAAGCAACATGTACCACCGCACAAGCTTATTTCGTTTCGTAAACGGCAGATGTCATTCTTAGTAACCAAGCCTTTCGTGAGTAGTTGAAATTGCAACTGAATTAGCATAAATTACGCTCACATTGAGAAATTAATCCTAACAATGATAAGGGTGTTCAGGGATAGTGTTAGGGTGGCGTTAGGGTTACTATGAGATATTAACTTTTATATAGAATGGTTAGACACCCAAAATTTACTGTAGTTTGCCCTCCACGGGGGGGGGGGGGGGGGGGGGGGGATAGAAAAAGGGGGGG
>BLFK01000190.1:914633-942168 GCA_014634185.1 Astreopora myriophthalma
GCATAATTTTCAGCCGTGAATATAAGAATATTATTCGGTGTTATATTCACCGCGCCACCGCAGTTGTCCGTTTCGTAAACGGTCGTTGCCATTTCAACGACACTTAGAAAATTTTTCACTTTTATAAGTTTGCTTTTGGCAAATAAAGAAAAATTACCTACTGAAGAATCGAACCTGGGCTATTAGATTAATAGCCCACGTCACTCACCACAACCCTATCGAGTTGCTCGGCCAAGCACCGTAGATTTTGGCTATCTGATCATTCTATATAAAAGATAAATAATAGCTGTTTTCAGTACCTAAAACTAACCCTAACCTCACCCAAATGCTAAGCCCAAACACCTCAATTATTTATTAGGCCTAATTTCTCAATCTGAGCGCAATTTTAGCTGATTTAGTTGCAATTTCATCTACTGTAGAACTAATTTGTGACAAAGGCTCGGTTACCAAGAATTGGCATCGACCGTAATAAATGGCAACGACCGTTTACGAAAGGGAAATAGGCCGCGCCACCCGGTGAATATAACATTTATGAGGCGCGGCTGCTAAACTAGGCAAGCACTTTTCGTGCCTTTTTATCGTGTTTGAGCACATTGTTTTGCACTTCCTTGGTATTCACCGCTGAAAATTATACTAAAAAAATTATTCGCCTCAGGCTCAGTGAATATTGTGGAATATTTACCTCTACTACGTCTCGGTAAATATTCACCAATATTCCCTTCGCCTTCGGCGAATAATTATTAAGTATAATGGTGAAATAATTACGCCTGCTATGACCTGCTATGATCGGTCGAATCGAGTGCATTTCATCTCAACATAAGCACGCGCCCTACGTCACGCGCGTACATTGTGGAATTATAATGCACGCCGGCTACGTCACAAGTGCGCTCGCGCAAATCTCTGGACACAAACAAGTGGTTTCGCCTGTTTCGTTATTTGCTATTTTTAGAAAAGGAATTAAAAAAACTTGTTTCTCGTGCATTGTTGAGTTATATAAGCACTTGGGAATTTTTAAGAACACTCGAGAAGTGCCAGAAGCTCTCGCCCACGGCTCGTGCTTCTCTAGGCACTTCTCTCGTGTTCTTAAAAATTCCCAAGTGCTTATATAACTCAACAATGCACTCGGCGCGTTTTTTATTCCTTTAATATATATATATGTATATGTATACGTATATGTAAACATATGTGCGAAAAAAAACCCACACATACCTAAGAGCCTTTGATGACTGATTGATGTACGCCAGTACCTTTTAATTTTCATGAACAGAGCATCATGTATCTATCGACAAAAGACAACCAGGGGGGGTTATAATAGGCAATTACTCACGCAAAGCTTCCACAACTTTAGTGCCCCGACATTATGGGGTATATTGCATGACAGGTGTTACACGTTACACTGGGCTAAGGTTTTTCTCGACTTCTTAATGCGCTGGCAGGAGCAATATCGGTGGACGATGCCGTTCATGTTTCTGAATTACATTACACTGCGCAACGTGGAGAAAATTCGTTTACGACAAATAATGAGCTTAGAATTTACCGCCATGAAATTGCTAAACGCGTTGCGAGAACTCAATTGCCATAGGTAACTTTCCTTAGTATGTTTTACAGAATGCGGTTTTGAAGCACTGCGCTAAACTGCATGCACTTGGGTACGGTGCTGTTTATCGTGCTGTGCTGAGATGCGTCCTTCTCCGGCTGAATCAATGGGTAAAATCCTATTGGACCCCGTGGTACTGATTCAGTTGTGCAAAAGAGTATTGCACGACATAAAAAATAAATAAAGAGTGAAATGCTTCATTGTGGCCATGTAATGGAAAGCTACTGAGCAAGGTTTTTTAGTTCTGCCGTGTTTTGGCTAAAGTGAAATTCGGAATTTTTCTGCCTCTCCATTCATCGGACCTTCGTGGAGGTATGAGGGTAACTGAATTAAATAGATGGTTTGCAACTAATCTCGAGACACACCGCGAATAATACTGAAGTGTAAGAAGAGATGACAAGACACGACGTACGTGCAGACCGCCTATTACTACAAGTTCTTTGAATTGAATGACTTCTTTCACGTCTAAGCATCACTGTCAGATTTCATGCTCACGTCGATTTTTATCTGCAGGAAATAAAGAAGCCATTTATCAATTTATATGCAGCCGTTTCTCCACGATGATTTTACAGCCTTAAAAAAATTCGCACATGCATCGAGACTAATTTAAAACTGATATTCTTGAAAATTTTTGATAAAAAAAAGCAAAGGCATGATGTTTGTGTAATATTGTATGTTGACACTATTCACGTGTTTATCCTTGCTGTTTCCATACTTAATACAAGATTTTAACGTTGATGTACGTGTGGGATGGAACAGTTTTTTATGACAATATTTTATCGTTTGTTATGGTGCTAATAAATCTTTTTAAAACGATAAGTGACTTAGAGTTACTTGCTCTTTTCAATAATTCTTTTTATGTGGCAATGAGGAGTATTCACCAATAATTTTTTTCTCGAGAGAAAGGTGTCGCACGAGAGAGAGAAAAAAGCAAGCATTCAATCATCACATGGTGAGCCGTTGACTCTAATACGGTTCCCCGGCGTGACCGCGAGGCATTTTAGAGGTTAGCCCTTTCATGATGATTGATACCTCGAGTGGAACAGATTTGCATAAAATTGCGTATAAATTGTATTTACGCCGAAAAAAAAAAGCGTTTTACATTTTGTGGTTTCTTCAAAACCGCATCACCCTATGCCTGCAAACAAAAAAATGGTTGAAGTGAGGTTACTTTTAAATTGAGAGAAATAGTTTCCTTCGGTCAGAGCAATATTGAGGCAGTATTGGTATTAAACACTCGAGGTTTTTGTGAGCGGGATCATTGCAGGTGCAATTGCCCTGTTCAACAACTGAGTTCAATTTCTCAAATCTGCCCACCATAACAGTTTCGCTAGGCTCAAACTTCGCTTTCAGATCTTCTAAAAACTCTGGGATTTCCGTTTGGTTTGAAGCCGTTTAGTTTTGAGGGGGACTGCCTCAAAATATTGTTATTTGCGTTCAGATTTGTCATCGGTGGCAGCGCCGTTTGCGACGAGTTCGCAATATTTCCATTGCTCATCGAATGTCGTTCGAACTTGCTTGGTATCAACCCATCTAAATCTTCCAACGACTCATCAAATTCAAAGGAATCATTCCAAGGAATTCTTGATGATTTTTTACTAAACCCTCCATTCTGTTCCGTAACCCGATACGGCGACGTTGGCTTCGTCCCAAGATGATTCAAACTTCGTATCGAATTCAAATTTCGTTCCTGTGAAGGTTGCAACAAATCTTCGGACGATTCGTCAAATGCACCGGCATTTCTCGCTTTATAACCCCGTAGTTCACGCTTTAATCTTTCAATGATCAGGTCTTGGCTATCCGCAACGCTTGCCCTCGAACGCGGAGTTTCCAAAGATGCGGCCAAACTCTTGAAACTCCCCGCGCTTGTCCTATCCAGCGCGTTATCTTCGTCTGTTTCCCGGCGTCTTCGCAAAATCGTTTTTCCTGAAGCAGATTGTACATTTTCAAACGATAAATTTCCACTCAATTTATTTTTCCCAACAATCTGTTTCCACTGCGGTGGCAAACCAACAAATCCCCCAGAGTCTTCGTCCAAGGCAACGTGAACGCGGTGTTCAAAATTTTCAGGTTCTGAAACCATTTCTGATTGCGACGTCGAATCGTTCCGCACCAAGCCAAGTTCGCGAGCGAGTCTTTTCAGAAATTTCCGTGGATCCATTTCGATTCACCCCGCAAAACGTCTTAGCCGTCTGATAGCATCGACAACGAAGAAGTTCCTCGTTATTTTGCTTCAAGCGTTGACCTGTGATTTAACGACAATATAACCGAAAGAGATAAGGACCTATAAATGATGATCTTTCTTTCCAAACTTATTTTATGGTACTTAGTCCCTTCCTAATTTTGTTATTTCGACCTCTCGCCCGCAAAATTAAAAGTAATGCCAAGTTGAGATATTGGTACTGTTTCGAAAGTAAACCGATATCGGAAAAATAAACCTGATAATGTGGAGAGAAGCTTTTCTCGACTGACTGTCATTTGCATAATAGGGACTATACACACGATTTACCAAAAGCCGTCAACAAGTCGGAAGGAGAAAGCCCCATGCGTAAACAAATATTGTACAGATAGCTTTCATGAAGTTGTGTTTGGTGACGCAGAATTTTAAGGACTCCAGCCGCGAGGTAAGTTTACATTAATCAATAAAATCTTGTGGGCCAAAACAAAAGGATTATTGAACCGTCAACTTTAATGTCAAAATTTGCTGAGAATTTAAGATTAAAATGCTATTTTCTTCGTGTCTGTGTGGAGCGTAATTCATGTTTTTAAGAGAAGGGGGTTTTTGTCCAAAATCAGTTGGATACTCGCGAAAATAATTATTAGTGTATAAATATATTAAATTCATAATAAATGTCTGGTTTCTAAAGTAATTTACTCTAAATGCAGATTTAAAAATGTTTTTAAGAGAAGGGGGTTTTTGTCCAAAATCAGTTGGATACTCGCGAAAATAATTATTAGTGTATAAATATATTAAATTCATAATAAATGTCTGGTTTCTAAAGTAATTTACTCTAAATGCAGATTTAAAAGCATTAACTTGAATAATTGTTGAGAATAAGATTTTGAAACTAAGAAAGATATAAAACCAAGTTAATACAGATATATTTTCATTTTGTAGTCTACCGCGTTTTCAATTCAGTTCTCCCCAAAATCCACGTGACTGGTTGACTTGGCAACCATGCCGATCTTAATTGTGCGTTCAATCGCAGTGGCCTACAGACAAAATAAACAAGTCTTAATGATACCAATGTGGTTCTGTGGATTCATACACTGTAAATGAAACTATACTCTAATTAAAGCTTGTAGACAATTTCGTTGTTGAATGAACAATAGATTGCATTGTGCTGTAGAAAATCGACCATTTTAACCACTATCTATGACAGATTTAAGAGACAATTATCACTCACCGTTTTCATTGTACGGAATGTCACATTCACCCACGTCAAAATATGGCAAAATTCGCCGAGCAATGAAAGGGCCGGCGACCGTGAAACTGACATGTACCACGTTGGCGTCGACTAAGAGTCAAAGGACCAAGAGGGAAACAGCACGTTTCCCACGGGACTGCAATGTGATGTGTATGAAGAAGCTGTGCCAAAACCTGCAACCACATTGGCCGGGGCGGAATCGTTCTGAAAATTATCTTGTTGACTGAGCATAATGCAAAACCAACCTTAAGAACTTTCTTAGTACACGTATTTGGGTCCCTGTTTATGCACCCATTTACATCTTAAAAATTCCCATTTACACAGCATAAAAATAGCTCTCCATTGCCACAAAGGAGAGGTCACGCAAAAGGACAGCAGCTGTGGACAAATATAGTAATCTCACTTCTCTTTGACTTTTACGTGCCAAGGTACGGTGTATCTCTGAAGTTTTCGGGTCAAAATTCTGTGAAAAGCATTCCTTATTACCTTTACTCGTGTGTAGAATACTTCTTTGAAGCTAAGAGGAACACATGAAATGTGTGCTTGTGTGAAGAGCCATTCGTAATTCAATAATTTATGGCTATTCAAGGCGAAGCATATGATAACGTGGAAAAATTCGGGCGTAATCCATTTTCATTCTTGCCATTTGATAACAGAATACACTCCTTTTTTTTTTCATAAGAACGGTTAATTTTGGAGTTGAGGCTGAACTTTCTTCTTATTTTAATTTTTGGCGATCTGAGCTTGAAAACGTTCTTATGATGTTCTTAAAGTCACATGACTTCGATGGTGTGGGCGTTATTTCGGAAAAAGTTGTGGATAAGAACTGCGCCGAATAAATTGCAGTTTTCTTGCTAGTAAAACAATGTACGTTGAATTCGACTACAAACTGAAATGTTCTTCAGTGTATCATGCAATAAGAAAACTACATTGTTAATGTTGAATTAAAAAACCCATGTTTATAAGTTTATTTGAGTAAATTGTTGTTAGACTACAGTTTTACACTTTTTGTGTGTTGAATTTTAATTGCCTTTACTTATACTACAAAGGAGCAAAATAAAAACGTTCTTAACTGATTCTCAGCCTGAAGTATGTTCTTAGTATGTTCTTAAATTTTTGGTTTATCTCAACCTCAACGTTCTAATAAAAAGGTTCTTATCAAAAATAAAATAAATAAAAAATAAAAGAAGAGTGTACATCATCGCAAGTGAAGAGAGACCCGAGCGCTCCTCACTTGACACTTACTAGTTCGGATGCTCTATCCAGTGAGCTACAGGACACTCTTTGAGACTACCTCCTGCCAATGCTAAACTTTGTTTGGGACCGATACATTCACAAGTCCATAACAAGGCGTGCCGCGCCCAGAAATCGTGAGTACGGTGCCGAAATTTGAAGGTGCCGTGCCGATATTTTGAGGGTGCGTGCTGCGTGTAAATGGGGTTTAAACATCACGTACAACTGTCATTTCTCGTATTTATAGGTCAGCATATTCAGTTACAGATGATAGCTTGCTCTTCGTCGCCCTTAATGTATATTATAAATGTAATTGAGTATACTCAATCAATCCTACGCTCAGGTTGTATTCATTTCAATGTAATCGCAAAAAAAAAATAGTAATAAAATAAAATAAATAAATAAATAAAATAAATAAATAACATGAAAGCCTAAGTAACCATTTCGGACGATGACAACTGGGTCAATTATAACTTGCGACAAACTCATGTAGCAGGTGGTAAGCCCGGAAAACGCGTGCGACCAGTCATTTTAGTTGGTTGAAAAGTGGCGAGGTGCGAAACTGTCCGTGGAACACTTTGCGCTTGCGTCTGCGATGCACTCAAAATTATGATGTTATTTTCCATGCAAGGGCCCCTAAAGACCTTCGACGCTTTGTTAGACATGTGCGCGGCAACAAGGCCACTAACTATGGATCATAAAGCCTTTTTCGGAAGCTTCTGTAATTCCTCGGTGGTCTGTAACACAACAACGTCATAAACGTTACACGATTGCAACAGCGGAAATGTGCGCGTTGCATATTCATGTTGCCATACGGTAACGCTCGTTGTCAATTCTACCGGCAGTTGCCATAGCGACATGATGATCGTACGTGCGGGCCAAAAGGCACCGAATTGATTGTACTATCCGATTTCTGGAGCAAATAAAGCACGATCAGTGATCTTTACTTAACAGTATTGGTACCGTACACATTATCAGCGAGCAAGTCATTTCTCATCCCTTACATAGATGTTTTCAAATTCACATGGCTTTCGTATTCAGCGAAATTATTTTTTGTCTCGGTGACTAAATAAAACGTGCGTCGAATTTTAAGTTCTGTTCTCGAACACCCGCTGTGTTTACAGTTTGCCTTTCAAATTTAAACGGATGATATTTTAAAGTATTTTTTTTCTTTTATATCTCGCCGGAATACGTGCTGTGAATTTCAAGGTGCTAAAGAAGTTTTTATCTTCCGTACCTCATATAAAATAGCTTTGAAATTCAGCGGGAAAGCGATTTCTTCAGTGACTGTTTAAAACAAAAACAAAATGAAAAAAGTAGGGAAAACATGGTCATTAATATGGATGATATTGGGATAAACAATTGAACGAAGCGCGAATTTGATGACCGTGCTGAGATAATACCCGTGAAAACATGAGGTAGCTCCAATGAGTTTACTTCTGCTTTCTGTACAGCCGAGTGTTAACGCACAGCGCCTAATGCTAGAGTTTCGACAGTTATTTTGATAAAGCCAAGTAATGTATATTGTAGTACTTGCAGTAAGAAGACCTTGAAGGACCATATCTGTTCGCTATTCTATCTCTGCTTTGCGAATTTCACGCGGTTCTGGTTGAACCAAGGGCACCGTTTTCATTTCCTTTTTTTTTTTTTTTTTGAACTCTGATCCTGCCGAACGCTTTTTTGTGAGGCAAATTATTAAATCCGCCAAACTAAATTTAGTTAAGGTCCTATTTTCTTCAGGTTATCGGGGACACCCCACTGGAAGATAAGCTGCCAAAATGCAAATGATCGATCACTTGACGTAAGGCTTTCTTATCTGACGAATGGCAACCACAGCCCGATGATTTCAGTCATAGGTTGTTTTCGTTGCTTTTCTTCCCCCTGTCTTCTAGAAGAGGAAAACTTCAAATTATTCACTCTTTACGACCGCTCTTTCAAGTGGGGATTAGTTTTACCGACGGATGTTGGCTATTTAAGCGATTTCCTTTGCGAAAAGCTTAAACACAGACAATTTAGAGTCAAGCAAACTAAGGACGCGCATACTAGCGCTAATAATTGAAATCAAAGGGAAACTAACAAATCGCCCGATCGTATGACAGATACCACGTGGTCGGGTCTTATTCTCAATAACCACAATTGTTTCTTGTTTTTGTCTGGTTCCATTAAATTATCTCTAACTCATTGATACGCTATGCACTAAGGCACGTTCCTGAATATATTTGTAAAGGCGGTAAAGTTCGGCATGTGTATTTTACCTTGTAACTGTTTCCAAGGTCTGTAAACAGGTTATCGTGCCCTCGTTGCCTTCAGTGCTGTCGTTAACCTAGTATTAACTTGCCTTGACGAATAACGATGTGGCGCCCCCCCCCACCCCCCCTCCTCCCAAAAAATGTTTGAACAATGCAAGATGACCTTGGCCTGCTGTTGACATAGCCTGCCGTTCAACTGACTAAGGTAACCCACGCGGGAATTCCCCTTCAACCTGCCAACATCGTGCTTCACACCTACTTAAAGGTCCTAAAATGTCAGCGGAAAAGGCTATATTGGGAAAAAGGCAAATTGTGTTTATTTGAATATTAATTCTCATTGAGGCGGCGACGAAGCATGGGCGGTGGGCAACTATACAGCAGAACATCGACTGACAGCTCCCTGCTCTTATTTACCGTCAAAGTAAATAAACAACTTTCGACGGCCAATGCCAATGTCACGCGAGCATTGCGCAATCATCCACGTTGCGCGCACGCGAGAAGCCTTCACGCGCGCGAGGTTAACTGCGTGGGCGCGATCTTTTATACTCGAGGCAATTACTTCAAAACCACTCAGTTATCTTAAAAGCTAGGGTGCGATATATCGTTTTTTTTTTAACTGAATATATATTAGGATCAGAGGCCATCAAATACGCTCGAACACTTGATGAAAGGATGAATGCCTTGTATGGAGAATGCGGGTAGCCTTTTGTTCAGCTGTATTGTCGAAAAAGCTTCTGATAATTTGTCGCTTAGTGAACTTTATCGAACCCGGAATGCGAATCGATGTGGAACGTATAATTTATGTACACTGCTTTCTCTTTGGTTCCACACTCGCGCCAATTAATTCTCTAGCGCGATATCGTACACGGGCCAGTCAGTATCTCTTTGACTTCCTTAATGCACCAATTGCTTGGTTCCATGTATTTTGACTGTGAAACCACGAGTGAAAAATGATTGCGTGCCAAGCCTTGCTATATGCCATTATCGGCTTTACCCCCTTTAACGATTTCCTACAGAGTGATACCGAGACTTAACAGCGTAGCAAAATAAACTTCAATTGGTACGATGAAAGAGAAAATTATCTCCACTTATGATAAGCCCTGTGGGGTCAAAAGACTCAACAGAAAAATCACGAACAGTCGACGACTGATAAAAAGAATTAACTACAAGGATTGTCTGGGAATCGCCGCTCTGAGGAGGCTGGAAGGGGAGTAATCGGTGACTCGACTAGGGAGGGAGTATTATACCGGAGGGATACCGGAGATCACTTCGGACCCATGGCAACTCTCTTGTTATTTTATTGTTTACTCTCTTGTTATTCTATTGCTTCCTATTGCGGTTCGATTGCTGACGCTCATTTAGGCACGATGCTTCTCTCTAGTTTGCGAGCGGATATGAAACTGAACATCCCATGCTGATAGAATTCTCCTTGTTTGCTTGGAGTACAGCATTAAAAATGATAATGATTTTTTCAGTTATATGTAAAGGGTGACACAGGATAGTTGCAAAGAGCTAATAAGCTTGTGGCCTTCTATCAATATATACACCTATGTTGGTTAAATTCAAAAAATGTAACTGAATAAAAAGAAAAATTACGCTAATGAAACAGTTCTGCCATGCAAAAATCGATTTGCCTGCGAATGTTTCGGTCCAGTTGTGTTTCTTAACGTTGTTCCGTTTATTTGAATTGTTACTTTCTTTACACGGCCCCAGAAGCTTGAGCTTTAAATATCACCGTGTACAATTATTCATTGCTTTACTTTTCATATGTACCAATAGGCTTTATTCACGCGGCGGCCATGTTGGTTAGGAACAATAGAACTCGTACCCCAAGCCTCGAGTTGATAAGTTTAAGAACGAGTTCCGGGGGACAAAACAAAACAAAGGTTTTCAGTCCCTCCCATGTATCTAGCTGATTGTACAGATAGCCACACACCTTTAAAATCACTATGCATCAGATAAAACCTAACCGACTTGCCAGTTGTTTCATCAGCGCTTTCCGTAGAGCTGGATATGACACCACTTGCGAGATCAAGACTGGGATACAATACTGAAACCTTTTTCGCTCGCATATCTTGTTTTCCCAGTGTAGATCAGGTGACGTGGCGGCAGACTGCATGGCCGAATGGTTAGAGCGCTAGACTTGAAATTCGCAGGTACCGGATTTTCTCGATTAAACGCTGGCCTCGAAAAAAAGCAGCTGGCTGCACGAAATACATCCAGGCTCCTGACATGTCATGGAACAAGGCATTCAAGGATCTGTGTCAGATAGCGTATGAAAACTGGATGGCAGAAACAGGGCATGAAATAACTCCAGCTGGTCGAATTAAGTCACCATCAAGGCGCAGCTGTGTCGAAAGAATTTTGTCAGCCTGGGTAAGCCTCCCAAATGACGTAATAAGTTCTTTAGCCTGTGCTGTCTCATTGCCTATAGACGGATCAGTGGACGAGAAAATCCACTGTTTTAAGGCAGACGGCCCACTAAGCGATGGAAAGCAGGAATTCACGGAAAGGGCCGCAGCATTTTTCAGTGCGCTGGAACAAGCCACTCCTGTAGATGAAAATGACCCCTTTGCGGATATAGAGCCAGACATCTACGAAAAAGAACTTAATGAAATTGTGATTTATACGAAGATTAGCATTTAATTAAAACTGAAATAATTTGCACACGTTGGCTGACACAAACGAGGAGGACGTTGGCGACATTGCCGTTTATAGGCTTAAAACTTTGTACTCATATCATTTACTTGCTCCTACATCATTCATATATTGTTTATGTGCTGTTTGTTAGTGATAGAAATCTTGATTGCAACATGGTACACGTGCCCTATGTACGGTACCATAATACTGTAACTTCGGGTAATCCAGGGAAAAATCGTCCCGCACTAACCAACTGCCCCTAGGTTTCCGAGGATCGGTAGCAATAAATCAACCTGAAAAAAATGGCTGAAAATCGCATTTCATTAATAAAAGCCAGACCCCAATCAAACGCCGGCCTCGAAAAAAAGCCGGGTCAAAAGTGCCGATTTTTAAATAAACGCCGGGGGCGTTTAATCTAGAAAATATGGTACTTAGTCTGACCACTAGCTGGAGTAGGCCATTTCTGAGTTCACTTCAGCCTCTTTTGCGAAGTAAAACTTAAATTACAGCCAACTGGTCTGCCTCTTACCGCGGCCGGTTATGTTCATTTGTGTTGTTTGTTTCATTGTCCCTGAAAAACCCCCTTGAGGGGAGTTGTCGATTAAGTATTAATTCATTTGTTTTTTTTTTATTTACGTGACAATACTCAAGAGGGTGCATAAAAACCTGAAACAATAACCTAACCCTAGCTCGAGCTAACGAAACAAAGAAAACGTTTCACAGGCTTTTACAGTGAGATAAACCCCAAGTTACATACACAAAGATCTGTTAAATGTGTAGCCCGGCGGGTGGTTATGATCGATGGAAAATAATTTTTGATATAATTTCCTCCAGAAATGCTTTGAAAGCCATTCGTTGCGAGGGGAGCACAAGTCAAGGCTTTTGAACGGATACCAATAGCTTGCGCCCTGGCTATGAGACTTTAAAAGAAGTTAAATGAAGTTAATACCATGTCGATCCCACTACTGGCGAAATATCACTGGGGCTTCTAAGTGCCTCTCGTCCAAACTGTCTCAAAAGCTGGAGCGGATTACAGAGACTCGCATATCACTTCCTTTGTGGCCTGTGCAAGAAAAGTGCCGGCCTTCAGGGAGGCTTGTGTTCGTCAATCTCGTCGATCTTTTCTTAAATGTCTCCTGAATCTGCCACCTAAACGTCTTCCTGTTTCGTAGATGGACATCACACTGCAAAGGCGACATTTTGTCAGGTAGACAACGTTTTCATACTTGAACAGGTTGCTTTGCGCCGATAGAAATACTTCCCTCAGGGGTTTGATCACGAATCGGTAGTAGTGGAATCTACGTTGGTGTAAACAGCGCAAGCTATTTGTTTTGTTTCAAAAGTTTTAACTTGTGCACAAATACATTGTTCATGGGTGAGCCTGAGTAAAAACCTTACACTGTAGAATACCATGAACTCTGGGATGAGCTAAAAAAACCCAAAACCAAACCAAACTGAGATTTGATTCTTCAGCGGATAGTTTACCTCCTGTTGTCTTCCCAAAGCGCTTCTACGGGCAGCAAATATTCATTTCTTCAGGCTAATGTTGCGGCTTACATGAAAGCTTTAAGGTGAATTTCCACTCTCGCGTGCATGCTATGCATTTTACGCAGGTGAATTTAAATGGATTGAGAGCGCCCGTGAGTAAAATAACAGAAGGTATGAACCTGTGCTTTCCTGCGAGACGTAGCTTCCTGTCGTCTCGATCTCCCCGAGCAGAAAGAGAAGGAACCTCTTTCTCGCAGGAAAATGATTGCTTGCGTAAACTGAAAACTGAGTTGATTGAGCGGTTCAACTTTTCACGTTTACGGAAGCCGTCTGTACATTTTATACATTTCCAATGCGACAGACTATGAATGATGCTTGGGTAAATATCTGAGGAAGGTAACTGTTCATCAGAAGGACGCCTAATTTGTGTGCAATTCCATAATTGGTTTCGGCTCCATTAAATCCTATTTATTGACGCCCTAAGGCCTTTCAAATTCACGTGCATTATATTACCTGCGTAAAATGTGGAATTTGAACTTGGAAAATCCCCCTTAGGCGTAATATATCTGGTTTTCTTGAAATGGTCGTGTCGCTCATGAACAACATACATGATTCTAGGCTGACGGATGAACCTCAACCGGCATCTCTCTCAACAAATCTGCGAATATAAGTAAATAAATAAATATATAAAAAAATAAGTGAGCAAATAAATAAACTAACTTTTTAACTAACTTTTATCGAACAAATGAGCCTATCTCACTGGGTTTTACACCCGAACAGCTCAAATTTTAGTTTGAAATGATGCAACCGATAGTTTTAAGCAAAGGCGTTTTTGAGCCACGTACGTCAACCGGAAATGTAGCGTTTTCCCGTTCAAACTGCATTGACGCTACCACATTTGTACTGCTCGGCGTCTTTACTCTTATAGAGACGATTTGCTTGAAAATCTGGTTGAAACCTCTGCCCAAGAATACGAAACGTCCACTTCCGGTTGACGTACGTGGCTCAAAAACGCCTTTGCTTAAGCTCCCTTAACTCCGTGGTGGCGGGGAAATAGGCCCGCAAGCTGTGCATATGGTTAGTGCTGCGCGGCTTGAAATACAGTCTCGATTTTATAGCAGTTTGTCTTGCTAATTACTTTTCCAAAGCAAACTGCTGTGTGTCGAAAAGGGCAGTCGGAGTTGTTATAACGATAAAAGCAAAATCGCAGGGTAAAAATTTTTTTCCAGATTTCTTCCATGCAGATATCGCAACGCACCTTGGTAACTGACAGTTCAAACTTCTGTCGCAAAACGTTAGGACCAACGTTAGACCTGGCGTAACGTGAAAAATATCAAATAAAAAAGCCTTAAATATAACCTCGCTTTGTTCAGTTACAAGACACGCGAGGAAGTGACTTGACCAAGAAAGAAGTATTGAGAAGCATTTTCTCCAATCCAGTAGGGAGCCTGAAGTAATATACAACTAATGCAAATACATAGATACACAAAACATTATATATATTACAGTTTTAAACTGTCTAAAAGAATCTCAAAGAGGAAAGGAGAGGGGCTTATCTAGTAGAACTACCACTGTGCCCCTCAAAGTTCACATCAAAAGTAAATATAAAGTAACATTACTGATCTTTTAGGTGTGATCAGCAAAATAATCGTTTGAGTGCCCCCTTTTAAACATTAGTTTTGTTAGGTTTGTATCTGGCTTATGGAGGAATTTTATTTAAAAAAGTAGTGAATAAACAAAGTATAATGGTAATCAATAAAAGTTATTAAAAAAAAAATAGAAACTAAAACCACGGCTTACGGTGAGTTAGCTACTGAATTTGCATTTCAACGATACGTTTTGTCAAGAATGATGGTTCGTAGCCATTACGGAATTCACGTTTCGCAAGGGAAAAAAATGTCTTTTTCACATTTCACGGGAAATAAAATGGACAATTCACGGCTCATGAAAATAGTTACCCTTTCCTTAAACATCTGCCGAGGTTTCTGTACCTGATTTGCCGAGGTCCTTGTGCATTTCTAAGTTCACTTTTCTGGTAACGTCGGACATCTGCCGAGGTTTTTGCGCATTTCTGTACGGACTGCTGAGAAAACTGTGTATTTTCTTGGTGACACTTGGTAATAAGGAAAAATCCTCGATAATGACTTACCCACCCGATAAAGTAGTCAAGGCTTTAAAACGAGTGCAATCAAATTAACAGCGCTCAGATTTTGAATTTTCCCTCTATCTTGTGTGAAATTTTATTATATTCGCTGCACTGAAATGCAACGTGTCAAAGGAATCTCTCATTTAATTTACTTGGAATTTCATGCAATTTACTGATAAAAACAAATAAATAATGTAATCCTAAGCACCTGTAATTATCAATAATGTATGCAGTTGGTGCAAGTGAATCCGCGTGTTTGACAATTTCAATAAGAAGGGACGAAAAAGAAACGGCCTTTTTTTGCCGTGTTCGCTCAGATGATACTTGATGTTAACATAGCAACTATTAAATAGTTGCACTGGAATGAAATATTAAAAAGGTTAAGACGACTCACATTCTTAGCTGTTGGGCAAAGAAAATATGGGAAAAAATATATCAGTCAGTTAAGGGCCTCTTCGTTCGGTTTCCGAGATCTCACTCTTACCACTAAAATCTCTCTAGAAATCTTGCTTTGTTTAATTTATTAGAGTGGGAAAGGGGTACGGGACGAATAGCCCAGTTGCAGAGGTCTCCGTTTCTGAGGCCGAGATCTCGGCAACCGGATGGAAAATTTGCCGCATGAGCTCTTCAGTCCGGTTACCGGAGTGAATTTTTTCCAACTACGCATGCCTTGTGTCAGGAGCCCATGTCTGGTTGTGTGCGGCTTATTAGTTCTTAGGTCTGCCTTTCGCGGCTTTTTCATCGCGGTAATCGGGATGAGATTCCAATACGAACAGACCAAATTCATCCCGGTTACCAAGCTCATATGGAGAGATCAGTTTCTGAAGCTTTCACAAGACCGCGATAACGATGAATTGTTCCCGCAGTTATACCGACTGTTTTGCCAAATAGCTAGAGGCTACTAAGAGATTGGAAGCCCCACTCCTCCTGCTCAATCTTGAGCTAAGATATCTACATGACCTGATGACCCGAGCTGGTTATCTTCGTATCGAATTGGCAAAGGAAGTCTTTTTCAATCTTTCTCGTCCAAGGTTGTACGACTCACTTTCCTAAGTAAAAGAAACAAGCTATCGAGATAAAATTTCTGTCATTCAGCCGTTTAAACTGAACGAAGTTTCAGCTCACTCATGTAATATTTGCATTCAACACAGAAACTACAGCTCATTTCATGAAAGTAAGATTGTGAATACATTGAAAGCAAAATTTAAGAATAATTATGGACGCATTTAAGAACTACCATCCGGCAGACAAAAACACATCTTCAGCATTTTGTTTTATTCCCTTATGAGGCATTAGTTTCTGCAACTTCTTCTATTACTCTTACAATTGCTGTATGTATACATGTTGTTCACTGCAACGAGATGAAATTCAGTTTTTTTAAACAAGGCTCCTGGGGTTAAAATCAAATCTACCTCGCGCCGTCTTTATGGAAGTTCCTTTGCTCCATTTGCATTGATTATGCCCTATTATATTTCATCTAACGTTTAAGGCGTTAGTGTGTTGTTAAAAGAACTGTAATTAAAGAAAAGCACAAAATCGGTGAGGACAGCACTATATTTTATGTGCATGTCAGTATATAATGATGACTTGATGGCAATTAACAAAGAACGGTTATTTCTCTCTGCATTAATTCAAAATGATGTGCTAATAAAGCAATAAATTTATATGTCTGAATGAACTACCGTATTTAAAATGTATTTTATTTTTCGATATGAAAAGTGTCAAAAGTGACCACCCTTTGGAAAGCGTAACATATTTGTCACATCCTCAACTTTGTTGCAAGAAGACAGAGGAAAACATGAGGTCTGAAAGAAATATTAAACCGATCAACCGATTTTTTTTCTTTCGTAATGGTAGATTTAATATACGGAGGAAGTAGACAAAATGTTCAATAGAGGCGTCCGACTTATTTGTCTTATTGTATCTACAGGCTAACCGGAACAGTATTTTCATGCAGATTTTCGGATTATATTCACACACACACACACACACAACGAATGAATTGGAAAGAAAAGCAAAGCGATTTGACCTCCAGACCAAAAACCGAAGGCAAGAAGGCTAATTAACATGCACGCAAACCCAGAATTATGCAAATAAAAAAAGGCTATTGATCCGAGGATTGGTTGTGTTTGCGTATCTAATGCATACTTAGAACAGCAAGCCAGTTTCTTGACCTTGTTACCGCGAGTTGTTCGGCATTATGTAAGCGTAGCCGACGGCACAGCTGCAATTCAGAATCAATCCCTCTTCGCTTCAACAGCCCCCCGAGGGCTCGATTATTTTTAATTTTGCTGCTGCCATCTTAAAAATATCCCCTCGAGCTACATTTATTCAAGGCCGGGGGAGCCTTAAATGAGCTCCAGGCAGCCGTCTTTCTTTGCAAGAAAACGACAGGTCGTTTATTTTACAACTCCCAACCCGAGAACCTCCTTTCCTAATCCGGGACATTGAGAACATTCCCTCACGCGGGCGCGCTCGCAGTGGCGTGTTGAAGTCCACTATGGTATGAATTATTCATGGGTATCACATGAGGCAGCACAGCACGATAGACAACAGCATAGCACGCACGTGTGTGAGGTAATACGTGAGGAAAAGGGATAAGGTTTCATCAATATTTTCACAACATTTTGGCGCGAGGTGTCGTCTCGACCGCCGTAATCCCTTATTCGGCCTTGCAAGGCTCTTAAGCTTCGTGGCACCAGCTGAACTCGTGTCCTCCTTTCATTTTCGATCCAATTTTGCCTTCCTGTCCCATTGCCATTCGACATGTTTAGATGGGAGGTTGCGATCGGTTTTCTCAGTACACAAATGCTACGATAGCTGCTAATGATTGACAAAGAGAAATTCGGCCATTAATATTTACAGTTATGAGGCTGAAAATGCGAGCGATTGCATGCTAGTTAGAAGAATAGACAAAGCTTGAACTCACTCCCTGGGTCACGACAAGTTCTTGGTTCAACGGGGCATCGGTTAAGCGCAATGTCTGACCACACGGGAATTTCCATATTTCCAGCCGGGAAATTCTGTAAAAATCCCCTTTGTGAAAGTTATTACAATCAATGTTTATCCTCCAATCTCCTTCGTGCGTTTCGTCCGCGCTCGCTGCCTCTCACAATCATCCGCCACTTCATCGGTCATCGACCAATCAGCCTGCAGTGCTGGATAATTACGTCAGCAAAAAACACGCAATGAAAATTTCTCAGCATGGTTGGCGAGCAGTGAAGGTGACCAAGTCTTGGAAGCCTTCGTTAGGTTGCCGGATTTTCAGCTTGCAGATTTGCAATCGTAGAGGATTTTCCAGTCTATTCCGAGCGAAAACACCCCGTTGGACGGTTCCTCGGAAGGGAGACACTCGATTGAGGTTATTCGTTAAGAACCGTATTGCACGCCGACTGGCAGAGGCATTTTTCCATATCGAAAATATTGCCGGTTTGTGAGTCATTCCCACGTGTCTGCATTGAACTGACCCTCGTGTTAAGCATTGTGCCGTTCACTTAGCTCAACATCGGCGTTGCCGCTTAAATTAATTTGGGTTTTGGTTGTTGTCCAAGAAGATTGCTTCCTTTCAGCACTGATTCAGCTATGTGCAACGAGACATCGCTTGCTCTCAGCCACAATCAGCCTCCGGCACAGGCGCAGGTTCCTTTTAATGGCGATCTGAACAACTCCCTCATAGTATCCGAAGTGGCAGAACAGCTGGCAGAAATCGGAGATCGAGTTGAACTTAGCTATCAGCAAAGACGAAGGCAAGAGGAAGAAGCAGGTCTTGCAATGAGAGCGGTTTACATCGCCTTGTTCATTGCGTTTAGAATTCTCATCTGACGAGCAAAGAACTAGTATTGTTGCATGGACGCTGTAAGAGGGCGAGTCCTCTGCCGCCACCGAGTCAGCGCCTAGTAAAAATAGTACAGAAACTCTAACGACCATCTAATTTACGGCTAACTTACAAGCAAATAACTGTTGTTCCGTGTCGGTGGATAGTGTGTAGAAGATCATATCTGACAGGAGTTTACCACAACACTGCGAGCAGCTCATACTTGTTTTGGTGACTCCGTAACATTTCGCTCCTTACGGCACTGAGCAATCTGGGGCCTTCTCCAGCTATTAATCGAAGCTGTTTGAGCTGTCGAACTGTCGTCGTCACTCAGTGGGTACGCAAGAGAGTGATGTTAGGTTCGGCACAGCGATCGAGGCTTCAGCGCCGAAAGGGAAAGGTTTTTTCTGTTCCAGGGTTCAAGCCATCGTTTGCAAGCTGGTATTTTTCATTTTCGTTCTAAGGAATGCTCTCTTCACATGATTTTATTTTAGTATCATGTAAAAGACAACATCAAATGGCCCAAAATGTGGAGAAAATCTGTAAATACCGCTATACAATATTAAAGATATTCAAGAAAATCGTAGTTGGTGATCCAAAGTATACGACCTCTACGCTCCAAAAGGTAAATCGCACAAAGGCAGCTTTGTTGATGTTGTTCCAACCTTTTGCTGCATATCTCAAAACAGTTCCCACCTCTCTTTACTTATTGTAAAATCTTCGGAGATTCCTCTTAAAGGGAATCTAGCTCTTGAATTACCCATGCGGTGCAAGATGTGCCCAATATCTAGGGCTGTGGTTTTCGAGCCGAGAGCTCAAACCTAAGATGTGATGATCGAGATTTGATCTTGGACTTCGAATGGTGCAGATTCTGTCGATCACGTCGGAACTGCCAAGCCGGGTCAATCCCGGAAGAACAAATGAACACGAGAAATATTTCTCTGCGTAGGAGTACTGTTAGGCATGGTTTTGTAAATATAGCAAAGGAATTAGAGTACCTTAAGCGAAATTTAGTCCATGAGTCGAGGTGTCTGCGCGGCTGTCAGAAACACGAATGACGAAATAAAGCATGATTACAAAATTTGTGCATACATGAATTCTTTGCTTTAATATAGTCGAGCTTTATGAGGAAACTGCCTTGAAAACCAGGTAAGTTTTCAAATTTTTCCTTCAACGTCAAGTCCTTGTAGAAATGAATTTCTTTTAGAGATAATAGTTGCTTCTAATTCTTAGAAAATCGTTCGCCTGTTTGCAACCCAACTCGACTCACTGTACATCATTTTCAACTTGGCGCATTTTTCAAGACTCTTCTTTGCACGACTGAAAAAGTTTAAATTTATTAGTTGTTTCAAAGGAAGCAGAAAAATCTCTTCTCTTGAACTGTGTCTCAAAAAGAACAACGTCTTAAAAAGTGTAAGCTTCTCAATAGTCGAAGAACAAAAAATTACGGCCAAGAACAAACCTGTTGTTCGCGACGGTTTGTTTTGCACACGCAGCTTTTTTCCCATCGTCAGTTGGTCACGACAATGGCGAATGACGCCTTACTTGGATTAGGGGAGGTGAAACATTGTTTTGCCTCGTTGCAAAAGCAAAATGGCGCTTTAGCCATGATTTTCATTACACTCTACCTCTTTTCCCCACAGTGGTCAAAGTTTATGAGGGAATGTTGCTTTTCTCCAAAGGAGCTATCGGAAATTAGTTTGGTAAGGAGCAAAGAATCTGAAAATGGCGACAGATGTATGGTTGCGCTTTAACAATCTGGTGTTACAGTGGATTTAAAAGGTATTCATCATTGTATTTGTAAATAAAATGAGAAATATAAGCCTGTAAACTTTCTCTTTATACCAGTGTAACCTTATTTTGTATTTTCTAAGGGTAAAAACCCGACCCCTGCCTTTGGAGACCTCGCCAGTCTCGCACTCGGGGCTGAACAACAAGGCATTTTTCAAGTCACTCCATTTGTCTACCATGTACTGTAGTTCTTTGCCTTAGCTTTAGTTTTCTCTATCATAAGTTGTCACCATAAAAATAAAATTAGCTTCAAAAGCTTACAAGAAATTGCGAAAACATTACGAACTTGCAAATAATAACAAAGTACGATTTTGCCATCGAAATACTGTAATCATTCGGTGTGGTTCCTGATCAAATGGAGTCACGCACAACACGTTAACTTACATCTTCCTCATTCTGAGATTGTATCGAGCTATATGTGGAATTGCCTCTTTCGTGAAGGCCTAAAGTATGAGGTTAAGAGTTTGAAACACGTTTTTCAGTATATAACTGCTTGACCGACATCATCTGTCGTTGGGCTTTTCATATTTAGTTTGGTCACAATTTGTCAACATTGCACATCCAGTTCCAAAGGTCCTACAAGACAACTTTTTGCAAAACTAAAGCTCATAAAGATGGCCTTTTCCTTGAAATATAGAGCATGGCATTTATGATATAGAGCATGTACTTCTATATAGTATGTAATTCTACCTTTAAGACAAAGCACGTTAGAAATTCTCAATTGTAGTGGCATAAGAGAGATACCCAATTTTATTTCTAGAAATCCTATTTATGTTGTGCTGTAAATGAAACTAGCACAAGAAAGAAAAAGGCTGCAATTCAACAAATTGAGGGCTGTAGAGGAAAAGCTTTAACCTAATGTTTCGACTCAAAAATTCCTAGAAAATGTAAGGCAAATGTGTTGGCAACATGTTGCCAAGAATGCATCCAAATCTGACTCAATCACAAAACGCCGGCTCGTTTCTCTTACTTCCTCTTCGGAGAACTACTTGAAATTACGTAAGTCGCATTCATGGCGCAGTGCAAAATGTTCAGCTATTATATCTCTCTAGTAAAACATTATACTCAACAAAGTTTCAAAACTATGTGTGAATGGGAACACTTGATGTTGCAACGAGGAAAGCTAGGCATGACAATCCGACTGAATCGACCATGCGTACTAAAAATACAGAAAAATCGACAAGAAAAAATCTCTCAAATATTATTCCGGCGCCAGATCCCTCGAGCGCAAAATATCGCTTAAATTTAACAGAAAATTCACTGTAAAAACGAAAAGCATTCTGTTCCGTTGTCACAGCAGAGAGATCGAAGGCTTAATCCTGACCAACAGCCTCGTGAAATGATGACTTTTACTGCGTTGTATTTTCTTGGCGTTTGAATTCAGTTCGTTCTTCCTTGCTTGTTTCTGAGCGACACTCAAAAGTTTTTGATTTTCTTTTTGTCGAAGTATGCTGCAGTCTGTAAATCACCGCCGTGAATTTCAGAGAATCAGTTCATTTTGCAAAACACCAGAGAACCACTTCTGAGTGAAGGAAATCCTGCTTTATTTGGTCTGAACCAGTACTGAGAATGCGTTTTCTATGCCGACGAGCTGAAACTATAATCACAGTCCTTGGGAATATCGTAGTCGTTAAAACAATTTATTTTTTCAGACTTTCTAACGATTGTGACTAAATGTGTTGAGTCATGTTTTGTTTAAAGTATTCTAGCTTCAAAACGACGATACGTGCTCTTTACGAGTTCATGGGGACAAGCCTCCATAACCGTAGAAATAGTAAACAAACATTGGAGCAAAATGGAATAAATTTTCTCCTATGTACAAATATATAAATCTGTCAACCACTGGTTGGATAGATTTGGGCCCAGATATCTTTTTCTGCGTTTTGTTGCTCAAAATTTTTGTCCAGAAGCATTGATCCTTGCCTTACGAACCTTTAATTCTACAAGGCAAAGGCGATTTTTTTGGTCCACATAAAATATTCTTAAGGCTTTCCTGGCAGGTGCATGTCGGCTTTACGGGGTCTTCTTCAAAACAATATTGCGATAAAAAAAGATTTGATAAATAATTCTAATTAGTTAGTGAATCCTCGACATCTGATTGGTTGTTATTTTTTGTTCGGCATACACACGTCAAATTCACTATCACGTATTTTCAGCCTGCCACCAAAACAAAGAGCGCCGTTCGTGGCCCGCCGCCTCATGACATTCTGTCAAAATTTGCGCCAATGAAATAACAAGGTCAAAGAGAAAGAACCGCGTCTGTTTCCATGCTATTAATTTACGATTAAAGACTGACCGAGGGGATATGAACTGAGTGCGGGATTTGCCCAAGCCACCATCCCCCTGAGCGTATCAGGTTTTACAGCGTGCTCTCCCCTAGTAAGGTCATATATTCGGTGAACAGCAACCGGTACGAATTTGTCGCCCTCATTAGACGTAAACCCAAACAATACGTATTATTCTTATATTTTTATGCAGTCGATAATTTAAATTGCCAGTAAACGCCGGAGAAAATAATATATATTTTTCCTTCTGACCATGTTGTAAGACCAGAACTTGGAGTCCAAACCGCCACAAGAAGAGTTAACAATTCACTTTAATATACTGCATTTACAAATCCAATCGCTATACCACCTGAGACAACCTCATTTACATTTCTAGCTCGCTCAGTCGAGAGGACTAAGTCGACAAAAATTGTACGCCGACAATAGCAAAATTCGAGCGACGAAAGCCAGAGAAGGAAATTTGTAAAATGAGAATTTCCATTCGAATTAAATTTTCACCTCATTCACAGAGAGAGGACTTCACTCCCCATGTCCTCTTAAGAACACATCAGGTAAAAAAAGAAAAAAAAAACCTTGAATATTTCAATTTGAGATTGTGGGTTGAAAAGATGGCTCACCTTGTTACGAGTCTTTTTTATAGAACGCGGGCGATATTTTGCTTTCGAAGTCATCCCAGCAAACCACGAAAAACAGAATTTTGTTTCAATGCTATTTGAATGCAGCCCAGCCGGTTCTCTTCCGAAAACTGGCTGGCCAAACAGTCAGGGATTATTGCCCAATATAAGCTTCTGCGCAGGCGTAGTAGAAGAATACGTGACAGATTTTCTGCTCAATATGCAAAAAAAAAGAAAAAATTCTCCACAAAACGACGAGTACATTCAGTCACACAATGTCTTTAACAGTGTTAAAAATAAACAGCACCAGACTTGGGAATGCTACGACTTGCACAATATTTGTGAAAACATTGACCTACTCGAAGCTCAAGGCTTTTCCACAAACCTCGTTAAGCGGCATTTTTGAGTCCTCAGTTGAACTCCTTTCTCTAAGCTGTGATATGAGCGGTGAACCAAAGGCTCTCTAAATTGATAACGATTGGTGAGCCACAAAATGTACTTAATTATTTATGCATTTCACTTGCTCGTCATTTACTAGTTTAGTTTGACGACTGAGAAGTAGATATGGGGTGTTATTTACCTTGTGGCGTATTTGTCGGGTCGTGTATTTCGTCAAGTAGTTTTAAAAGTCTTTTTTTTTTTTTAATCGGTCGTCGGACGAAAAGGCTTTCACTTTGTACATACGATTGGATTGTTATACCACATGAGCGTACATTATTAAGAACGGGGATTATAAATGTATAATGACAACAGAGCAGAGGAAATTAATGCACAAGATAACCTGAAACTGTCCTTCAATCAATCTTAAAACGGCATTTTAAAAGAGAAAATAGGAAACGAGATAAATTGCCGGCTAAGTGTATTTTCTCTTCCGTCTGCCCGGCCCTGGGCGTTTACTTTAGACGTAAAAAAACGTAAGTTGAAAATCTAGAAGCTTCTATGAAATCGCAAATAACAGAAAAGTTCCACTTCAAGGTGCTCTCTAATGAGTGCTCTGACGTTGACTTTTATGACAGAAAGTGAAATGTCTACAATGTAATTTTGTGCCTATATACAGAAAATGCTCATGTTGGAAAAAAAAGAAAAGAAAAAAGAAAAACCCGGCCAGTAAATTGATCCGTGATATCTCTCAGTGAACATGTGAAGAATTCCTACCCGCCAGCAATTAAAAGAATTCTATTGAATGATTAAAAATAAACTTTTAGTTCTCTTTTGAGCAACTGTTAACAAAGTTTCTTAAACTTTTGCAAAGTTCTTGTTGAAAAGGGCAGTGCATTTCTCGAGGAATTTGACGAGCATGCGCACTTTGTGTGCCCTCTGTCGGCACATGCGTGCACGGGAATGGCTGTAATAAAGCATGTGCTTCAAAAGGGAACAATCGTTGAGCGAGGTGCTGTTAGAAGATGCTGAGTGAATCCTTGCACCGTCTGGAAGGTCCTTCGCTTTCGCTTTCTTGGGATACGGACAGCCGATCGTTTGACACAAGTTAAGAATTAGAGTCTTGAAAGATTTAGAGGGATGAGCCAACGTTAACTTGACTGAGGTGACGCTTGTAGCATAAACATAAGCAGGGACATGAGTCACTGGCATAAGCCCGTGTCTGTCGTTTGAAGTTATAGCCCATCAAATAAGTGTGGCTGTAGTAGAATAACCGTTGAAGTCGCAAGTTACTGATCATAAAATTACGATAAATATTTGATCTTAGACATGCTTTCCGGAGAGTCTTAATTGAGAAAGAAGTTCGCTTTTCTTTGACGTGAGATGTCGTGTGTTTTCAGCGAAATCGTCACCGCCTTTATTAAAATAACTTACTGCTGATTAGTAGGATTTTCATCGACATTGTAATTTATAGTTATGCGGATTTTCACTTTAAGATTTAAAATGCGCTTTCACGTGTAAAACGATCAAAAGCTGTGGTGTTATTTCCTGCAATTAAATTTATTGACCGTGCACATGTTGGTGCGATCGCTGTGGGGGATTCGGTAGTGGATGTTTGCTGCTATTTTCTGACGGTAGCCAAACGTTTTAGAACATGTACGACTTGTTATTGAATCGTCAGTTTTACAGAGATCTGCGCTGAAGTGGTTTTAACATCAGTTATTCAATTTGAAATATTCTGAGTTGACTGATGAACTTTACTCGGTGTATCCGACATCGCTGTAAAGAGACGCCGTATTGTTGCTGGAACAATAGACCACGTGTTGCGCGGGCTATACAATCAGACAAAGTGAGACCGATTGTCCTCTAAACGCTCTTCACCTAGCTTGTAGAACGAAAACAAAACAGTTCTTTTCTCTCAAAGGGGAATTAAAAATGGTGACATTTGCTGGCCATGGGTTGGTAATTCTGACATAATGGATAATTCTGACGTTATAATGGGAGATGTTTACGAAACAGAGTGATTTTTAAGGATTTGGGAGAGGGGCGGGGGACTTCCATGCACGCTGGAATTCTGTCGTCCAAAAAAAACTCTAAAAGTCTCTCAATTAGTTTGACTTTTCAATCACGAAACTGAAGTTAGACTGCGTTTAGTCATACTGCGACAAGACTGGGCGTTTGACTCGACTAAGACCAAAGGTGAGAATCAACAAATTGAGCGCGCTTGAGCACATTTGGGGCAGGTATGCATGCATACATGCCTGCATGCAGGCATGCAAACCTACACGGAATGTTAGCTTTATTTTTCGTCACAAAAGCTGTGCATTTTTCTTCAGCCTCAGCATAAAGATTTTACTCAAAAGATATCTTAAGTGAGCAAAATAAGAAGTGCCTTTTAAAACACACAAGCCTCAGAACTATCCGCGTGACTCTGTTTTTTTTGTAACTGCAAATTTAATACGCCGAGTCGACGGATTAATATTGTTAGTAGTTGAGAAGGATTACAGTGTTCCCCTGAAAGGCAGATGACAAAGCTGCAAGCCTCTTCATTTTGAATTTGAGAAATAAGACCTTAAGTCTTTTTTGGGGGGGCCTAGTTAAAAGTGCTACATAATGAGGGCCCGGAGTGTGGAACATCACGGCCTTGTTTTGTAAATAAGCTCTTATCCCTTATTGAATTGTTGATAAAAATATTAATCTTGTGCTTTCGGCTTCACGTCAAAATGTTTTTTTTTTCGCCGAGACGTTTATTTAGGAAAACTTACGCTGTGAGCGCTGCTGCCAGTAAAGATTTACCGGCAAACTATTGCTGTTTATTCATTTATTTTTTTAGTAAACGCCATTCTTGTTTCGTGCTTGGTTTACTTTCTTAGTTGGTATGTTTTTCACTGAATTTTGAGATCGGCACGATGCCTTGACGACAGGCTACGAAAGATCAAAACTATAATAAAATAAAAACACCCTCGAGTCTGATCTGTTGGAATTAGAACCATCCTTTAGACCGAAATCTATTTAGCATATGCACTAACTGTCTAAACACAGATAACGTCGAATTTTGTTTGTAAAACTGAAATGTCTTCATCAGTTTAAAAGATTAGTTTAAGCATTCGCCTGTCACGCAGCATTCACTGACGGACATCTCTATGACAGAAATTGACATGTTTTTCTGCCTTGTTGATATCACCTTATTGGATTGTGTCTTATGAAAAAAAAAAAAAAAAAAAGTGATCCGTTAGAATTAATTCAGGCTTACCATGTGTATATGTAATGATTCTGTCCGCTAAAGGTTTCGCCAAACCGAAGGCTGGCATTAGCTCTGTTCTCCAACAAAGACCATCATTCAATCTGAAGAAAGAGAGAAAGGTTTCATCATTTATTTCTTGGTAAATAATAGGCGGAGAAAAGGAATTTCTGATGACTCGTACTACCCTGTGATCCCTACTGAGGCAGATCTCAAGCGGTGCTAAAGGCGCGTATTTTCACCTCGAAAAAATGATCGAACTGTCTTTGGTCTATTTGGAGCGATTCGTTGACGTGATCAGCTGAGTGCACAAGGGAATGAGTCCGCTGCGGTTGATACCGTGACTTATTTCCTCTTACATATTAGATATCAACCTCTCCGGCATTAATTTTCATGCAAAACAGAATTTGCATTTTAGCATTATATGTTTCAGTTGTAAGGCGCGATATCTTTGCGTAGGCGAGGAAAATTAGCGAGCGATATTGGACAATATTTTATGCGTAGCTACCGGTTTGCTGGCATTTGTATCACCACACGGCACGACACTCGGCAAATAACCGCGTTTTTATCTTCTTTTTGACGGTCACGCTGTTTTTGGGGCTTCTCTTTTTTTTTTTTAAACACCGATGAC
>BLFK01000190.1:942186-969686 GCA_014634185.1 Astreopora myriophthalma
AGGGATCCTCTGAATTCATTAATCGCAATTGTTTCAAGCAGCCAGTAATGGATTGCTTTGACAGGGAAAACTTGTATCATAAAACTAGAAAAGTAAATTAAATTTAACCATCTACAACGGTGAATTGGTGGCGGCTTTCCAAAGGAAAACCTGAAAATATTAATTAAAGTACATACAGTAAAAGAAAAACGCATATTGCCCTTATCATAATATTTTTGCAGTGGAAGAAGGATCGCACGAAAGCTTCTCGCCTCACTTTTTTTTTCCGTCGAGGGTAACAAAACTGGCGCTGCGGAACGATGTGGCCTGGCTATTTAGACACTTAAACTGGGGGAAAATTTGACGAAAGGCCAGAATTAAAGAAACATTCAGCAAATTGCAACTTCGCTTTATGTCACGTACTTTTCAGCTATTCAAATGTTTTCTTTCTTTTTTTGTCACCAATTGTTTGGAAACGAATTCTTTGCCCAGGCAAGTATTCTGTAAAGTTAAGCCATGACATTTTTTTAGAAAGAAAGTTCGTAAACTAGTAAAATTAAGCAAAAAAAAATTGAAGTCAAGATCACGAAACAAGGAGACGCCCGTGATCGAGTTCGTTTGTGGCGTCGGTGCCAGTAGTTACACAAAGGGAATGCCCTATGTAGGAGTGAAGGAAGGGTCTTTGAAACCGTGTTGAAGTAGAAAGAAAGAATTTCACAAACTATCAAATGGATTTAGGCGTGAAAGTTCTTCAAGTTTTCTTCAGAGCCGTTCAGTGCCTTAACTATGTTACTTACAAACTAAGAAACTGTTTGCGAGGTTTCTTTTAAAGTCTCTCCGCGATGGCTTCAAGTTTACATGTTATCAATCGTAGGAGGCGTTGATGATTTTCAGTAATAAGTTGCAATTGTGGCAACACCGTAGTCTGTGAGAGCAGACGCTTTCTTCAGCTTTGTTTCACACGTTGAGTGTGAAAGAAAGCCGAAAAAGGCCCTTCTTTCGCAGACAAAGCAATACACATCCAGTGCGTGTGGAAATCGGCTTCAGCTGAAGTGGTCTGGTTGTTTTTAATTGCTATAAATTGCTTATGTCATCCGGAGAAATTGCAATAATTTAAGAGGGTTTTCGTAATCTCTCACCGACGTCTTGAAGCTCAAGTGTCAACGCAATCCGGCGGAGCTGACCAGTATCACTGAGGAGGTTGATTTCTGACAGTTCAAAGTTAATGCCATGGGAGCACGAAGGTCACTGTAAAAGTATGTGAATGTAAATCATTAGATATAACGAGGCGTCCTCGGTCTTGTTTTCTGTAGCAAATGTTCAGGGGCACCCATGGGCAAACTTTTGTTATTTACACACTAAGTGGTTTCCAGACCCTTCTTCTGAGTTTTACGCAATAGTTCGGTGTATTTTGTAAAGCTACGGCGAATTTGGCTGGCTGGGTCTGCTAGATCTTATGGTTATTCCTAGCATCCAGTAATCTCTTTAAATTTACAAAATAATTAACTGTAATACTGTAATGAAGGCAAGAAAGAGTACAAATAAATTGCCGTTGTTGTTGTTTTTGTTTGTTGTTCGGATTCTTTAGCTGAATTCGCAGGTGCCAGAAAAATTTTAGGACTTGAAACGCATACGTCGAATTTACTAGCTGATTTTGTCTCTCCGAAAATGCTAGCTGACCTTTCTTAACCCCAAATAAGAACATATTCAGCTTTTCTTTTCTTCACAGAATGTGAACTGAGTTCCAGGTGAAATTTCATTCAAGAAAACGGAGCTTTCTACCCAAACAGATAATTTTATCACTGAAACACCTCCTGGGTGGCCAATAAACCCTACTGCACCTTGAAACCCAGGACATTGTCACGGGATTTTGTTGAGTTTAGGCTTAAACTAAAGGGAACGTTTGCCACTGCACACCACCTTCGGTCAATGTACCTGGATGGCTTTCAGAGCACCGAGCAAAGAAAGAAACAAGTCTTACTGATCTTCTTTGAAAGGCGAACAAAGCACAAATGGAACCACTGAATAAACTTGGTACCTTTTCCAAATTACAACTCATGTCCAGTCCGGCCCATCTCCACTGCGCAGAGGAATCAAAAATGCTATATGCTTTGGCTGGTTTTCCGTCAACCATATTAGTACGTGCATCCCCGATTCACAGGGAAAGGTACGCCAAATCGGGATGGCAGACTCTGGAACTTAAGCTTGGTACCGAGGGTGATGACTAACGCCGACGTCCCAGACAATAGAAAATTTGAGGTTTCACATGTCGGGAATGATCGCCGACCATTGCAGAAATCTGCGAAAATTTCAATTTTAAGTCTTCTGAAATGGCTATAAATGCACCCAAAACTGCCAATAGTAATATAAATTTTTAAATCTAATCGTCTGTTCAGTTACAAACCTAACGACAAACTGCTCTATTTGGTTCTGTTTGTAGGAGGAAACCCTCAAAACATTAAACTGGATCGAAACGGACAATTCAGAAAAGCCAGTGTTTCCTGAGAGGTTCGCATGTTTCACATAAAGTAATGAAATTAAGTTATTTTAATAAGTGACAGATCTGGGTAACTAGAGTAAAAATCATTTTACCATCCCAAAAAGGATTGGGGGGAGGGGGCTAAAACCCCCCAGCCCCACCCTCTGCGCGGTCCCTGTCTTTACTACCATTTCCAGTTTCATTAGTGTGACAGTTGGGAAACAGTAAAAAGCCCAAATGGTTAAGGATTATCCCGACATATGAAAACTAGGCTTATAGCTGGAAAACGACTACGATAACGAGTCTTCCGTTCTGAGCATGTGCACCTGGAAACGCCTCGACCCCACCGAACGTATCGAACACCGGAAATTGATCGGCGAGGTCAACTCGGCGTTACGCGCCTCGTTGACTGTCCAGTGCCTCATAGAAAACGAGAACGAGTAGTCGGGCTTCCCTAGGAGAACGTCCGAGTTATAATTTCGGCTTCGATTGTTTTACGTTAAATCACAAATCGCCCTCGAGCTTCTAACACGCACGCGTTAATTTTAAGTGCACGTGCAGAATGTATTGTTACGATCGAGCACGTGGTTTGTGATTTGAACTTCTAATGCGCATGCGTTAAGTTTAAAGACATGCGCAGAATGTGTTATTACGAGCGCATGGTTTTGCCAGTGGTTTTGCAATGGCTGATTCATCAGAGATGTCGTCACTGAAAGTAAGCGTAAATTATACGTTTAATACGCTCAAACTACATAGGAACGCACACACCTTTGGCGGTAGACCTCTGACGAACACGCTCACAAAATACTTAGAATTCACGTAAAAGGAAGCCCGAATTCACGCGCGCAGATATGCGTCTAGTTGTTTATTAGTTACATGTACATCTACCAACGACAATCTTCCTCGAGAGGAAGGTGAGATCGATTTCTAAAAAAAAAAAAAAAACGAAATGTACTTCGTAAACAACAAGTCAACCTCAGTCTCAATCATGAACCTGGTAACATCCACCAAAACCACCTTCGAATTCTGAATAAATTGCAATACGTGACTTGATATTCAACTTGAGTCTCTCACCACCTTCGAATTCTGAGTAAATTGCAATACGTGACCTGATATTCAACTTGAGTCTCTCACCACCAACGTGGTTTTGGTGGATGAGTTTTGGCGCGAAGGTAGACGTAACTATAGCAGAACGAATACAAGATGAAGCTACACGCAGTAAGTTCACGTTGACAATGAAAACGAAAAACAGTGAAGGCAAAACTACGAGTAACAAAGCTTGCGCAACTAATTCAAACTCAGACCAATTGCACGCTCCTGAGTTAGTGTGTAATTGAACAAATGCGCGCGAAAACACAAAGTCGCTCTGTGGAAATGAGTAAAAGGAACGTTTACAAAATTGTTGTTTAAGTACCTTTCAGGTGATATAAGAAGAGGCTGCCTGTAGCCTATACTATGGCTGATTTCAGGGTTAACTGATTTTCGGTCCAAAAGTCACTGACTAATGGCGTTTTCAGGTCCTTGGAAATGCAAATTCTCTATTTCAGAAGAGAAGGCCTCCATCAAGCCATCGAGCTTAAACACTCGTACACGAATGTATCCAGGAAAACGTACACCTGGGATGCTGTGAGGATCAAAACTCTGTTGGATTCAACTCTCACGTCCTTCTACAAAATATTGCAATTATAGTCGTTCTCATCTATACTTAACATTCTATTTTCCTCTCTTCGAAATATAACGGGACATTATGTACAGGAAAAAAACACAAAGTCCAGTTTCCGGGTAACGCAAATTCAAAATGTGTACACTTGCTTATACTAACCTTACCTTTATTTCATAGCCAGTCAATCAATCAATTAATCAATCAATCAGTCAGTCAACCGACTGACCCACCGATCAATCAATCTTTATTTCGGTCTATACTTATATGTTACTATATGTTGCTTATTTACTTAGATACACGCTTTTTGCATAAGGCATTTATGGGGCTGGGACTCTCGACAAATTAATCCTTTGGAGCTTATTTAGCGGGGAGAGCCCCTTATGCGTAAAGTCAACACGTGAACTATTAATCAGGATTCTAACGTAATAGATCAAGCTAACATTTTCTAATAGTATTTTTTCTTAAAAACTCTAAATGATTTTGAATTTGTTCTGAAGAGGGAAAGGTTGTACCAAGTGGCACGCCCTTTCAACTTGACGGAATATTTTTTTATAGTTTGTGCGTACACATTCCGTGTGGAATTGTTATGAGGTCCCTGTTTCATGACTGGAAATAATAATAATTTGATTTGAAGATACGGAAAGTCGCAGGGAATTTTTTTTTCACAAATCTGAAGACCATCATCAGAGACCTAAAACCCACTCTGAACGTGCAAAGCGATTCAATTCGCGCAAAAGTATTTGTATAATTAGCTTCAAACATTTCTATGCTAATTTAGTGTTACACCTTGCAACAAACTCAGTAATTCTCTACTTCTCCTTGACAATGGCGTCATGATGACACCGAAACGTCGGTTTTTATCATTGGTTTTTGCTTGTCTTTGCAAATCTGAAGGTAAATAACACCATAGCTTCATTATTCAAATCATCAAGAGAGGACCAGTATGATATCTAAAATCTGAAGAAGTAGTAGTTTCTAGCGCGTTATCGATATTTTTTTATACAAAGTCGATACACTTGGGCTGCCTGTGAACTTTGCACCGCCTTCATTACCTCACCCCTCCCCCGTTGGTTGATTTATGTTGCCACATCTCCTGGGAACGAGACAAAACAAATTGGCAGCTGCGGGAAGTCACCCACACTGACTATAAAATGTCAAGGTAAAACATACTACATGGCGGATATGATTCCCTTTATAATACTGGGAATATTTTTCCACAATTAAGCCATGTTAGAAGCAAGAAACTGCCCAAGCATGCCCATGAAACTACGGAATTTCGGTCTCTCAAATTGTGAGAGATGGCTGCCAAAGGAACGATTTGTTTCCTTGGAGAAGTTGGCCACCATGGAAGCGTGATCGGCTATTTAGGATGGGAATTGCTCGCTCCGCACCTTTAAAGAGAGTTCTTATTCCACCAATGAGTGGTGAAGATGGTGGATTTACAGGTACAATTAACTTAAATGTATATATCCGATCAGTTTAATCGCCTGCGTCCTGAAGCGTGAAAATAATTAAGCATACATACATTTGCCTTACGATCCATCTTAATGCGTTAATATTAATATGTACATTTCAGAGAGAGAGAGAAAAAAAAAACCAAAACATACAAAAAAAATAAAACAACAACAACAATAAAAATAAAATATAAGTAGAACAAAAATAATAAAAAGGAAGATGAGGGCAAAATATTCTCATGATGTTTTTTTCTCATCATTGATTTCCTTTTATTGTTGTCGTCAAGACTAATTTCGATCTGTTGTCCGTTTCACTTCAGAAGAGGTTCTTGTCCGTTTATCTGTTGAGGGTTTCACCCCTTCTAAAGTTTCTTTACGCGAAGGCGAGGTAAGATGAGCTTCCCTTATAGGGAATCTTTAAGGCTTACTGATGAGCGGGTTATTTTAGATGTGGATAGTTACTAATTATTATTAATGTTACATGTGTATGTTGCAGGTAATTTTTCGTCTCAGTTAATTTTATTTTCAACTAGGTAAATTATTTTAAACTAGGTAATTTTTTTTTCACTACGTAATTTTTTTCTCTCAATTTTATTTTTATTGTTTTAAAGTATGAGAGGAGTTTGGGTCAGGAATCAGCTTATCATACAACAAATTATTTTGTGCTTGGGGTTTGTGATTAAGCCTCAGCATAACAATTTTAGGCTTGGGGTTAGGGTTAAGGTTACTTTTCATGCTAAATACATTGTTTGGAATACATTAGTTTCTTGAATGAAATAATAAGGACCTTTAATACATGTAAATATCAGTCTTTCTGTTACAATTGCGTTGAACTGGAAATCTGGCCCGAGCAGTTCGAAGGGTAGATGGCACTGTCTACTGGATCAATCACTATCTACTGGATAACTCAATTCGATTTGCTAGCATTTATCGGCTGGATAGTGATTTATCAGGTGGATAGCGTAACATCCACCTTTTTTAACAACTGGAGCCTGTTCAATAATTAATGTTCAATATGATTTATTGATTGTGAGCCGTTTTGCAAGCTTTTGTGAATGTTATGTCCTTTGAAGTGTTAAACTGCATGTTGAGTTTCGAGCACTTCATTAGTCTCGCTGGAGATATCTGTTGAGATTTTTCCAAACTTTGTTGTGATTCTCACATAATTGTTACTTTCAACTGAGAATTACTTTGCCAAACAGTATGTTAGGATGCAACGGTGATGTTTTGTCAACTGGATCAATCTTCACCAAGATAGCTTCATTTTGTCATTATAGTTTTTTTGTTTTTCATTGCAATCCTTGTTGCTTTCCATTCTTCCAAATCATCTGCAGGGGCTTTTCTTTTGTGGGAGGATGAACTGGCTTTGTCTTTATAACTTGTTTCTTCTTCATCATCTTGTACAGTGATATCTTCTAGATTTACATGATCTCAGCTACTGGTGTTGCTGTAATTATGAAGAATGTTGAAGTTGCTGTAGCTGTTATTGTTGTGTGGCTGATAGTTTGGTTTTGGGGGAGTGTGCTGAATACTAGTTCATATGGGCTTTTAGATGTGGCTCGGTGTGCAGTGATATTCTTTTTGTAGGCTGCTTCCTCAATGAAGTTGCACCATTTTGTTTTATAAAGCCCTTTTTTCTTTGATGATATTGGAGAGGTTTTCTTTCACAGTTTGGTTGTTTCTCGCCACCAAACCCTGGGTTTGCGGTGTTGTGCAGGTGCACCATGAACAAGTTTTATGTTTTAATGAACTGTTTTATGGAAAAGGAATCAAGTCAGGGGGGTGCAAAGGGATAAAAAGGGAGTGGGTGCTAGGAGGAAATGGGGAGGGGAGGGGGGAGAGATCTTTTTTAAGACCCCCCTAAAAAGCCATGCCCCTATTTTTAAACACACCCCCATAAATTAAATCCCTTTTAGACACTTGGTGAAAAAAAAATACCTAGTTAAAAAAAATCGCCTAGTTTAAAAAAATTTCCCTAGGTAAAAATAAAATTACCAAAAAAAAAAAAAAATTAATTGCAACATGTATGTCATCAACATGCCGAACACTGTACTTGTGTACAATTGCAAGAAATTGATTCAAATGCCAACAGCAATTTACTCTAAACTGGTATACGTACTTGCAAATATCTATAATTTAGGAAAGCTTTTTGAAGGTTGTTCTGTAATAATACTTAAGCAGCTTAGGTTTTATTTTATTCACTGACAATAACGTCAATAGTAAGCTCATCATATATTTTGATCGAAGCACAAGAGTCCAGAGCATAACAAATCAATAATTTTGATAATCGATCATAATCGATCTAACTAAAAAATAATGATATTAATTAATCGATTATCATTGAAAGTCAATAAAAATCAATAAAAGCCATTGTTTAATCGTCAATTAAGATTGATTAATCGATCAGACTATTACGTTTTCGATGACCAATTTGGATCGATTTGTTTCGCTCTGAATACCGGTACCTCTTATCAGGAATACACTTATTGGCAGCCTAGTGTTGCCAAGACTATCAAGCCCTGGCCAAACTGTTGAACATTATTCCAACATTGTTAGATGTGAATGTTTTAAAATTGTGGCAAATTACACCATCCAAAAATGCTAGACCATTAACAAACGTCCAGCAAATAGCCTGGGATAAAAAGTTAATAGTGACTCGTGATTGCCTGGTTGGGCAAAGATCACAAATTTCAGCCTGAGGATACTGTAACTTTGTTGGAAGAGTGGCAAAAACACTGCAACATTTCCTTGAACAGAAGAGACCTTTCCTTGGCTATAATTATTGGTTGGGGAAAAAACACAGCTAATATGGGATTTTGGCTGCCTTTGAACCCCTGTAACCCTGCCACAAGAGCAGTATTTTGACACTGAAAATGTCTTTTCAAAATCATTTGTACTGACATTTTTTTCTTAAGGTGGCTCAAACCGGTTTCAACACTTTCAAGAAACTCACTTGTTGGAACGATTTACACTACAACACTGTATCACGTATTAGCAATGTTGTGGAACCATATGAAACAGCAATTATTGCTGAATAAAAAGCAGTCATTATTGTGACGCAAGACGTAACCATGGCAATGGGAATGCCTTGTAAAGACACCCTATATTTTGGCTTTAGTTGCTCATAGCTCCAAAACGAACTCAGTGACCCCCACTTTTATTGCTTGAAAGTGATAACAGACCAAGATGAAACTTTTTGCAAAGTTTAAAAAAATTCTGTGGAGCAGATTCAGAGCCACCTTAAAAAATTAAAAAAATTAAGGTGGCTCTGAATCCACGCCACAGAATTTTTTGAAACTTTGCAGGCAGTTTTATCTTGGTCTGTTGATCACTTCCGAGCAATAGAAAATGGGGGTCACCGAGTTCGTTTAGGAGATATGAGCAACTAAAGCCAAAATATAGGTTGTTTTTACAAGGCGTTCCCGTTGCCATGGTTACGTCTTGCGTCACAATAATGACCGCTTTTTATTCAGCAACAATTGCTGTTTCATATGGTAACATAGAATTGTTACTACGTGATAGTGTTATAGTATCAATCTTTCTGATAAGTGAGGCTCTTGAAAGTGTTGAAACCGGTTAAAGCCACCTTTAAGCACAAAAGAATAGATTCAGGCTATAATGGCCATAAGTTTACATATTTTTAAGATTTCTTACAAATCGTTCCACCGATAGTTTGGCCAGGTACAAATAACTTGCCACTCTAACTTATGAGAAGAAAAGTCCTGTTCCTCAGATTTCAGTTGCATGGAGCTTGGAATGTCTGGCTTCATTGTAAATGAGGCCTTCCAAGGGGTTTTCCCAACACTGGCGACACGACCTCAAAATTTGACAACAATCTTTTTCCAAAACACCGACAAACGACAGGAACTGACAGAAAAAGGGCAACATGTTGTTACAACAACAATGACAAATTACGGCATTGACGCTGCCTGTAACAAAACTGCATGCATGGTGATGGGCTGGCTCTAAAACAAGCAACAAAGTGACACCAAAACCCTTCTAATTCTTGGAAGGTCTTGTTAATATCATGAAATAATTTTCAGTGCATTTTGGTTGAATGGGGAGAAGGATCACCATCTCACTCCTTCAATGTGATTCAGGTAGGCACACCAAAAAATTGTAACTTAATTGCAGTTAAATTATGCAATTTAACAGAGTTAACAACAAGGAGCGCCTAGGTGCCAAGGTGTGGTCACCGGTTTGTTGTAAATTATAAGCGCGTGCTCCATGATTCCTTGTTCTCGTGAGTTGAGTGTCAACTCACGAGAACAAGGCAACACTCAATGTATGTGTTGCACTGAACACTCAAGCAACACTCAATGTATGTGTTGCACTGTTGCAGGAAGAGTTTAGCATTTTCTCTCCAAAGAGTACAAGCTTTTCCTTGATGAGCCTTGGGGATCCTAGTCATTAGGATGTTCATGCACTTAGCTCTTTCACTTCAAGCATCTTTATAGTTTATTCACCCTCAAAGGATTTTCACCAGGGAATGGCTTGTGTGTGGTATTCACATTTATCTTATATGTGTTTTCTAGGTTAGTGGTCCAGAGCTAATTCCTGTTCCTGGGGGATACCAAAGTGGTGGTCTTACAAAAGCTGGCTCCTTCAAAGTTCACTTGAGAAGGAAGGGGCTCTTCACTTTTCAAAGGTCTGTATTTTCTAACTTCCTGACATGTACAGAAAAACCTATAATAATTAAAGAAAGATTCATTTTACTTGTACACTATTTATGTCAAGGATCTATTTACCAGGCAATAATTTAAGCGCATTGTGGAAAAATGTCCTATTTATGCCAATTGAAATGAGAATGTACAATAATGCAATTGAAATGAGAGTGTTGTGTACTGGTAGCATCCATAACCCTACCCTGGTGAAAAACTTCACAGGATCTTCAAAGATCTTCAAAGATCTTCTTGAGGATCTTGGTGAGGATCTTTGCAAGGATCCTCAACAAAGATCTTTAAAGATCCTCAAGGATCCTCACTTTTCTTGCCAAGATCCTCAAAAATCCTTGCAAAGATCTTCAAGGTTCTTTAAAGATCTTCAAAGATCTTGCAAAGATCTTCAAGGATCTTTGAAGATCTTTGCAAGATCTTCAAGGATCTTTGAAGATCCTTGAAAAGATCTTTAAGGATCTTTGTCAAGGTCTTTAAGGATCTTTGAAGATTCCTGAAAAGATCTTCAAGGATCTTTGTCAAGATCTTCAAGGATCTTTGAAGATCCTTGAAAAGATCTTCAATGATCTTTGTCAAGATCTTTAACGATCTTTGAAGATCCTTGAAAAGATCTTCAAGGATCTTTGAAGATCATTCCCATGATTGTCAAGGATCTGCGAAGATCCTCGCCAAGATCCTTCAAGGATCTTTAAAGATCTTCAAAGAACCTTGCCATGATTGTCAAGGATCTTTCAAGATCCTCGCCAAGGTCCTTGAGGACCATTAGAAATCCTGTCCAAGATCTTCGAGGATCTTAAAAGAACCTAGCCAAGATCCTTGAGGATGTTTCAATGGTCCTTCATTAAAAGAATGGGGATAACTAGTGAGATCATTTAAAGATACCTGAAGGCTCCTTAAAGATTGTATGACTGCCTCAAAAAACCCAGTCCCTTCCCCAGGTGGAAATCTTATTAAGATCTTAGTAAGATTCTTAATAAGATTCTTACTAAGGTCTTATCTTACTTCTTAATTAACATTCCTACAAGATTCTTACAAGATTCTTACAAGATCTTACAAGATCTACCAAGACCTTACAAGATCTTACAAGATCTACCAAGACCTTACAAGATCTTACTCAGATCTTATCAAGATATTTGTCATATTCTGCTAAAAACCATCACCAAAATAGAAAGAGCACAAAAACTTTAGAATAACATTTTATTTAAACAGAAATCCTATTTTTATTACAAAGCACTGAACTACTTATACGACTCTGAAACTGAAAACAAGGACATTACTACCAAGTCCTGAGTAAAATTAAAGGGCAGTACACCTTTTTGCAACATAATATATATATTTTTATATTTGTTATTCTAAATTTTCATTAATGGCAAACAATTATCACTTATTTTAGTAACAATGAAGGTAAGATAAAATATTTGAAAGAGACTAATTCAAATGCTGTACAAAAAAGCTGCAACAAATTATTGTTAGGCTACAAAAAAATTTAATGCACCACTCTTTACTTAAAGGGAACCTTCACTAAAACAGTGGCACCAGGGAAATTTGAAAGTGAAAATAAGTTATTCTAATTTTTATTTACTATTTTTTTTTCCAAAACAAAAACTTTTTTGATGAAAATTGATTGCAAATATTACTTTGTTTGATTTAAAATTGTTCATTTGAGTCAGAGTGGAGGTTCCCTTTAACAACATTTTTTTTAGAATTAGAAGTTTAGAAACTCAAAAGTGATGTGAATGTTGGACTCACAGTGACCTAAAAATCAAAGAATAATAATTAGTGTAGAAATAATTTCAAGTTCGAGTGAGGCCTAACACTACCGTGAACTTATATACCCAAATATTCCATCAGAGATCAACTCCGGCATTGAAATTGGGCCCACACAAGGACAGAGAAAAACTCTGACCAGGGTGGGATTTGATTATTAATAATTATTGTCATGACTTTTTTAGGTTTCAGTGACATTCTCATCTCTTATCACTTTTAAGTTTCCTTTTAGAATCTAAACACTTTTGGTTTAGAGACTGCCATATCTGCCACACTTCTTCTGGAACTGAACCTCTCCAAACTTTTCTGTCATGGCCCCTGTGTGAATAAAGATGAAAAATAATTTCATTCATTTATAATATTCTGAAACATTTAGGAGGTTTGAAAATGATTAATAGGATGCTCAATGGTATTATGATCTTTATGATAATGGTAACAGTAACACTGGAACCTGTTAACTGTGATCAAAAAAGATATCAGTGCTGTCCCCAAAATTTAAGTTTTCCACATGCAGCCTCTTATGTATTTCATATCACTCTTCCCTTGCAACCGAAAGAAAAAAAATAAATGATTTTATGAGGACAAGCTCTGCAGGTGAGGTGCATTTGTTGTGATAAAAATAATTTATTTTCCTGATTATATTCTAGGGGGATAAATTAATAAGCTTATAAACCAGATAGCCTACATGTACATCACTAATAATTATTTTGTGGACTGGACAGTTAGTAAATAGAGCATTTAAATAATTATTGCATTCCTGAGTCCCACCAACAGCTGATTTTTAACGTCTACAGCTCAAAACGCATGGTTAAACCACGCTTTCCATGAGATCGGATTGTAACCATCTTTCTATTATATTTTTTGTTTTGCAACACAGACAACGAGAAAAAGTGTCATCAAGAAATCCCTGTACTGAATGAAGTATTTACGAAGGAAACGTTGCAAGAACAGTCTCAAGGTGCTTTCCATTTATTGACTGAACTGGCTGGTCAGACGGGGCATTTGGATGGGCTATACTCTACACTGCCTTAAAAATAACACACTTCGAGGATGATATATGCTCCTCCAAAAGAATGTGAGGGATTAGCATGCAACTATTCCTTCAAAGTGTTGCATTTTCCTTGCAAACTGACCATTCTGGCCAGCCAGTTCTGACAATAGGAAAGTGCCCTCAGTTTAACTAAAATCATCCGTTTTTTGCTCTGAATTGCCCTGGAAATCAGTAATATTTAAGCCATGACCACGTTTAGTGAACAGTTTTAGCATTACGATCATCGATGTTGCTGTATTTGTCTCTGTCACTTGTGAAGATGGCACAATCGGTCGATCTTTTACCATTTGACTTTGAGGCCGATCTTTAATGTAAATCAAGAGAGCTGGCTTTCAAATAAGTCTTACCTGATTCGACAGAATACATCTCCTCTTTTTCGTGCTTTAAACCACCAGTTAAAGCTGAAAGGACAATCCTTGGGAAACAAACACGGCATTGAAATCGGTTGAAATCCGCTTTGAAATCCCGCCACAAAGAAAACTGAGCCCACAGTGCCGTGGCCGCTGAACAAACCAGATCATTCGTTCCCAGTTTCCCTTGACACGTACGCTCTGATATCCAAGATGGCTCCCAATCGTTCTGCTAGCCAACATTCGCTTTCTTGCTATTGATGACTTGGATATTATTAAATTTTGCCACCACAAAAAGTTTGAAAATGAATCTCTGAACTGCTTTTTTTGTGGCTCAAAGTTATCTCGAGCTAGAAACAAGGTAACAATCAAAGCGTGAAGTCATGTCGCTCAGCCGGGTTTAGAATTTTTAACCTGAGTTTTTGAAACGTTCGGTGACCGGCACTCAGCATTTTTTTTTTTTGCGTTCCTTGTTCTCACATTCTGTGCAGATGCGCCTTTGTGCCATCTGGGAGCACTGGTGTGAGTGGCTTTGTCAGTCCTGTTTTGAGGACTTATCAACATGATTGAGTATTATTCGGGAAAAATCTCTTTCTTTTTAAAATGGAGTTATAAAATACCATGACAGAAATGGTGACGTATTAAAAATCACACTTATTACCCAGGCTTCTGAGGGATAATCTCATTCCTCAAAGCCTCAAAATCTCATTCCCTATATTGTTTGATCTTTAATTTGTATATTTTGAAATTGGTCTTTTAGTAGACAACATACAGGATACAAAAACCTTTTTGGCCAAAAATTCAAGGACTTTCCAGGAACCTAGGTTGAAAGTTCAAAAGCTTATTTTTCTTAAGAAGCAAATTGAAAGTTTTCCCCATAACAAGTATTTTTAAGTTTAATAATAGGTACATGAAATTTTTGCATTCGCTATTGTAAAAGTTTACTGTAAAAGCCTTGGTTGCTTTAGATTGTGTTAAAGTTCTTTCAAGGGCTGAAATTCAACAGTTTTGAAGATGCATATTGACCTTGAACATAATTGAGTATTTGCCTTTTGCTTCTTCAGCCCTTGATACATGACAAAAAACTGTAGGAGCCTTTATTGCAGTATCTCCAGCCTATCATGTTCTCTCCACTCCTGTCTTGAGGCAATGAGCTTTGCCAACTTACAGAAACCAGCAATTTTCATTCTGTTTGGGAAAAAATGTTTTGTGTTGAAAAATATAATGCCCAAATCAGAGTACTGTTGTGCTTTTTTTCTGTATCAGAGGGTACTTATACGTTGTGTGCTTGAAATGAAAGGATTTAGTTTTCGAGGCATGTTTAGTTTCCCTGTTAAGACTGATAAAATGTTCTTCAGAAACGATCCTAGTAAGATCCAATCCACAAAGATTCTGAAGGACTTGTAAGATCCTCTTCGAATCCTCAAAGATCTTGCAGGATCCTTAAGTTATCCTAATGATAATAATCTTGCTAGGTATCGATTTATTAATTCCTTGTAAGACCAAGGAATTCAACTCTCAATCCTTGAGGATCTTATGGGATCCTTATGAGGATCTCATTAAGATCTTCAAAAGGATCTTTGTAAGATCCTTTGAAGATCTTCAGTCAATCCTTGAGGACCTTGAAGGATCCTTTTGAGAATCTTATTAAGATCCTTCAAAGGATCCTCTTAAGATCTTTGTAAGATCTTCAGCCAATCCTTGAGGATCTTAAAGGACCCTTTCGAGGATCTTGTTAAGATCTTCAAAGGATCTTTGTAAGATTCTTTGAAGATCTTCAGCCAATCCTTGAGGATCTTGAAGGATCCTTTTGAGGATCTTATTAAGATTCTTTAAAGGATCCTTTTAGGATCCTTGTAAGATCTTCAGCCAATCCTTGAGGATCTTAAAGGACCCTTTCGAGGACCTTGTTAAGATCTTCAAAGGATCTTTGTAAGATCCTTTTAAGATCTTCAGTCAATCCTTGAGGATCTTGAAGGATCCTTTTAAGGATCTTATTAACATTCTTCAAAGGATCCTTGTAAGATCCTTATAAGATCTTCAGTCAATCCTTGAGGATCTTTTTGAGGATCTTCACAGGAATCTATGTGAGGATCTTGGCAAGATCTTTCAAGGATCCTTGACATTTCCTTAAAGATCTTAAGGAGGTAATCTACTGTGAAAAATCTTTGAAGATCTTTTAAAGATCTTTCAAGGATCCTGTGAAGATCCTCATCTTTAAAGATCTTTGTCAGGTCTTCGCAGATCTTTGAGGATCTTTAAAGATCCTGCGAGGTTTTTCACCAGGGTAATTTAAAATGTAACCATTTTCAAATCAGTAACGTTAACCTTTAGAAAAAAAAGAAAAGTTTTTTTGTGAAAGTGCCTTTGTCGTGAAATTAACAGCTGTAGCCAAATTCAGTGTCTGGAAACCAAATCAAGTGAAATATGAATATAACTGCATAAAACATTGAAGGTAGGTTTGAATAAAGCAGCAAAAATACCAATGAAAGGAAGCAGGGTTGGGCAAAATTGAAGAAGGAGAACAGAATTGCATGGGGGTTTTGGAAACTGTTCAACCTAACAGTTTTCAAACTTTATCCAGGCTGTTGTTTGTAACTGTAATAAATTAATGCTCAGGTGTCAATTTTTTGTCACATTAAGCTTTGATTTTGTTGTCCAAATGAAATAAAGTTCTGTAATGTCTTGGGTAATGTTAAGTTGCATTGTGAGTAAGGGTGAGTAATTGGCAAACCTAATAACAGAATGGACAGCAAGCTGCTGTGACACAGCCCCTTTAACTTGGTGACTAATTAAGTGGAATGAAAGTTCACCCTTACACCCAAGATGACCTGTATATCAGGCCTCTACTGATACATAATTTGTTTTTGGTCAGCTTGCTTTTGTTCTTGTTTTTAGTGTCTTTGGTCTAAAATGGGTAAAGTTCAAAATGGAACATTGACAGAGAGACAGTATGCTTTTAAAATAATACAGCTGTCAGGTAATTAACTTCCTGTATTCTTTTTTTTGTTTGTTACCAGTGAATCTCTACCTGACAAGTTAAAGACTTTAGAAGTACATGTCTTGGAGAAACCTCCAGCTGAAATAAAGGTACTGGACTTTATACTATTTCATACTTCATTTTCATTTCTTAAGTTCTGCAATCTGGTACAAAGAATAGTCCAGTGTGGACCAGAAGGATTGTATGCTGGTTGTATTGATTTCCAGGACTCATTCTCTCTGTCTTGATCCTTCATTGTGCTGCGTAGCTCTTCAGTAGGGCATCCACATCCTCACGTAGGTGATGTATGTTTTGTGTGCTCAGGTCTACCTACACTAGTAAGTTGACGTTTTGGAATCCACAGTGGGACGTTGCTCAAGAAGGAAGTTACAAAAGAATAAAATGAATGTTAAACTTAGTAGATACCTATAGCTTGAACTAGCTGTCTAAAATTTTGATTCATTCGGTCAACGTGTTACTCAGAAAGGAAAGAAGAGAAGCACATGATTGTAGTATAACCAATACTGTGACATGGGGGCTTGTGGCTGGGTTGCAGGAATTGCCAGCCATGGTAGTGTTAACTATAATGGTAGTGTAATAACTTGGTAGTGTTACGGTACTTGGCTCAGGGGCTGGCTGGCTTGCCTCCACTATGCAGCCCTTGGACATCCTGGGCACCCATTGAACCTCCATTTCATGGTTCAATTGTTACATTAAAGTATTAATTTTACATGTAGAGAAGATGAAAATGGCAGGGGAAGTAGTTATGACAATGGCAAAATAATTAACAGAGGCAGTCAATTTCAGTCCAATGCCAGAGTGCACTCTATAATGAAAATTAATTTTGACACAATATTTAAAGTGCCTTATGTGGCTAACAGGTTTTTTTTTCTGGTTTTTGTGTCAACATTAAAAAGGTATGTGGCTGTGGAAATAATATTTTTGTGTATTCTTCTATGATTTAATTTTGCCCTGAAATTGTTGTTTTAACTTGCCTCGTGAGCCACACTCTGGAGATGACTAGGTGCTTGGGGCAGAAGAGGGGTCTGGGTACAAACCGATCAAGTGTGATGTCACGTCAAGTACAAGGTGTTTCAAAGGCAATGAACTACATGCACTGTTCAAGTTAAAAACATAGATTGATTAACAGGTTAATCTGTCCCTGAAGTGGCACCACAATTCAGCTTGTACTGAAGACAAGGTGGTAGCTCTGAGCAGAACTCAAAGCGGTCATTTTGGGGAAAAATGAAATTGGATATGTGGAAAAAAATGTTTGAACAGCTGCCAACTCCTGTATAGAAACCAAAACTACCTTTCTTTTGATTCCCCATGCTAGATAACTAGCAGAGGATTTGAAACTCAACTGGTGAACATCCAGGAAGGTGAAGCTGTCCTGTGGAAATGCGAAAATGTGGATTCTGACATCCTGGGTCTTGTACAGGAGATGGAGTAGGTTTATACGCAGTTTTGTTTGCTTTAATGAAACATTTTCTTTATAATTTTACCCTTAATCGGGGAACCCATGGTGAAATGTGGTTAGTGATTTTAGGTGATCACATGATTTTGAGTACAATTTGGAAGAAATAAGCAGAAGTAAATTTTTTCAAAGACTAACAAAACTGCCAAAGGGAGTACTATGAGAAATACATGAAAGATATATTATGCATCTTCAACTGGGAAATCGGAAAAAATCGGAGCCCCAGATCGGATTCAAACCCACGACCCTCCAAGATCTGCATGTAGTACAGATGCTCTGACCGTACTAGATCTCGGAGGGTCGTGGGTCTGAATCCCATCTGGGGCTCGGATTTTTTCCGGGTTCCCAGTTGAAGATGCATAATATATCTTTCATGTACTAACAAAACTGCATGAGCCCATAGGGCTGTGTTATGTTGCGGTTGCTTTTGCTTCTTTGCTCTGCTCCAAAGGTTAACATTTATACTGTAAGTTACCCTGGTTTTCCACTCTCCCCCAAAGGAACTGATTCCCAACTCCAATTCGATCTTGATGAATCAGTGGATGTATAGCCACTCTGTGGAGTTCCCACTGCTAATTGCAAAGATTTCTTTTTATTAATTTTATGTGACCCATGAGCTTGGTTAAAGTTCTTTTTTTTTTTAATTTTTTGGGGAGGGGGGGGGGGGGTAATCCCAGCCTAATCTCCAACAAGACTTGTTTGTGTAAGTCTTCTTCTCCTTGGCCCATCACTGACAGCAGTGGCCTAACCCTGGAATCAGCCAGCTGTGGGCCAAAGCCTGTTAACAAATTTTTAGCAAGCTTCTGTGCCACGATTTACTGGATCAATCCATGGATAGCATTGTTGAATTTTGAGGCTTTTGTGTCGTATAATTTCTGAGCAGTTTATTATATTTCTGATCATTATTGCCTCATGGGACCCATTTGATGACATTTTCAGATATTGTTTTAAGCATGGTGGATTTGTTCCCAGGAAGTCAAGGTACATACTTGTACAGCGTTTTTTGATTTGTCTTTTGGTTATTTGTTGGTTTTATCGCTGTAAAGCAATAGACCAATTTTGATATTTTAAAATTCTACTTCAAACAATAAACATGACTTTGAGGCTCTGGGGAATAAAGTAAGGATTTGTATGAGTTTTTCCCCTTAGAGCCTCGAGATGATGCCTTTTTTTTAACCCTTTCAGCCCCAAGGGGTTCCCCAGTGACGAGTAAAATCGTCTGGCGTTAGACAGAGTAAAATCTATAAGTGGCACTCTTGGGAGTAAAAGGGTTAAGAGTGAATTTCAATACATCGAAATTGGCCTATTGATCGGTGGGTTGGTTGGTCAGTCAGATGTTAAACAAAGCCACAACAAAGATCTTTCTTGTTCTTTTTTGCTGCACATTAGAAAGAGATGATACCGTGCTTAATTAATTTATTTTTTATTTTTATTTATTTTAGGATTGAACTTAAACTGGCATTTGAAAGGACGTTCCATAACACTGGTTTGCATGTCTTTTATCTGGAAAAGCATCATATGGACTGTGTTGATGGACATGCCAACTTGATCTGTGTAGTGAAGGTCACTCAGACAAACAGGTGATTTGTGATTTGATGAAATAATTGTTGGGTTCCTCCTCCTCTTCCTCTTCCTCATCTTAATCCTTCTCCACCTTCTCTTCCTCCTCCTGCTCCTTCTCCCTATTCTCATTCTCATCCTCCAATCCTCCTCATCCTCATCCTTCTAATCCTTTGCCTAACCCTCATTATCCCCCTCCACCTCATCATCCCCATCATTCCCCTAATTCTCCACCTCCTTTTTATCCTCCTCCTCCACCTCGTTTTTATCCTCCTTCTCCTACCCTCCTCCTCTTCCTCCTCCTCCTCCTCTTAATCCTTCTGGAGCTTATCTTTCTTCTGCTCCTCATCCTCCTCCTTCCCTCCTCCTCCTCCTCCTCCTTCTTCTCCTCATCCTCCTCCTTCTTCTCCTCCTCATCCTCCTTGTAGCGGCCTCAGTATGCTGCTCTTTGTTTTAGTTTGTCACGCAGTGTTGTTTTTTGTTACATTTTCGTCAATTTCTTGCGCTTGAGCTGTTTAGTCTTGTTTAGTCTAGAGCCCTGAAAGGTGTAAGTTTTTGTTTTCTTTACTTTTCTTTATTTTCTTTCTCTTTTCTTTATTATGTTACCCTTTTTACCTTTAGTTTGACAGGGTTTGATTATGAAAGCTGTTCAAACTGTTCAAGCCAAATGGTTTCTATATTTTGGCGGGCCCGCGCCAGTACACTCTTCCTTCCCTCCTCCTCCTCGCCATCCTCTTAATCCTTCTCCACCGGATCCTCCTCCTGCTGCTCTTTCTCCTCCGCCTCCTTCTTCTCCTCCTCATCCTCCTCCTTCCCTCCTCCTCCTTCCCTCCTCCTCCTTCCCTCCTCCTTCTTCCCTCCTCCTTCCCTCCACCTCCTGCTCTTTCTCATCCTGCTCTTTCTCCTCCTGCTTCTTCCCTTCCTTATCCTCGTCCTTCCCTCCTCCTCCTCCCTTCCTCCTCCTTCCCTCCACCTCCTCCAGCTCCTTCTCCTCATCCTCATCCTCCCATCCTTATCATCTGCATCCTTCTCCTCCTTACCCTGATTATCCTCCTCATCCTCTTCCTTCCCTCCTCCTCCTCGTCCTTCTCCTCCTCCTCGTCCTTCCCCTCCTCCTACTCCTCGTCCTTAACCTCCTCCTCCTCCTAATCCTCCTCATTTTTCTTCTCCTTCTCCTCCCCATCATCTTCTTCCTTCTCCTCGTCTTCCTTGTCTTCCTCCTTCTTTTCCTCCTCCTTATACTTCTCCTCCCCATCCTTCTCCTCCTCATCATCCTTATCATTCTCATTATCATTTTGGCTCTCGTCGTCGTCATCATCGTGATCATTCTCCTCCTTCTCCTCCTTATCATCAGATCATCAACATCAGCATCTTCATCATTGTCATCGTCGTCGTCATCAACAACAACATTGTTCAATTTACATTACACTGATTGTCGTGTGTTTGTTTTTCAGAGACTTTTCAGTTTACCCCATGGACAATAGCCTCCAACCGGAATTGATTTCCGCTAAGGTTCAAGACAGAATTTGGCTTGATAGTTGCCTTGGCAAGGTACGTACCGCAACAGAGAACCCACTCGAGCTGTGTGACCATTTGTTCAAGCACCACTGAGAGCATCAGACTCTAGCGAGTCCCTGTGTATGGACTTCAGTGAAACAAAATTGATTTCCTTTGGTCGAGAATTGTGTGCTTTTTTGTTGGTACCATATTTTGACGTCATCTGTTGTCTAATGGGGAGCTTACGAAACCAAGACGCCGACGGTCACGAGGACGCCACGAAACAATAGGTTTAGGCTGCAAAAACAATGGCTCTTCACGCTGTGCACGTGCTTTTACATTTTGGTAGATTTCTTTGCCGTCATCTCCGAGGGCGCGTTCCATTCGTCCAAAATCTCCGGAAAGAATTTCCGAAATTTTTGCGCGTCGAATGGAACGGTATTTTCCACCCGACTGAACCGGTCTCGTTCCATTCCCGCTCGGGCGCAATTCCCACCAAGATTGAAAATGGTGGACCATCTTGCAAGCTTTGCCGCAACATTTACCGCTGGGAGAACCAAGACCGAGTCGTACGGAGCGGAAACGCCAAATGGAACAGAAAATTTGCGGGAAAATGGACGGAATTTCCGGAAATTTTGGTCGAATGGAACGCGCCCCTAAATAACGACGTGGAATGACCAAATTTAAGTTTTTTTTTTGACGACGTTAGCACTTGACAATGAATTTTCAGTTCTCTCTCTGCGCTTCTATCCCGACCATAGTAGTTTGATTCCTCTACAGTCACTACACATTTTAAATGCGGAACGACATGAAATATTGGCGTAGTTGTACGAGAAACGCGAACTTATATTTTTAGATGACGTCTTGGCAGCCGTCGTCGTCGTCATCATTTCGTAAGCTCCCTAATACTGTGAAGCTTAAGCTTATTTAAAGGGCCAGTGTCACGCTATTTGAACCGTACTCTAAACGGCCAGAAAACGCTTGCGCATCAGCGGAAACCAAAATATAATGCTCCAGTTTCCTTAACAAGAACCGTGTTAGTGCACAGAAACCATTTTTTCTCATCTGCATCCAAGGATGGCGAGGATCGAAATGGATTGAAACTTGAGAAAGTTGGCCAACTTTTTCAAATTTGGACATCCTGTTATCCAAAAGTCGCCAAAAATTTCATGTGGATAGCTTTTCCTGTTAAAATTAACTTCACATTTTCTTCTTGGTTTATCAGGAATGCTGTTACTTGTCAGGTTAACTACCAAGTTTCAATTTTCAGCCAGTTAAGACCTAAATGCACACTGAATGCAGCAAAACTATCGTGACACTGCCCCTTTAAAGATGACGATAGCTCTCCAATAACACAGCGTCATTTATTCTGTATCAGCTAAATTACGCGTCAGAATCAATCGCTCTCTTTTTGTAATGTCAAAAGATCAAGATATTTTACTTTCCAGATATGGTCATGTGATCTTCAATCACGTGCACACTCACAGTTCCGGTCATCTGCATTCTGACACCTCGTACCAGGATCTTCCGAGGAAAGGCAGTTTAGATGACGCCAATACTGTGAAGCTTAAGTACAGGCGCTTTTGAACAACGGACGGAGACCAGGAGTGAAGCGTATTCCCTTTTGAGCTGCCTTGATGCCACCTCATTTGTACTGATTAGTTCTTACTCTAAGAGAGAGAGAAGATTTGCCAGAAAATTTGGGCGAAACCACTGCCCAATAATACGAAGTCTACGCTTCCGGGTGACGTCCGTCGCTCAAAAACGCCTTTCCTTAAGCTCCCTAATCACTGAGAAGACACACAGCGACGTGAAATCTTTGTGTTACGTAAGTCACACCAAGGTCTAAAGGTCGCGAACTAAACCGGAACTGCAGCTCCGCTATACTGAAAGAGACGACTTTCAACTTTGGCCATTTAAACGATTTGGTGGCATTCTTTGCAGCGGAGTCAATCAAAAAGTAAAAATATTATCTAAAAGATTAAAGAACTCGGCGTTCTTTTTTTTTTTTTTTTGGTAGATTCACGGAAAAACGATCTTGGATGCATATCTTTACAAGGATGGTTTTAGCGCAAGTCATTTGGTAAGACCATTGCTGTCGCCCTCCATACAGACGAAAGTTGGCGCAAGTTGCGAGAGCGCTCACCTTTCACCAGTGTGTCACGGGGTCGATTTCCTCCCGGATGTACGGCATACATTTCCCTGGGAAATTCGTGGAAGGCAACTTTCAGCTAGTAATTTTTATTCCCGAAAAATTTCGGACACTTCGATTTTCAGCTACGAAATCCGAACAGATCAAATTATTCCAGCTGATAACTGAAAACATCTCTTTGAAGGGTCTTCACTAATTTCAAGGAACTTAGAAATGCATTTCTAATGCTTTAGTTGAGTGCCCCTGTGCTCCGAGAGGTTTTGTCCTCGGTGACTCCGGTCTTTCCTTCTCTGTTGACTGTATTTGAAGTGTCACCAGTTAGTAAGTGCATCATCGCTAAATCAATTGCTACAGGTCGTCATTATCGTACTGCATGACATGGGACGCTGTCCAGTCAAACAAAATTCTCCGCGTTCAATTGATTCAAGTGAAACTCAAATTCATGCGTGGTTCAACCGGAATAACCTCTGACTTTAATTTACCGGTCGGAAAATTAATTGCCATTCCACAATTGCCGGAACAAAAATTCCACTTTTGCTTAACCCTCGATTTAGTTAATAGTAAGGAAGTTCATTTTAGGCAGCGTAGCCCATTAAGCAGCTGGGCTGGTATCCAGAGGGGGTGAATTGAGCCGTTGCCCTGTGTTGTTGTTGTTTGCAGGTTTCTGCAAGACATACTGGCGCATCATCAAACTCAAGGTAATCTGTGCTTTGTTTGTCTGGTGTCCGCAGTCTATAATGACACTTTCAGCTGAGCCCGTAAAGAGGAAAACAGACAACAGAGTTCTTGCTTTTCACTCACGTACCCGGCGGTGCAACCATGTTATTTAACCGAAACAGAGAAAAAATGCTTGCATAAAAGAGTTTAATTCGTGAAGGATTAGTTTGGGACAGCAGGAGGGTCGCCGTCTCTTTGTTTAGGACTCTGACTTCTTTATCCTCATTTTTTCTATCCATACTAGGATGGCAGACCTTGTTTCTTATCGGTTTACCGAGCCAGGCTTGTATCATTTTGTGTATAAAATGGCGGACCTCTCGCAGTTACGCGGATGTGTAATGGTGCAACCTCAACCAACTGAACATGTCATCGACGTTGTTAATGGCCGTTTTAATCCAGGCAAGTGTTAAAAATTCTTGGACGTTTGTTAATGTAGTGATATGTATTAATGATATTCTGGGGAAAGGGGGGGGGGGTGAAAAGAATAATCTAGAGATACACAGAGCTCATTCGACACTGAGCTTGAACGCAATGGGGCTTGCTCAGACCTCTTAAATTTCTTAGTCAAGTGTGTTAGAGTTAAGAAACAAGTTACAGCTGTGCTGCTCAATGAATACTAATCGTCTTGGAAAGATTGTCTGCACAATACGAAGGAACTAATGACCACTAATTTACTATTAATTTACTTGGATTTAGGGGCTTGTTTTTTGGGAAGAAATGGCGGCTTAAATAAACGGGAAAAATAGAAATGAAATGCCTTTTTTCCCCTGGAATGACACGGGGTTACTCGGAAAATTATCCGAGTTCTCTTAAGAGGAGTTGAATTTTTGACTTTACGATTTCTATTTCGTGTTTTCTGCCGTTTAGCTACTGAAAACTCGTAGGAAAGTGTAAATGGTTTCCTCATCGAAAATCCTTTTTCCAGGTCTTAGCACAGTGAAACAAGGGGAACGAGTTTGGTGGACTCTGAGTGATGATAAAGAAAATTTTACGTGGTATTTAAAAGAAGTGAGTATCATTCCCACCGCAGATTAAAAGAGGGCCCACAAAGCAAGCATGTGTACTACGTGTCCAAAGAAATCCGGCTTGTTCCGAAAGGGAGTTGTCCCAAGCATGATATCAAAATCGTACTGTTATATCAAAGACAGTTCACAAAATAGAAATTGTTGTTTCCTTATCAAGTTTTTGCTTCCTAGAAGCATTAGCCTCCTGGAAGCATAAGCCATAAACACAAAGGCAATTAAAAAGCCCGCGGCCGTTTGTCTTGGATCCGGAATAACCCACTTGTGAAACTTTGCTTTCATGTTGAAGAATAATCGAGTATTTCAGTATTCGCAATTTCGCTTTCATGCTGGTGTTCCACGTGTTGTTGGGCAAGGAAGGAGCGCGCGTGAGTTCTTTCCATTCATACACGCGAGGACTGAAATACTACGGTTGTTGTTTGCTACAGCTGGAACGCTGGACTCCTGGAAAAGGGTTACCTGCAAGGAGGAAGTCTTCGAACTCTGGTGAGGACGTTCGTGCGTGCATAGTTTTGCATGCAAATACAATACAATAACGCAATCCACAATCTTTCTTAAAGTAATATTCGTAGTTATTTTATTGATTCAGTTTTATGATCCCATCGATACATCATTTTTAACGTTCCATAATGCACGTGTGGAAAAGATAAAAAAAGAAAAAAAATCTGCATAAATATTAATTTGCAACTCACATGTCAGAATCTGTATGTGGGACTGGAGGAAAGCGACGAAAACAAGAGACGAAAGAAAGAAGTAAGAAAGACAATGCACCGTCTCATATCCCGAACCATTATTACCGAATAATCGTTTGGAACCCTCGGCTCCCGACATTGCTGCCTGGGCTAGAATCCTGTCCGGAATTGACCTCCGGTCGTTCTCGACTTTTTGCATGAGGTCTGTGATCGGAACCGCGACCTTTTCTGACTTGTGAAGTTACCTTTCTCACGCCGTTTGCTTTTGTTATCCTTGTAACCTTCAGGTTGTTTGTGTAAGAAGGCAAAAGATCAAGGCCATCTGATAAGTCGGTTAGGAGTGTTAAGTCAAAGGTTTGATGAGATGGGAGAGTTCACCTATTGTTTTCAGGACGATACAGATTTGCATTCTCCTTCAGGCATTTGCTCCATTGTAGTGCAGAGAAACGTGAAGGTTTGTACTCAGTTTTCCCTTTGTTTGTTTTCCTTGGTGGTGTAAATCGAAACGATGATATGACGAGTTTTTTCTTGCCGAGTATCCTTCGAGGAACTGGCACTGAAACCACGTGAGTTTTTGGACACTTCATGTGTTATAAGTGCAGCCACTGGTCAAGGAATTGTCATGGCCTTTATGGGAAATTTGGAACACTTGTCAAGTTTGCCTTGGTAATGGGGCTGGTCAAGGAACACTTGCTGGCCGGACAGGTGTAAATACGTTTCTTTTACGATCTATTCAGAAAAGGGACACGCCAACATTCATCGTTCAAGAGGCTAAAAACGCTACTTATATTTGATTCTCACTCTCGAAAGCTTGGTTTTCACTAGCGACTCAAGTGTAAGCGCAAGCACGAGACGTTAAGCGCCAGCACGAGAGCGCTGTACGGGCTTGTACTTGTGCTTGCGTGGTATGAACATGGCGTAAGCAAAGCGCAAGCTCTTATTTTCGTCCAACAAAAACACCCGTTTCAGATCCAGCTCGCAGCGCTAGGTTATAAGAGAGAGCATGGAACCATAGAAGTCTTCGTCCGTGTGTCCTGTGTTTGTGCTTGCTGTCTTTGGTCTTTTGCTTGCGTTTATGCTTGCGCTGGAAGTGAAATGCAGGCTTAAGCGCTGAATTCATAGCGTCAGTTCACTATCTTCATTGTCGTTGTTCTTTTTTGTCCTGGAAAGTCATGGAGAAAAATGTTGGTTGTTAGGACAGCAGGTCGTTTTCAGTTTTGTGAACTGGAAGTGAAATGCAGGCTTAAGCGCTGAATTCATAGCGTCAGTTTACTATCTTCATTGTCGTTGTTTTTTTTTGTGCTGGAAAGTCATGGAGAAAAATATTGGTTGTTAGGACAGCAGGTCGTTTTCAGTTTTGTGAACAATATAGAGCAAGAAACGGATTAAAGCTAGCCCAGTCAGTAAACAGGAGTATGAAGTGTATTTCAAATGAAATAAACACATATGTTTCCGAAATTTATTGTAAGGATCTGACTCGCATTTCGTTTGTTGCACGTATATATAGTTATTTTGCGTCTTTTTAATTTTCTGTAGCACCACACCATCAAAGTTCACGACCAGGGCTTCACCCCAAGGATCTTGAACGTGCACCCTGGGGACTGGGTTTGGTGGCAGTGGCAGGACACTACGAGACGTCACAACATCGTTCAGGTATTGAGTTTACGTACGATTTAGAGGTTTCGCCAAAGGGCATAGAACATTCACAGAGCAAACTATTACGAGGTCCATGTTAATAACGCCCCGTGAGTATCTAGATTTCTCTTGAAATAATTATTAATCACTAACTATTAATCAATTACTAATGACTAATGATTAATTGATGATTAATGACTAATTATTAATAACTAATTAATTAGTAACTAATTAAAACGGTGTTGTTATAATGGGAGGGCTCGGGGCATAAAGGGCCGATGTCGTATCTTTTGTGAAAAGCGGAATTGCTTTACGGTAGCTTAGATTTTGTATGCGGCCTTCAACTCAC
>BLFK01000190.1:974686-976155 GCA_014634185.1 Astreopora myriophthalma
GTGCAGTGCATCGTAAACCCTTGAGGACCTGGGGCCGACCCTGGGGTTGCATACGTCCGCTGACAAGCTCGGACAGTTTATCTCTTTCGTTATCTCTTGTGCTGCGTTCGTCGTTTTACACGGGTGACACAACGCAACTTAAGCGCAGGTTTAAGAGACAGGAAACTTTTCACTTGCTATATTAACATTTAATGACATCATTTCTTTGCCGGTCTAGAAGAGTACAGATCGTGGAAAACTGTTGTCGATTTTATGGGCTCATCCCCAGGCTTTTTCACTGCAGCTCCTGTTGAACAAAGTCTTACTTGTTGTTGTGTGATTACAGGTGTCATTCAAGGGTCATAAGAAAGCCAGGAATGTATCATTTTCTTTGGACAGCACGTCATACAGCAATTGACGGAGAGGAAACCACTATCTTAAACGTACGTAAATTGACACTACTTGCATGGTTAGTTAAGGTCGCTTTGTTTAAAGTCGGTAGTTCCTTCAGCTCAGAGGCTGTGATCAATAGAATTCGACGGTGCGCCTTTAACCCCTCTCCGTCTGTTAAAAATAACCGTCTTACGGTTATTGAAAGCTCTAGGTACACCGATTAGAGGAAAGTCGAGACAGATGTTGAAATAATCTACCATGCAACTGGGGACCTCTCGTTCCGAAAGCCGCGCACTTTTCCAATTGAGCAACGCTTGCACTGTTCACTGTTCGGTTTTTATTCACCACAGATCGTTAGGTCTTTTTTTTCTGAGATTATGTAACTTATTTTTTAGCCTCAAAGCCAAAGATCTGATTCATTTGTCCACACCGTCCTCGCAGACCCAGTCTCCTACTCCTGCATGGTGGGGGTCACTGCAGACGGCTTCAGGCCTTCTAGTCTCACTGTAGGAAAGGTAACAAATCGCGTTTCCTACGTAAGTACGTATGGTACCCCGGTTTTGCCGGCAAAAAACCGCATGCAGCTGATTTCAGAAGGCTCTAGGCACGGCTGCAACTTCATAGCGGCTGCAAGAGGCGCTTTACATATGTCCCCCCTGCCCCCGCCCCCGCCATCTGCCCCTGCCCCCTGCCCCCTGCCCCTTGCCTCCAGCCTCCTGCCCCCCAGCCCCCGGCCCTTGGCCCCTGTCTCCCTGCCCCGTGTTTGCCTGCCCCCTGTCTCCCTGTGCCCCGGCCCCTGCCCACCTGCCCCCTGCTCCTGCCCCCTGCCCCTTGCGAGTGTAGACGTTCGAGAGGACAAGCTCAATAAAGCGGAACTTTTAATGACCTGGTATAAACGTACAACTCAATTACTCTCGCTCGATTCTCTCTCTTTTTTCCCGCGTTGCGTTCATAACTGCGAGGACCATAGCTTCCGGCACTTGATTATTGTTTGTATACGTTAACGCTTCTTCTCTGAATTTCTATTATCTTGCCTCACAGTCGCAAAGTGTCTTGTGGACATGGGAGAATCAGGGCAGTGAAGAGCATAACATTGT
>BLFK01000190.1:978891-1004107 GCA_014634185.1 Astreopora myriophthalma
GCACCTAACCCCCCCCCCCCCAATTTTTTTCGCTACAATTCATCTTTGCATCTGTTTGAAACGCATTGTGCCTATTTTTTCCCATTTTTGCCAAATCTTGAAATTTTGTAGGCTTCCAAAACTTACGAAAAACTAAACATCATTTGGTACACGACCGAGTCAAAAGGGGCATGGGTCTATTCCTGATTTGACGTCACAAACTATTTTGCATGCATGTTTAGAAAGACTTAATGTATGTAAATCAGTTCGTGACGTCAAATCAGGAATAGACCCATGCCTCTTCTGACTCGGTCACGAACCATATAAGGCTCAGTTTTGAAGGCTATAAAAAGTTAACATTTGGTGGAAAACAGGATAAAATTCTCAGTGTGTTTCAAACAGGAATAAAGATTTATTTTAGCGAAAAATATGTTTTGGGCTTAGGTGCACTTTAAGGAGATATCCACTTATTCCATATCCCCTAAAATTCACCAAGAGACGCTGATGAGGAACAGAGTCGAATGCTTTTGTAAAATCTAGTAAAATCACATCCACTTTACACGAGTCATTCCTTACTTTGGCCCATAAATAGAAGGTATCGATTAATTGCTCGCCTATGAAGACTTGATGATCTGTCCAGAAGTTTACAATCGACTTTCTGACAATCTTCTCGCAGATTTTACTTGCAACTGAGGTTAGAGACACAGGTCTATAGTTTTCTACTTTGTCTTTGGCTCCTTTCTTGTAAAGCGGAATAACATTTGCTATTTTCCAGTCATCGGGAATTTCACCACATTTGAATGAAATATTAAACAGAGCGCATAGTGGCGAGGCTAATGAATTGCTACAGTGTTTCAAGATCCTTGGGTGAATGTCATCTGGGCCACAACTTTTATTGGCATTTAATTCCCGCAGAAGCTTTTCGACTTCAAAGGGAGTAGTTGATACCTGTGTGAGGTTTTCAGTTCTGACAACTTGCGGGAAGGTAGGAAAATGTGTCAGGTGGCCGGTAAAAAACTCCACAAGTAAATGTTTTTGCCATTGAAAATATCAACCCACAAGAGTTCAGAATTAGCATCACAGTTACGACATGTAGATACAATTTCGTCTCTTACAGCCAAAAGCACACGCCTGCCTTTCCTATTCCGATCCTTGCGATAGACAACGTAGTTCGTGGAAATAATTGCGCATCGAGTATAGTGAGACTCCGTGACAGCGACGATGTCGGAGCACTCAAGAGCAAGCTGACATTCCAAGAACGTCGCCTTATTTACCAGCAAACATGCATTGAGATACAGAACCCTGGCATCGATACAGGACCCGGGTTGGAAGAAATGTCGCCGCAGACAAGAATGCTCACAAGGGAGGAAGAATTCAGCCCGAACTAGAATCGCCGCCATCTTGTATGCTAGCACGCCGAGGTTCGCCTGTCGAAGTCCAAACGCCACCAAATGCTCGAAGTGTCGTCAGTAAGGCAAGCAGCGTGAGACAACAAACCATATTTACAAGTTGTGTCGTAACTACGACATTCTCTAATGTGAAGCAAGGAAAGATAAACGAGGAAAAAGAGAGCACACGACAGCGTGGTTGCTAGCCCCATAGCACCAACTCAACTCATAAATTTAGTTTTGGTCCAAATTTTTTTAAACCAGATCAATTTTTTGTATTTCCTCTGCCCCAGATCAATTATAGTGTGAAATATAGGATGTAAAAATCAAAGTGGCTTGCAAATTTTCAAGGAAAACCAAATTTATACCCACAACTTGTATGAGTTTGCCCCCTGGGCATTCCATAATATCTTTCGCAGAACATTAGAATCCAACATGGCGGCCGTATCGGTATATTGAAATTTCTGGTTCAGGTAAGAGGACCGTGTGTTGCCTGGCGACTGCTGAGGTTAACTGTAAATGATTCAAGGGAGATGCTGAGTAACTAATTTTCACTGTTTTTGTTTGTTTGTTTTTTGACAGCTCTACTTGAACGGCACAGCGTACGGGGGCTGGTTTGGTCCACACTGCCGCGGCCTAGTGATCAGCGGTTTGATTGGTGGGAAAGTCTATCACGCGGTATTGGTGGCGTTCCCTACCCGTGGGTCATTTGAACCTCAGCTTTCCAACGAAGTGGTATGCAAATGTGCACCAAGTCAAATTAAAGTATGAATGTGCGGATGTGTGCATTGAACAGTATTCTATTCACCCCACACAGATTAGTGGAAATATCGACGAAGTGTTTATGAAGGGAGGAGTGTATCAGCCGACAGTCACTCCATCTGAGCAGTTTTCGCGCAGCTCTTTACAACCTCTAATTTCATTAGATCGGGCTAGGAGGCAGTTCTATTTGTGTTTAAGGCTGGAATGTGTTGTTTTCTCCCCGTCGGACGAGTCCATATATCGTTTTGTAAGTCAATTCCGAGGGTCGTTATAAGAGTGGCAGGGTTCGTACGGGTCACAGAAAACTTTGAAAGTCGTGGAATTTTAGTATTTCAGTTTCAAGGCCTGGAAAGTTATGGAATTTAATTATCGGTCATGGAAAGTCATGGAAAATTATAGTTATGTGTGGTAGGTAAATTATTGCAATATCGAAGCAAGGACAAACTAAAATACAGGCGAGTTATATGTCAGAAAATACCCCAAAACAAGGATGATTTGACAGTTTTCGAAAGTGACGGCTAAACTTTCGGTCATGGAAAACTGGTAAAAGTCATGGAAAAGGTCATGGAAAGTCATTGAATTTGAAAGGCTCTTAAGAGTACGAACCCTGAGCGGTGCGATCGAAGTGTCGACCTCTGTGTTGATCGAAAACATAATAACAATACTAGTGAAGTTAATTTCAAGTATCAAGTGATGAGGGTTAGAGCACCAGTTGGGGACACTGTCGAGATCAAGTCGATGAAAAGTGGGGACGCATCGGGACACATCGGTGGAAGCTGCGGCGAGCTGTGCCATCAGATCGTCATGTCAATCTAGCAAATTTGTTTATTTGTTTTTCTGTTTGTTTTACACATGGTGTATTCCTATTTGCAGGTAATATCATGTCCCGTTCGTTCGTCATCAGGGGGTCCCCTGGTGTCACTTGAGGCTTCCACTACACCCCAGTCCTTGGTTATAGTGTGGCCTGCCATCCATGATCCAAGATTGACAGACGAAGTTGCCACTTATTCTGTGTTCATCAACGGTCAACCCTTTGGTGAGCAGGTACGTGAAACTCAGACGGTCATGGTCGTTTCATTTCAATACAACAAAAACAACAATCCACAAAAAGGCGCTGCAACGGTATACTTACTGTAGCGTTTTCCTCTTTTCATTCTATTAAAATCGTCACGGTAGCGTTAGATAGATGGGATAAGTCATTGATTCCAAACCCTTTCAGATCATTTCCTTGTTCCAATTGCAATTTTTTACTTACTGTGCCGAGAATACCACCCCACCAATCACTGATCTTCAAGGAAAAATCGCATACTTACAGTTTTAATCCTGTTATTTAGATCTTGCCCGAAACCGATAGTCATTACTGCAGAGTGCTGTTTGAAAGCAGTGTGGAAAACGAAGTTTACACGCTGTGCGTAGCATCTCATTCATCTGGTGAGCTCGCCATGCCAGTGACTGTGGCTATTTGGATTGTTATACTCCAGGCGAAGAAATTTCTGTAAATATTACCCTTGTTTCAGCTTCCAGGGCCGTAACCAGTATGAGGCAAACCGAGGCACTTGCTTCAGTCATTTTTTTTTTAATCCGTGATCAAAGCGTTCTGTTAAATAAAGTGATAACTAAACACTCTAAATACCTAGAAAGAGAATTTAACAATGGTCATTGCCTCAGTCATAATTTTTTTCTGGCTACGGCCCTGGCTTCCACTTAATCTTGACAGATGTCATTCTAAGCTAGATAGATTAAAAAAAAGTCGTCACTTCTTAGCTAACAGTTAAAATTTCAGCCAATTCTCAGCTAGCAGCCATTACGAACCTCAAGCTACAGTAGCACCACATTCACGACTTGGCTCATGGAGCCCTTTGATCTTAGATCAGTTTAACGCCGTGGCGTGACATCGCATATTATTTCCGTTTCATAGCTCTCTTTTTGTAAACATTCCGACGTTCTGCATTTGTAATGCAGACGAGAGTATAAATTCCAACCTACGCAGAGTAATGCATTAAATCTCAAATCATCACTAGGCTATAAACTTAAACACGCAGCTGACTTCGGTTTGTAGAACCCTTGTTTGCGTTTCTTTAGAGTTGATGAGATATGCAAGACGTTCAGTCGTAGAAAATCTTTCCACTTCTGCTTCAAGTCAGTTCAGTTCTTCAAAGGTTTGCGAGTATCACTGCTGTCAACATTACAAATACCATGAAAATAAAACATTTTTTCCTTTTGTATAGTGTAATAAAAGGACGGATTACGGCCAATTTGGGCACAAGTCTTTGAAAGGTTCTCCAGGTGTAATCCGTGTTTGATATTGGTGATTCAAAATTTGATAGAAAAGAACCGAAAGGTTCTTTTTTTTGCGAGTCTTCTAATCCAGTGTCTAATTCTGTAGACACTAAGGGCGTTTCCCATTTGACAGAACTGACCAGCAAGACCGGGCGTTTGGAAAGGCCAACTCTACAACACCTTCAAAATAACACACTTCGAGGATGATATATACTCCCCTAAAAGAATGTAAAGGATCATCATGAAACAGTTTGTCCAAATTGTTGCATTTTCTTTGCAAACTGACCGGTCTGGACGGACAGTTCTGACAAAAGAAAAGCCGCCAAAATATTTCTACCCTTACTTAAAATGTAAGATGCGTTATCTGCATTAGGTTGGTTTATTCTTGGATTCACGTATGACAGTCGTTCACTCAGATGCGGGAGTCCTTCCGCAGCCTTCATGCAAGTTCTGTAGGAAAATCGATTTAGCCGGAATCCTCTGACTTAATCCTTACCCTAATCCAGGTGGCATCCCTGTTTCTTTTATACCGTCAATTTTAATTTTGCTTTGGAAACAGTTTGATCTGCGAAATTAACTAGGGTAACAATTTCTCCATGCGTATGTTAATTACTTTTGACCCCATTTAATTTTGCTCTTTGCAGGATCTGATCTACTGTTTTATTCAAATGAAGTCGAGTTTTCTCTGCCTATTCCTCATGAAATTCTCAGCGCCCTCCAAAAGGCCGAAGGTGACACTGACTCCTCAGGAGGGAATGGTCTTGATGATGGAGCTCGTGCAAGAGAGCTGTTGTTGGTGGCCGAGAGAATAAACCCGTCGCCTTCCGTCGCTGCTCAATCTAGCATTGAGAAACTTTCGGTAAAATCGTCCTTCGGCAAACTGCAGACAATCCCTGAGGGACAGCAACTAGATGAAACTATTTTGGAGGCAGATGTTAATGAAGATGCTCCGTTAATGGATAGGTGTGACAACGATAAAGGTGACGGATCAGAGTCGAATCCAAACGAAGCACATCCAAAGGGCAAGTCGTTCGAAGAAGAAGGAGAGAGGGTTGTGGCTATCGAGCAGTTGAATGTGGTTAAAGGTGAAACTCCTCATGATATCGCTCTCATAAAAGAACCAGTTGATGCAGAGGAAGTCCAACAACATTCTCATTCTGAAAGTTTAGAGCACGTTGAAGCTCACCACGTTTCACAGCACCATTCTCATGTCGGCGACCAAGAATCGTTCCATGATTTATCTCATGAAGCCTCGCAGACAGTGTTCAGTGGCTTTCCGGAGGAAGTGGAAGCCCGTGGTGAGCTGAAAGGCGAACTGAATCCTTTCATTTTCAAAGATCGCAGTGCGACTGTCACGGAGAAAGAGCCAGTGATCACCACAGAGGAGGTTGGCAATGCAGAATTTCGACCATCTAGTACCGAAGTTGCCGGAGAGGCTGACCTGAAAACAGAGTTGAACGCCGCAGAAGAATCGCCTGTTTTATCATTCAAGCAGGGTAGTAATGACGGTTGTAATGAAATAGGCGGACTTGAAGTTAAGAGTAACGAAACACAGCAAATGTCACACCCGAGGAACGACAGTTGTCATACCGATGTTTCTCATAATGTGAACACAATTGATGAAAGCGCACCAAGTGGGGATGAAACAAAGAATGCGTTTGAAATGGATGAGCAAAGTGATCCTGAGTTTTGGAGCTACGGAGAGAAACGGAACGTATCGGCCGAAGATGTCGGCGGTCGTGCTTCAAGTGAGAACGATACGGATGGTCACGCAAAGAGTGAGAACGGTGCCATTGGTCACGCATCGCCTGAGAATGATGTTAATGATAACGTAGTAGATGAAAATGATGACCAGAGGCACTCATCAACTGAGAATGGTGTCATTGGTCATGCAGCGGATGAGAATGAAAACATTGCTCACGCAGTAGGTGAGAATGGAGATCGCGGTCACGCAATGGGTGAGAATTCTGTTGATTGTCACGCAAAAGATAAAAGTGATGGCCTTCCTGAGAAACCTAAAACAGATAAAGACGACGTCGAGGAATACAGTCTTTCCAAACACTCGGAACTCGCCGCTGGTGATTTTACAGTTCCGAAAGAGAAAACTGGTGAAAAAGACGATGAATGTCTTGACCAAGCAGATGGAGCGATAAGTGACGCGCCAGGTAAACACGAGGACAGGTTAGAGACTGGCGCTTCTCCGAAGTCCTTGAATAACTCGGCAAGCGTTCAGATTGAAGTTGAGATGAAAGAGGAACAAAGAGAAACTAGTCAAGATGACGGTACTATGCCCACGGGGGACGGTGTGCTGACGACAAGCTTTCTGTCTAATGAGGCTTTAGAAGGCGGCAGATTCCCTGGTAAAAATGGTGTTCGGGAATCAACGACGCTAAAAGTGAGAAAAGTTGAAGATGTTGATGAAACAGAATCGACGAGCGAAAATCCAGCAGCAACTTTCCAAGAGCCAAGAGCGATGCAAAACAATGTTTCATCGGTGGAAAATGAAGGCAATCTGTCCAAAGAAACGGACGGCGAGAAAACGGGAGACGATTCAGACGAAATTCCATCCAGTGTGGGTTGTGGTGGAGAGGACAGAAAAGAGGAAATTTCTCCCTGTTTGGACGAGGTCAGCATTTTAACTAACGCTACCGAGCATAAGGAACTGGAAAGTCGGAGCGTTGAGATTTTTGAACGGGAAACAGATACCACGAAAGGTTGTAATTATGTGCGTGATAAAGACGGAAAACGGGTAGGAAATGGAGAGTTTAGTAACGATGAAATACCAGAAGAGACTTGGTCGAGGTCAAGCAGTAGCGTATCATCCAAGAAAGAGGACGAGAAAACAAGCATTGCTGAAACCACGGAGATGCCAACGTTTGAGGAAACTGATCGCGCAGAGGGCGCTGTGTCGTTATCATTTGGTCAGAACGTGGGAGACGATGAAGGTGTTAAACCTGACAAAGGTGAGGAAACTGAGTCTTTAAACAAGGCCAAGGGAAAGAAAGTCAGCAAACAAGGTTAGGTTTGCCTAAAGAACTGCATTCGATAAGTAAGTGATATAGAAAAATAAAACAAACAAAAAACAACACCAGCAAAGACAACACAGCCATATTGGTTCACTGAAACAGAATAAAGAAGTTGGTTAAAAATGGAGTTCAATTCCCAGATGAACCTTTTCTTCCCTCCAACATGGCCGCCGTTTCTTTGCTTTCTCCTTTAACGTGGCCGCCTTGACGTCAAAGTGAAAACTGCTGTAGACGGGGCGAATTATTCACCCAACATTTATTTCTATTTGAGAAAACTGCCCCTTGTAATCATCACAACTGTTTATTGTGGTACGTTTTGTGCAATTATCAATTGAGGTCACGGCTTGCAAGCGTTGAAAAATAAAAGACGTTTGCAGTTTTATTCGCGCATTTTTTCAGGGATGCATTTGCATTTGCGTTTTTCTTCTACGTGCAAGGCATTTGTACTTACATTTCCGTGTTTGTTCCATGGATTGCTTATTTTCTCAACCTCATGGTTATTTGCAGACATTGACGCCAGCTGTACAAGCGGTCCTCTCGATGATTCTGAACAGCTCCTACCCAGGCCTCTGCTCGTAATCAAAGGAACCACCCCTTCAACGGTGACTCTAGAGTGGGAATGGATACTGCTGCCTGAGCAGATCGCTGGCTCAGATATCGTGTACACTGTGCTGATACTTGGCAGTAAATTTCAAAGTAATATTAACAGTAATTTCTGGTAAGTTTTGTGGTACCATATTTTCATTGAACAAAAAATCACGCAATCTTCTTTATGAGGTTTGCGTGACAAGCCCAAATAACGTCAGCGCGGGTGGCTAGTGTCATGTAAACGATGTGCGACTGTCCACATTATATGCTTCGGATCCATAGTATTTAGGTCTAAGACCCAATTTGCATGAGAACGGTTATCTATAGCTGAAGCTGAAGTTTAGGGAATCGGTAGTGTCCTGTGGTCATGTTCAACATTTATTCTTGTGTTTTTTTTTGTTCTAGTTTTGACTATGTGAACAGTCCTGCGACGTCCATGTGGCCAAATCGAAATGTAAGTGAATTCGACGCATTCCCTTGCCCATCGTGAACTGAATTACCGTTTGGGTTTTTTTCTTTTTTTTGTTGGCTAGTTGGACAAACTGATCCCCCTTTTTCGATCTGTTTAATCTCCTCCTAACCCTGAAGACCCTACCCTATCGTAGCATGTTTGCGAAGAGAAGTTGACAGTCCAGACGGTGGAGTTAATGTATACTGGCGTATTTCTTCCCATGAACCAAGTTTGCTTTCTCATTTGGTTGTCAGGATGCTCTACTGCAGCACGCCTGGCGCACTACAAACACTGTTATAGAGATCAATGGCTTGAAACAGCGCTGCAATTACAGGTAGCGGATATTAAGAGTTTCCTTCCCTACATTGCGTTGGGTAACCTGTCATCAATTCTCTTAAGCGATTTAATTCATTAATGCGATTAATTACCAAACGAATGAACGAATGGATGAATTTTGTTACTTATCTGTGAGCCAGTTTCACAATCAGGCGCAGAACGCACGACTCAAGCAAGGTTGTGCGCTCTTCGCATGATTGTGAAACTGGCTTATTGACACCAAGTGTTATTTTTTCCTGGGGTGAATGGTCAGATTAGATATCTCAAGTTTGATTTTCGACGTAGATACGTAAGGTTACATGCGGAAATCTCCCTCCACCCGCTTTCCCGCTTTCCCGCTTTCCCTCTTTCCCTCTTTTGTTACAAATGTGGAGAGTTTGTTGTTGTTTTTATTTCAACGGTTTGTTTGTTTATTAGAATGGCAGTTTTAGGTCAGCTTATGCCCTTTGCTCACGATTCGCTCTCACGCGTGATATTCTTTACAATGCCTGGTCCACCCAAGTCACCAGTGATTCACGTTACGGACTTAAACCACCGAGAGGTAAGTTGTTTGGTCCTTGTATCGGAGATATTCCCAGTGACCTATTAGGGCCAGTGGAGGGGTATTGAAGCTGACAGTGACGTGCAGCTACCCGCCAGCTGGGCCCCTCAGTGTAGGGCATATGTGCTCACAAGGATCTGCAAAGGAAGTGAAGATAGTGGTGATTTTGACGGTGATGATGGCAATGACGATGAAGATGACTATCACCATCGTTATCATTGTCATAATCATTGCCATAGCCATTGCAACTGCCATTGCCGTTCCATTGCAACTGCCATTGCCATTTCCAATGCAACTGCCATTTCTATTGCAACTCCATTGCCATTGCCATTTCCATTGTAACTGCCACTGCCATTTCCATTGCCGTTGCAATTTCCATGGCAACTGCCCTTGTCATTAGCATTGCCAGTGCTATTGTCACTGCCATTGTGAAGGTCATTGGATGATGATGTCGACGACGATGGGGTCACGCCGACAGCGACGGCGACGCTAATGATGTTGATGAGTATGATGACCGTGACGATGCTGATGATGTCGATGGGCATGATCAGATGGCAGCTGTTTTGTTTTTGTTATTCTAGGTTACTCTTTCCTGGAGGCCATCCGTCTCGTTTGGTGATGCGACTGTTGTGGGATATCGGTTATTAAAAGACGGAGTGGTATTTCGTAACGATTTAGACAGCGAAAATGCAAGTCTCACCGTGAATGATCTGGACGAAGGTTTGTGTTCAGCGTATATAAATACGTTTATTAGTTGAGTTTAGCTCTTTACAAATTCACTACCAATCGCATTCGAGCTCAGAACTATAAAATCTATCAAATAACACGGAATACACTCACCTCAGGGAATTATAAGGCCTTTCAGAGAAACATGTTAATGCGTGGACAGAGTGACTTGTTTGTCTGTGAAGAAAGATATTTCGTGAGTGTCGTTGTGTCCAACTGGGACAGAATCGACAAAGCTATCTCACGCATTTTTTTATTTCTCTTTTTAACTAGGTAAAGAGCAGCGCTTCAGCCTGATAGCAGTCACCTGCCACAGTGTAGGAGACAGCAAACCATCAAATTCCGTCAATATCTATTGTCCCACCCCTCCGATGTCACCGCAGATTTACCACAAGTATTCTGCGACATTTGGTTCCATTTGCATCGCTTGGAAACTAGACGATCCAGCGAGCACTGTTAGCTCTGCAGAGAATGCCAAATGCAGTTATATTGTCTTTGTAAATGGCATGCTCCATGGGGAACCTCCGCTGACTGATGAGGCAGATTTCTTTACCAACGAATACACCTATACTATTCCTAATTTGGAGGTTGGCCGGAAGTACGAAGTTTGCGTCAAATCCTATCTGAATCCTCGAGTGATTGACGTCGGGTATGGAAAAAACTTACACGTTTGTGGCTCCTATGGTGATAGTTCCAATGTTCTGGAACTCTTCTGCGCAGGTCCGCCATCTGCACCAATAGTAAGGGTCTCTCGGATTGACCAATCAGGAGTCACATTGTCGTGGAGTAGGTCAAGTGAATTTGGAGGAGTAACGTTAGGGGTATGTTGAAACGTTGCAACGAATTGTAGTTCTTAACTGTCTTTGTGCATCTGCTTGGTTGAAAATGCCGGTGAAAGTTTTTTTTATCCAACCATTGAACAATTGAAAACAGCTCTATGGAAAGTAAAGGCAATTAGCATCCAAACTTTGGATGGTAATTAGCTTTACTTTCTATAGAGAATATTTCGCCTGTGGACGCGCGCACAGGCCATTAGTACAAGTGGTGGCCCATAGTTTATTCCTGTTTGTTTGAACTAATTTTCGTTCAAAATTCAAACTAAGATGGTAAAGGCGGTATGATTCGTTCTCCATGTATACGCTAGAAGGTCTACTAACGATGTGTTTGTTTTATATCTTTGTAGGGGTACATTCTTCAAGTTAACGGTAGGCGGTCGGGAGAAATTCTCCCCGCTGATCAGCGTCAAACCAAGCTTACAGGTTTCAGAGCAGGGGACGTAATCTGCGTTCAATTGACTGCTGTCACTTACGATATTCTTGCTCCGTTAACAGCACGCCTTGATCAGCAAAGCAGCAAGTCTAGATATTTTCCTCCCCCTTATGAGCCACCCGATAGCGGTGTTGAAAGCAGCTCGAGCTTTTTGTCCAAAGGGTCAGCGGATGAAATGAAGCAATACGCATGCTCGGCTGAGTCCTCATTAGTGATTCAGTATTCTAACTTGGTGAGGACCGTTTCCTCAATTGAAATGATCAAGTTGGGGTGTAGGTCTGCTTCGATCACGTGGTTACTAGATGACACCTGCGACCGCTCTGTTGCGCCGGATATTTTTCGAGTGTTCTGCTGGAAAACGACCGAACACGAGAAGTCAGCCGTGAAGTACATTGCAACAGGTAAAGCTTTAATCTGTGAAAATGAACTCAAGCATTGACTTCTAGTTCAAGTTATGTCTTGACGCACCTCGTGTGAGTGATCCGCGCTCGTTCTAAATTTGTTTTCCAACTTAAAGCGTTCTCTTCCGCAGACCTTTCCCTTTGTTTTGTCTTGTTTTTTTCCAATGGTCACATGTTCCTCGCCGCGTCACCCTTTGCCCAGTGGTCATAAACACTAGTTTGATTTTGAAACGTTATTCTTAAGACTATTATCAAAAGCTCAATGGATTCAAAAACCCTTGGGGAAATCGTTTGCCAAAACCAACAGCTGCCAAAATGAAATTAAGTAAAAAGAAACAAAATATAATTTTTGGACCCTAAAATCCCGTCGACCTGTCTTTGTGAGGTCACCCCAGGACAAGCGAATTAATCTAGCCAAGAAAGGTTTCGAATGATTGATATTCAGTTCGATGGCGACACCCAGAGGGCATGAAAACAAAACTCACGATAATAGTTGTGAACGTCATCACTGCCGATTTTTCCTCCTCCGGGCGCCTCCATCTAGCTGAATTTAGATTTCTTCAAAGGAGCTTATTTCCTCTCATCTCATGCAGAACTGCTTATTTCCGCAGATAAACCCTTCACCATCACAGGCCTTGAACCCGAAACTGAATATCACGTGAGACTCGAATGCATCGCGTCACACACCAATGACGACAACTACAGTGAATGTCCAATCAACATCGCTCGGTCCCAACTTATCTCGTTCACAACAGCCTCTCTACCAGGCCCTCCCAGTAAGATCCACGCTGTTTCGGCAACAGAGCAGAGTATCAAACTGGCGTGGGAAAGTCCCACAGCACACGGTGCTCCTGTCACGGCCATTCGTGTGAACGCAAGAAAAAAGGATCTTGAAATACCGGATGAAGGTGTAACGTTTCAGCTGTCACCGGCGACCCGCGATTTTACGTTCGACTCGTTGACTCCGAAGACTGAATACGCGTTTGTTTTTCAGGCGTTAAACGAAGACATGCATGAGGTAAGCGCTGGCTCTGTTGCGTACTTTTCTGCGTTCACAAACGGTGTGGATCCGCCAGAGAAAGTGACTTTAGACTCGCGTGCGCCGACCTCCATCTCTATCACGTGGGACCATGCTGTGGCGTATGGTATGTGCAATATCCAGCACTATGTAATTCACTACGTGCCAAACAGACAGCTAAGGAAGAAGTCGCGTGGCCGAATGGTGCAACCGAAGGACACTGACAAGCTATTGGTTGTTGAAAGCGAGTCATGCCAAGCGGAACTTCGTGGACTTGAACCTGGAACGGTTTACAGGATTGTTGTCGAGGCTATTTCCGGGATCGCGGATTATTCGTACGATGACGATTTTGAGAGCGATGGAAGCGGTACAAACTCCATGGTTAGTAGCGCTTTGAGCGAACAACCACGGGAGAAGCAAGGATTGTACTTATCACAACCACTCTTAGCTTGCACCACTGCTCCACCTGAGCCTCCAGTACTACTGGTAAGCGGATTTACTACCACTCAGATCAACTTCTCGTGGAACACACCACTCGTCCTTGGGCCTGGTAAGAATATTTACATCATAACCATTGTAAAGTGTTTGCTACGGTAATTTAGAAACTGGTTTCGCGTCGGTGTTGGTGTTAAACATTCATTTATTGTTATTTATTTATTTTTGTGGTTGTTGTTGTTGTTGTGTTTTTTGTTTGTTTATGAATGTCTGCTTTTATTTGAAGCGAATCTCTCAATGGACCAATCTCAGTCAACTTTTGAACATCTTTCCGTAGCAAATTTTCCGACGCAGTTGAAAGTAAAGTTTAGTGTCAAATCCCTACATTTTTTTGTTTTTTAATCATTATATACAGTAACCAATAGACCTTTTCGGATATATTAATTTTCAGCTCGACATCGAGGCTTGGGGGAATAAAACAAAAGAAATTGAATAAACATGTCGGCACGCTTATACAAGTTCCTTTGTCTTATTCCCCCAAGCCTCGATGTCGAGCTGAATATTGATATATCGGAAAAGGTCTATTATCGATATCAGCTCAGTTGGTTCTGAATTTTAGTTTATTTCTTTACCGCAGTTTTGGATTCACACTGCGCTGTGCACGAGGACCCAGCACGCGGCCGCGTACGTCATCTCAGGGGTTACCGTCTGGAGGTCAATGGTCGCGTTTACGCGAGACTGACCGCTAACAAGAGCAGCATAACAATAAAGAAATGCAAATCTGGTACGAAGTACTCCTGTGTTTTGGTGGCAATAACCGATCGTGAAAGGATGCATGCCTGTCAAAGAAAGGTAAGACACCCATGGCATTCTTGGTTGAACATGAAGCTATTTTTGTCGGTGTGGCTTGCTTAATGCCTGGAATCTCAGTGGTGTTACTTCACAGATTTATTTCCAAAGAATACCGAGGAAATGGCCATTACAAGAGAAAATCCCAAATGATGCGGTGACCAACTGGACAAACAACTTCGGTTACTGTTAGTGCTTCAGGGCAAACATCCCCGACAAAGGTTTGACAGGAATAGCTTGGCGTTCATTTCAATAGTCACTTATGCTTCGAACTGTTCAGTTCAATCAGCCGGATTGTTAGAACCACTTCTTCATGTCGCTTCTACTCGACTCCTGTAACTACGACTACAAAATGATGAGTCATAATGATGGAGTAAAATGGTTATGAGCAACAGCCCAAAGCCGGTTTTACTTACTATATCTGAACGAGAACAAGAAATCACAATCATAAAAGTTTACTTAGAATGCAGACTCACTTCCAGTGAAGGCGTGGCTCAGGAAAGGGAAGGGCACTTAAATACCCAACAAGGGCCAAATAAGATAAACCAACTGACCAAACTTCAAGCGAGGGGAAGATTTGCATGGGGAGGAGGCGGGAATCACGTCTTGCCGAACAGAAAAGCCGTGCCTTCTGAGATGTACGCGTGTCCAGTTGGCTGAGGCAACCACACACACACACACAAAAAAAAATGCCAGAGGGGGCGTCATTAAATCGTGTTCTCCAAGCACCCAGAATACACTCTGGGCTAACATCAAAGTAATGCGAACTACTTGGAGAGAAGACATGAAAAGGCTAGTTGCAAGCAAATATTTTCTGTATTTAATGAGTAAAACACAGGCTAAGGTGGGTGTCCTTTAATGCCCCTTCACTTCGTGAATATAGCCAGAAAAGAACTTTGATTCACTTGAAATCTCTTTGTCTTTCAGAACACAGGCGCGGCCATAAGCGAAACAGACACTGATGAAGAGATGGCCAATCCTTTGTCGGACTGTTTTGAAGAATCTGCCTCCGATCCTGTGGAAGTTACCTTGCCCCGTCAGGACTGGGGCATTTCGTTGAGTGCGAATTACTGCGCACACAAGCCCGCAGGATCATTGCGGGACAGCCCGTGCAGTGAAAGTGGGGACGAGGAGGGTGGAGTAGTGGTGCGATGGAGCGTAAATGAACCCTCAGGCAATGTGAGAGGATTCAGACTGCTGTGGTATAACAACAAACGTCACGAAAGAAATCAAGTGTTTCTGCCCAGCGATGCGTCTGGTCACGAGATCTGGTCTGTGTTGATGAGGTAATAGAATGGTTAAGAAGCTGTACGCATGATTCGTATTGTCTTGAAAATCTCTTGAATTTCAGCCACGGTCTTAAAAAGCCCTTGAATCACACTTTGTATCACATTTTGTTTATGAAAACTTCAAGTACATTCTCAGCAAATAAGACTAGTCTTAAGAATGTACTGGAAATTTTCATTGGACAAGAATGTACTGGACATTTTCATTGAATTGTAATTTTTAGAGAATTTCCGTTTTTAAAACAGTATCCAACGCCCAACCGCTTGTTTTGCGAATATTTGCCACACTGATTTATTCGGCAGACAGGCGGTGACATTTTAGGTCATGAGATAAAAAATAAGTCTTGAAAAGTCCTGGAAAAGTGCTTAAATTTAATTTGCATTTCCTGTGCAAACCATGCAACGGTCAATCAGCTTCGCTCGGTCCGTACTGCCACAACCTCGGGCCAATATTCCCCAGTACGGCCCTCGCGCTCGGTTAGTAAGCGGTTATTATGTCAGGGCTCATATATAGGAGTGAAGAGATATATGCTCATTTTGTTAAACGTCCTGAAGCGTCCCGTGAAGGCTGAATACCAGTTACCTGTTTACAACAATAGGGTCAGGGTTAGAGCTGGGGTTAGCCTATTGTTAGTTTGGGGTCAGGATAAGTGCTAAATTTTACTTGAAGAGTATGGCTCGGAGAGACGTGACGTTCGTCAAAATGCCCGTGCATCTCATTACTTGCAATCGTGGTCATATCTGGAGTTAAGTTGTGATTGATCAAAGTAGTTGCGCTTGTTTTGTACATTTCGATTCTTTTTTTGTACTTAGTGCTGTGTATACCATTTATTTGGAAATTCTTGACGATCGAGAAGAAGCTCTTGTTGTTTTCGGGCCGCTTCATTGCCAGGTGACGTCTTATCCCAATGATTTCGTAATTTAAGAACATTGAATGTCATCCTTGCTTCATTTTAACGCTTTCTTAGACAATTCATTAGTTATAGTTTCTGTCAAAGATTGGCAACTGCGGTTAGCATTCAAAGTACAGGCAATTGCAAACTATCAGCACCTCTTTTCACATTGCTTTCTGTCACCATCATTTCAACGCTCTTCTTTCGCGAGTGACTGAAGTTAGATTTAAAAGAGGGGCGAGTTAGCGAAAGAACAATTTGCATGGCACTTCTTTAGCAGCGCGAAAACATTTTTCTTGGTTGAATTTATAAATCGCGCACGCTTGCTTGGAAGTAATGGTCGGGTCGGGGTCGAATTGTGTACACTGGCACCGTTTTGCTCCCACTCTTATCCCTTTATACATTTAATATCTACATTTCTAGACTCCAGGCCCTCCTGCTCCTCCGTGGATTTGGTGTCGAAGCTTGTCTCCTTATCAGTTCACCATAGAATGGAACGAGCCAGTTACATACGGGGATGTCATCATCCGGGCGTACCAGGTAAAAGACTTTTCTCCAAAATGGCGGCTGCAAGTTGAAATAAGTTAAAATTAAAAACGTATAACAGCGTTAGAAAGAGCACCTTTCGTTTAGCAATCCGGCAGAGATTCAGCATATGAGATGTTATATAACGTAAGTTGAAAACTGAAAAATTTGCAGACGTTTATATGACTGGGGGTATGGCGTATACTCAACTCATTCAACTTACGGCCGCCATTTTGGGGTAAGGTCTATTGCCATCGTTGCAAGAACAACGAGAACCCTGCTGTATTTTGATTTGGTGTAGAATTTGGAGTCAGGTCTTACATCATTGGCTTGCTACCCTTCCAGACAACAATAGAACAGACAATAGAAACAGAGCATCTACCCCCTCCCCGCCGAAAGAAAAAACAACAACAACAACGACTTCCCAAGAGTCTTTGAGGCCGACCATATACTGGTATTGTATCAAAGATGAAGTAAACGGAGCGAAACTGAACGTGTTTCATACTGTCGTGGCGGGATGCAGATGTTTCCGGCTCTCAAGCTCATGCGTAGTACTGATCGGCCCACAATGTCCACATACAACACCTGGCGAAACAGCTTTTAAGTGAATAAAAACAGCTTCGAAGCTCGAAGATAACTTGCATTTGAACAGGCAACGATGCTTACGGACTTTCCTAGTGATAGACACGGTAGAAATAACTCGATAAGTGAAATAAATGGTACCACGTGGTAGTGTTTTTTTTTCTGCAAAGGGTAAAAGCCGCGGACTCAATATATATTGACGTCCAAACCTATCAGTGAAAGTGGTTAATTTTGTCCGTTGAGGCCTTAAAACGTGGTCTGACTAGGTAACACTCATGACGAGGTGTGCATTTCCTACCTTTCTACGGTTTTCTTTCCCTCTAGGTGTACCTCAACGACCGTCGCTTAGAGAAACTGGTCAACCGAAGACAAAGGCGAGTCACCATCCATTGTCAGTCATCCAGGTGGGTCCGTTGTGTAGTTCCCTTGGTTGTGGTAGAAAGTCGAGGGAACTAAGAAAAAATGTGAAAGGAAGGTGGGAACAGCTTGGTCCTCATAAAGGTCGCGCGCTACACGATCTCGCCAGGGGACATGAAGGACAGTCATAAAACTGGAACGTGTTTTCTCTATGAGAATCCCCGATTGTGGTGTCGGCGCAAAATTTTGTCCCAGCTACATGCTTCATGAAGTTCGGCCGCTTTGAAGTCATGCGTCATAAAGTGAGAGAAAATATGCCGAAACACTGGGTACTGTTCTTGAAAACCGTCAACTCCGTTAGCCCTTTCAGCCCCAAGGGCTACCCCAGTGACGAGTAAAATCGTCTGGCGTTAGACAGAGTAAAATCGCTAAAGTGTTTCATGAGTCAAATGAGTCAATGAGTCATGAGTCAATGAGACTCACAGTCAATATAGCAATAATTTATTGATTAAGCCTAAACCCTCGTTTCAGTAATTAGGGGCAACCCTAAAACCCGGAAACCGGAATCCGGAATAACACTGGAATTAGGCCTAAGAACTTTTGTTTAGGCCTAATTATTAGGTCTAAAACTTTTGTTTAGGACTAATTATTAGGTCTAAAAACTTTTGTTTAGGCCTAAACAAAAGTTTTTAGGCCTAATTAGTCCTAAACAAAAGTTTGTAGGCCTAATTCCAGTGTTATTCCGGATTCCGGTTTCCGGGTTTTAGGGTTGCCCGTAATTAGCGTTTGGGTTAGGGTTAGGGTTAGCTTTCATATTATGGGTTTGGGTAACTGCACTAACTCGTTGACTCATTGACTCATAGACTCTTTGACTCATAAATACTCAAGACTCTTCAATGTGTGAACAGAACCAGCTGAGTGCTTATATATTAGGCACTCGTGCCAGAAATTTGTGGGATGCCGAGTACATCTGTGGAGGTGTGCTCGGCACGGGTGAATTCAGTACCGTACCGGAAATTCCGCGCGCTTAAACCGATTGCCGTGCCGTGCTCCGTGTTTGGCGTCGAGTATTATTTCGAAGAACAATCACTGTGCATGCGATTTTCGAGGCACCTTTCGATGTTTAAAAAAAACCTCGTTGTGTCAACATGGAGTGCCTTGCCAAGAAATCATCGGAACCGTGCCACGATTTTGGAGTGTCGTGCCAATTTTCTGCCCGTGTAAAACTGTAAACAGGGAGTGTCGTGCTAAGAAATCATCGGTGCCGTGCCAATGTTTCCGCGTGTGTAGAAGCGGTTTTAGTGTTTATCCTGCTGCATTTTGATCCGCGAAAAACGCAGGAATACTGCCAACTTTATTCGAATATGTCACAGTTGTGTATGCATAATTGATTCGATACGGCAGAAATTCGACATCTGAAATGGCACTGCGACACAAGCCTTGTCGCGTTAAATATTCGAAACGGCAGAAGCCCGACGCCACCACAAAACGCTTTCGATATTTCTAAACCAAGCAATACGCATATAACGCGTGTTAAATTGGATTATTTTAATATTGCATGTCGCTCTTGATTTTAACACCATGATGTGCGCGCACCCTTGGGGACCTCAAAATTGAAAGGAACTGAAGACTAATTAACTTTGTTGCTTTGACGACAAATGCAGTTGTTAATGATGTTATGTTTTTGTGCTGTTCGTCCATTGAGAACTTTCCATCGATTTTCGACATAGAAAACCATGATTTCCTTCATTCAATACGGACTGCGGTGATAAGCCTGCGATCTACCGATCGCCTCCTGCAACTGGCTTCTTTAGCAGTTTGAAAATCAACTTTTGTAAGTCAGGTTGCATATAATTTCCTCTTTGTCCGGTCTTGTTTATTGTATATATCCCAGCTCTAGTCAAGTCCTTGTAAAATTTGCTCGACGAATTTTATCGAACATCTCGTTCAGGGCTTGTTTTTAGATCTCTTTATGTTCTTTTTTGTGCTATAGTAATCGATGCCGGTTTTGTTGTTTTCTCGATAGTTCAACAATTTGTAATGAATGTTTTTATCGTTTTCGTCAGCTCCATTCGGTACCGATTGCACTGAAATTTACAGCTAATGAATCCGTGTAGTTGCACCTCATAACCCCGCACGAACCTCGCACGAAACGCCGCTGAAAACTTCACTTCTCATTCTTCAGACCAGCACTGAATCATCTCAACTACAAGGTTGAAAAAAGAAATTAACCACTACAAAGAAAGGAACGTCACAGACTGACGTCACTACTCAAGATTCTCTATAACAAAGAGAACCCTGTAAATATCAATTGTTTGCTCTCTGTCTCTCTCTCTCTCCATCGCGCCGTGGCGAATTTGCCGCTTCAATCTAGATGGTACCAAAACATACCCCTCCACTCCACGTCGCGTCAGCACCACACATTTTTTCGGAGCTCACACAAAAAATTCAAACAAACAGGTCGATCATTTAGAGAGAGTTTAGCCGGCGCTTAACAAAACCGCGTTCCAAGTGAAGTCAAGTTCATTTTGGCCAACACTAGTATATTTTGGCTGTTCATTGTCGAAAACAGTGTCTAGAAGGCAAGAGCAGAGGAGAAAAGCATATATTTTCTTAACGCAACTCACTTGTAGAAATGTCTGGAGGTAAAATGATTGTTGTGAACGGTGGTCTAAGTTATACATCGTTTAAATAACTGGCCCTAATGGTTCTCGCCAGGTTTTAACGAAGATTTTTGATTGGGGTGGGAGTGAGATTGGCGATGTTCAAGTAAATGCGCCCGTTCGAATGATTCTGCCGTTCAAGGATCAGAGATCAGCCGACGTTGTACGAAGACAGCTGTCCGATCTTGGAAAGAAAATAAACAGCGATCTGCGCCCAGTGTTTACGAGCAAGAAAATTGCCGACGACATCAAAGTAGCAGAGGCCAAACCACACGTTAATAAATCAACAATGCGTTGTCTATAAATTCAAATGTGATCTGTGTGATGCGGATTATGTTGGCTATACTTGCCGACACCTTTTCCAACGCATTGAAGAACACAAGCACTCTGCTATTGGAAAACACTTGCGTGACGCCCACAATCAATTGAACAAAGATCTTCGGGAACAATTTACCATTCTTAAGAAATGTCGTGGGAAATTTGAATGCTTAATTTACGAAATACTCTTTATCCAAGAAAAGAAACCTGAGCTGAACACTCAATCTGACTCAGTCAAAGCAAAACTATTTAGCACCTAATCATTACCCTCTACGTTCCACATTGCTTTTCATTACATGCAACGAGATTTTCACAAACATTCTTCGTATTTAAAGAACTCACAAGAACCTGACTTTTAGTTTTTACGAATTTGAAAATGATGAACGAATCATCGAAACGTCATTGGAAATTATTATCACTAATTTTTGCTCTAAATTGAGTGAGATTTAATCGGGCTTTTTAACTGGTTGGGTCTGAGCGGGCTTTTTAACGGCGATTGGTTTAACGGGGCTTGGTTTGTTTGAGCCGGATTCGTTGGGGGATTTAGGTTGGTTAGCTTGTGAGCGTGGTTTGAGACAGATTTGAACGAGAGCGGGGCTCTAAACGGAAACGTTTAGTGGTGTCATGTTAACGCAATTTTTCCACCTAACTAATGCACATCGTGTTCAATTGTGTAGTTTATACCGCGTGTCACTGGTGGCTCTGGGCTCAGACCCCCAGTATGGGGATTCTTCTCCGTCTAATGTACTGAAGTTGTGTACCCCAGTGACTGGAGAGCAGAATATGGCCTACAGACCATCTGAGCGAGGGAAACGACCTACATTTGACATTAATATTCACGTGACTTCAATAGCAAATACAAGTATCTCATTTGAATGGTCTCACCCACCGGTAATAGGTAGGTAACAAAGTTCGTTGTGTTTAGAGCTGTTTTGGTAGGAGCATCGTGCGCATTTCGCGATTACTTTGCACGGGCTTAGCTTCGTCGTCACGTCTCAGGTGAGTTCAGGTGTGACCGTCCTGATTAGCCGAAGTAGTTCCAAACTTGCTTTCTTGCGGAAAAAGTTACTTTGAAGTCAACCCTTTGTGAAAACTCGTCAGTCGATCTTGTTCGCATCAAAACTTAAAAAGAGCTCCCACGGATGCGTACACGTTATTCTGGAGCGTATTCAGTTGACGTCTTAGCGTCTTTAGGTCCCCGCGATATATATTGGCGTAAGAATAAACAGCAATCACATTGGAGGAAACACTTTCTTTCAGCTGTTTCTCCATTGAGCGTACTCATTTGACGGCTTAGCGTCTTTAAGTCCCCGTGATATGTAAGAATAAATCGCAACCTTGCTGGAGTATTGCAAACACTCTCTTTTCGTTTTTGTAGTCGACACAGCTGACCAATACGTCATCAAGTGGAGTTCAGTCCTCAAACCACAGGTAACGCAACTTAATTTATCCTGCGTTGAACTTGTAAACAGCCAACTGGTTGCCTTCCTCCTGAAGGCCTTCTTAACGTTGTCGCGTTTATTTAATTGTTTCCAAAACAATTTCAATAAACGCGTATACAAAGGCTTTGTGTACACAGCCTCACAAGCTTCAAGCTTTTAACTCGGTCATCAACTCTTATAAATATAGGTTCTTTACTTTATTTTACTTTACTTACTTTTTTTTTTCGTTGTAGGTTCAGGAGTTGGCGCTGCCATTGATCCAGACTAGTCACGTAATGGATGACTGCTTACCCGGCACCAGTCACTTTCTTGTTGTTGCGGCCGTGAATACGGACGGAGATCTGGTGTCGAGGTCTAAGCAGTACACGGTGCAAACTTCCGCCCCAGTAAGACAACCTTGTTTGCAAGTGAGGTACGTCCAGTTTCTATGGTAAGAACATCAGTGAAACACTCGCCTGACTGCTCGTGTTCCACCTTTCTTGTTCTTACCACATTTTTGCGTCTTCTGGGTATATATTACTGAACAGACACACAGCAACATCAAATCTATCCGTTACACATGTCCTTGTCAGAATTTAGTGCTTTGAGTGGTCAATATAGCGGTTGAGCGAGTAAACCCTTCACCTTGAGCATCTCAGTTTTGAATTTCTTTTAATCTGATTGGACGTTTTCCCAATATGAAAGGTCTTGCCGTCAGTCAGCCATAGCCGTTGAATGGAGAAAGCCTACGACATTTGGAGATGCAGACATTGACTATTACCAGTTAATGGTGAGTTTTAACTTGCTTAGTGCTCACTTTTTGCGAAGGACCCTGGCGTTCAATTAGAAGTCTGTCTGTCTCTGACTGACTAGCTGGCTGGCTAGCTGGCTGGCTAGCTTATTGACTAGATGGCTGACTGCTTGCTTGGCTGGCCGGCTCTCTTGCGTCCTTGCGTCCTGGCCGGATCGTTCTCGTTTTTCTTTTTTTTTTCCCTTGTTTTCTTTGTTAAGTCTTTCCTTTTTGGTTTTTGTTCTCTTGTTCTTTCGTTCGTTGGTTCGTTCGTTGGTTCGTTGGTTCGTTCGTTCGTTCGTTCGCTCACTCTCTCGCTCGTGCGTTCGTTCGCTTTGTCGCTCGTGCGTTCGTTTGCTCTGTCGTTCCGTCGTTCATGCAATTATTCTTTGAACCGAAAACTCCTCGCCGGACCACTTATGTCTTAATCCTATGTAATGCCAATCACAATCCTTAGCAGTTTAATGGTGACGACTAAATAAGCGTGGCCTCTCTTTTCTTAGGTGAATGGCGTGCTTCAGCGTGAATTGGACGTCGACTGCACTTCTTTTAACTTCACGGACTGTGAACCTTGTGAGCAATATTCCTTCCAACTCAAGGTATTATTTCTAACTTGGTATATAAGTTGACTAGTTTCCTCGTGTAAGAAATGTCTCTGTGAATTACATATTACGGGTTGTAAGTAAATAGTATATAAGTAAATAATAATTGTAATCGCTTCTAACTTTTATATGTGGGCGTGGATCGATTGCATTGGATAGAGACTTGCATAATAGTCTTGGAAGACGCAGCAAATTGTCACTTGGGCAAATTAGAGTTATCGATAACGCAATTATACTTAGAATTAGTGCACACATTGTAGACATAGCCAGGTATGAACAAGACAAAAACCTCTGTCAACACATCGCGCAGAATGCCTATTGTTCTCGGGACATTTACTTGCAGTTCAAAAAAGTTGTAGATCTGTCACATCATCGCACGTTATTATGCGGGAACGCTTAGAAAGAGCTTCGATGATTGGTTGCCATGTCTGCACAACGACGCTCATTAACTTTATGTCGATGATTATTTCGAAATGGCGGTTTTATTGAGTAAACTTCCCCAAATTCGTCCCTTTTCTCTCTTATTGTGGCGCTTTTAGGGAGCGTTCATGCTTGAATGGCCTGCCATGGGAGCTCATTATTATGCGTAAATGTCCGGCCATTCTTCGCGATGAAATGTGAAGTATGGTTGAAAGAAATGAGATGTTAATTGCTTAGCCTGGTGGATAGTGGGCAGGATGTTTTTCCGAGTGTGCCTGCGTCACTTTCTAGAAAACCATCATTTCCACATGTTGAGTATATTTTAAAAGCTGGATAGTGACCTATCCACTGGATAATGGTATGCCTTCTTTGAACAACTTGGGCTTGACTCATGGCCTCTGCGATTGAATCGATGCCAGCACCAATCGCGCTGAGATTTCAGTGCCAACTGGAAGGAAGTTATATTGTTAGCTTTGTCGGACGCTCGGCTCTAGACATGCGAAAAAATGTGAAATCGGTGTTCATTTTAGCCGTTATTTCGTTTCCAGGCCGTTAGCACGAAACCAGAATGCGACAGTCAATGGTCGGAGCCTCTAACTGTCACGTGCCCCGGTGCAAAGAGACCGCTGATCAGTAGAATCCGATCCCAACAGATCAACTGTATCAGAGTTGGGTGGGACAAACCAGTGTTGAGAGGTGACGTACAGGTGGATTGCTACAAGGTACGGGTATAAAACTCAAACTAAAAGTGAGACGAGGTGGCATAAGAAATTTTTTTTTTTTTCGCAGCGGCGTTTCTGTCGGCACTGAACTGAACCTTGCCTTGGTTGACAAATTCCAAGTAGTTACACTCTTCATGTAGTCTTCTAGGACGATAAATTGTAGGTGCCGTTTTACAACACTTCCATCTTCGTAAAGTCTGTGGGACGTCAAAGTATCCACACAAATTGTTCGCAAACCTTAGGGGGCGTTGTCAAGGGTGTGGTGGTCTGACCTTTGTGGTGTATGATCGTGCTTGGGTGGGCTAATGCTTGAAGAAAGATACTAGCTACCGACAAGCTACTCTAAAATCCGAGAGTAAATACAGATGTATCAGTGATATAAATATGCAGGGTACTTGGGGGTACTGTACAGGGTATTTGAGGCGTAGAAGCCGCCCAAACTGCCCAGCTGCCCCCCCTCCCCTCAAAAAAATATATTGTTGTCATCATAAGTAAAATATCGGAAAAATATAAAATACCTCTGTAACATTTCTCAAAATTGTCTCAAAATGCACCAGATTACATCTGAGCGCATATTGATTTCAAAAA
>BLFK01000190.1:1022949-1035682 GCA_014634185.1 Astreopora myriophthalma
TTTCTTTCTTTCTTTTTCTCAGTTTACTTCTGTGGTGCGCTTTCAGATCCCCACCTTTGCTGGGCGTGCGATCAATTCTTTAAGTTTGTGATGTAATATTTTCATTGTTATTAAATCGGCTATGTGCTAAGGCACATAGCCAGATTTCTTCAAGTGGCCTGTCTGTTTTTCTCCGCCCTGCAAACCGAGCTCAACAGTTTGGCGACGCACTCAACCTCATTTATATTGAGAGGCATAAATTATTTTGATGCGAGCGCCTACACCTTGCGTCTCCTACCCATGTGGTAAGAGCTCACGGATTCTTACATTGGCTGTAATAGACCATTTCCGAATTGCTGTTTGCCTCGGTTCCAAAACGAGTCCCGGTGCACAACCATTCAAATGCAAATGAGTTTTGTATTTTCATGCAAATAAAACTCATTATCATTTGAATTGTTTAGCACCACGACTCGCTTTGAAACAGAGGCAAACAGCAATTCGGAAATGGCCTATTTGTAATTTTTGAGGACTTGTAAGTAATAAGATACGGAAGGAAAGAAATAAGGAGGAACTTTGTCATAGGGAAGTAACATCTCGTAAAATAATCTATTCTGAGCTAATTGGGATACATTATCAATACAAAAACAATATTATAATGTAATATACGAAACCATAGTACGTTTTTGAGAAGAGGCAGAAAGAAGGATCGTGCCGTTCTTGTCGTCCATCACATTTGCTGTTCAACCGAGCAACAAATCCCAAGGCGCCCAGGCCATGCCAGATAAAGTTAAATTTGCTTTACCGTTGACTGTTTCCGCTATAATATTTAATTAAGGTATTGACTAACGGCCGCAACTATGTTTGAATTTTTCAGATTTTGCCTATTAAAATGACTTTCAGTCGTTTTGTTTTCTCAGCTCCGCGTTAGGAGAAAGTCAGATGTACGGTAAACTTTCTTGTGCAATTTAACGAACTATTTCTCAACCGTATTTGCAAAGCAGTATTTCTCGTTAGTTGGTTATCTATGTGAAAAGGTAAATTGTGATATTGCATGAAAACTGCTATTTCCCTTCTGGTCACGAACACACGGTCTAACTTCTGTTTCATTCAATCAACCGTGATAAAGGTCCTCTCCTGGAAACTATTCGTTTGGGAAAACTGAAAGTCGTTTTGAATATCGTGTCGAGGAGATTTGGGAGGCGATTAAATGAAATGATCGCACAAGATGTATCTATGTCTTGACGATAAATGTGGAACTATATAAATACTTGAAAGGCGCCTTAGTGACCATAAATGAGAACGGCATTGCTTAAATCAGTCTTATATTTGCCAACTACAACAAGTCAGTTAAAGCGATACCTACTTGGTATTGTTGAAAGCATTGCAACTGTGGTGATAGCGGTAATAGTCTTGATCCGCATTGCAGGCTTGCGTGGAAAGCTCGTGCAGTCGCTGCTTACAAGTGGTTGAAAATGTCAAACTGCCTCGATCCACGGTCTTCAATATCAGATCCATTCCCAATGGCATTCGTTTGTTTTGCGATTGAAGTTTTTTTTTTTGTAAATTCCTAGGGGTCTTACATAAAAAATGTCCGTTCCCCTCTGCCAATCAGATGCCCCGATCTTCCTTCCCCCACGTTACGTTTCTTGCTATGAGGACTGGAGCCGGCTCGGCCCTCAAGATCTACTCAGTTGCTTGCATTTTCCTGGACAGAATTGTTGCCCTATCGGTGCCCTTACCGCGAAAGATCAAACTGAAAGTCTTCTTGGCCCTTTCAATGGAAAATAAAACGAGAAAACGACGAAAAGGCAAGTAGTATTTGTGTTGAGTGTGATGCCGTCGTGAAGATTTCAAGTCAAACACGTGTAGTTCGCTCGCTATTTTCCTTCGTTTCGCAAGCCATTTTGCTTCGAAATTCTAGCCTATTTGGACAGATATTTCCGGTAGAAAGCAATTTTGTGGACGACATATGTCAAATTCGAACTCACGCTGCTTAGCAACGGAGCGCATAATTTGCTATATATTCCTCAGTACCGATTACACCCTAGATAACCTAATCGGATTACAAAAAAGAAATTGTCAATAATTAATGCGAGATGCGATCGATTTCAGTGAAATGTTCGACACGTAGAGCGTATATAATAAGGAAACTTTTTTTCTTCTAATCGAAAATTCTTGGTGAACATCGCAATGAAGCAAGGTCATGCTTATAAGAATTTTTTCGGATTTTTCGCGAATAGCTGTTGTTTATGCCCGCTTACTAAAAATATGACTTTCTAAGGGGGCGTTTTTTTGGGATGATCCGAAAAAGGATCATTGATCTAAGATCACTTGGATAATGATGCAATCATCAAAGGAACCGAAGAATCCTTTGCCATAGTGGATTCATCGGTTCCTCTGATGCACTGTGATCCAAGTGATCTTGCATCAGTGATCCTTTTTCGGATCATCCCAAGAAAACGCACCCTATGTGGATATGTGAAATATCTGTCATCAAAGCTTATTTCCTAACCTTTAAAATGAGGTATAATTTGCCGCACCACTGTAAATACTTTTCATTAGAACGCTGTATATTTTCGCGCGGTAAAAATAGACGAAAACTGAAGAGTTATAATAAATACCAAAGGTCAAAAGTTAAAGAAAACTGATTAAAAAATGTAACTGTCCACGTGCAACAGTTATTCTTACCTATGCAATTATAAATTAAAAGGGTATAGTCCGTTCATTGTCTTCTCAGTGACACCATTACCCGCCTTGAATCATCCTGTCATGCAGGCACCACATTTGCTGCGCATGAACGGCAGGCGGGACCAGATTCCAAAACTAATGCACAAATAAATTACGGAACTCAAATGTTTACATTCACTTCATCCCTTCTTTCTAGGTTGCGAAAATAAAGAATAGATAGCCAATCTTCACTAATCCCACAAACAAAATATTAAGTTGATAACTATGATTATAATTAGAGCTATAATTACAACGTGGGCAGTGACCAGCTCGAAAGCTCGCAGCTACTCTGTTTGCTGCGCGCGGCTAATTATTGTAGTGCATCTTCGCTTTTTTGTGTGTACGTGTGCTGTTTAACTTTGAGGTTTGTTTGGTAACTTGAACCCTGGGAACGTGTAAATCAATAATATCTAAATCTAAATCTAATCTAGTGGATGCCTGATTATGCTCAAACGTTGCCGGGGACTATTTAGATAGGGGTGGTAAGGAGCTCTTGGTGTCCAGCTTGTGCCTGATCAAGTGAATTTGGAAGGACACCTCACCTCACTGGACCGAAGTACGTCGACATTGATTCTCATTCGACTGAGTTATGTCATTTGGCTGCGATTTTCAAGTCCATTCATGTTAAACATGCATGGGCGTGAAATTCGCGACCAATTGCATTATCAAGGGTAAAACTCCTCCAAGTGTGCTTTGTATTGACAAATAAAATAATGAACTCCTTGTTTTTTGTTTTTTTTTTCCAGTTTTACCAGAGCAAGTGTTAAGTGAACTAAATTAGGTCTAATGGCTCATCCTTATTACCTTAAACTGGTTTAAAAAGTCCTAAAAGGACGGCCTATACTCAGTAATCAAGACTAAAGCCCTGGCCAAACTATCGAACGAAGTTGGATTCAGCGTTCCAACTTTGCTCGATCCAACATTGTTCGACCGTTTGGCCGCCCATGTTGGATGACGTTCGTCCAACAATTTTTGCTCGATTAAATGTTGGATAGACTTTGCTTTTGATTAAACATTTCGTCCAACAATTCTGCTCGACGAAAAAATGTTGGAGTGTTTTGCGCTCTTCCAACAAAGTTGTACCCTGAAGCGGGCCACGTTCGACCTGCTAGCCAATCACGAATCGCTATCTTATTTTGAAGCCCAGGCTTCTCGCGTTATTTGCTAAACAAAGATGGCGGGCTCATTAGCATCATCTCCTTAAATGCAGGCGTATTATGTTGAGATAATTGTGTAACGGTTTGGAAGATACCCTTTTCGGCTCGTTCTTTTAGCCATTCCCTAGTTTGACACGGTCATTGGGGGCCTCTAACAGCTCGAGTACCATAAATGCCACAAGCGCTTTTCGTTTGTTTGTTTGCGCCATGTTTTCAAATTTAGCGCCAACTTGCACCGGTAGCTTGTTTCGTCTTGCAATGTTGGATAGTGTTTTGCCACTATCTCAACATTCACATCCAACAATGTTGGATGTTGGAACCAACTTTGTTCGATAGTTTTGCCAGGGCTTAAGAGTTCCCTACTGTAGCTATTTGTATAGGTAATAGCATGACCTGTAGTGGTATTTGGCAATAATACCGCGAGTGATATTTCAAAATTCTCCAAAATACCACGAGCCGCGAAGCGGCGAGTGGTATTTGGAGAATTTTGAAATATCACGAGGCGGTATTATTGCCAAATACCACGTACAAGTCATGCTATTATTTGTTTATAATGGAGGCCGAGAAATTTTTGCAGTAATACTACTGCTGTTATACCATTTTTGCTGTAATACCACTATTACGCGGAAATGGCGATACTATCAACCAATCAAATCTCCGAAATTTCTTGGCTGATATTATAAAGCAAAGTTATGGGAGTACGATAAAATTTTACTTGAGTATCATCGCTAATCCACCGTGCCGAGTCTTACCATCTGTATCACTGTCATTTGTTTTCTTTTTCCGCGCCTATTCTGATGCCTTGTGAATTTGCCAACGCAATTTAAATGATTAATTTGAATTGACCACAGCGTACAACCATTTTCCAAAATTGAGGGAGGACTTAATTGATGGACCTTTACACTGACTGACACATGTAAATGCGGTAAATCTTCTCTTACCGTGTAACTGTACATCCGCGCTGGATAGAAGATTGTGCGAGTCACGTGAAAGATGCGCTTTTTTCTCTTTAATTTTCGCTTCACTTGTAGACATTCGTATTATAAAAAGCGAGGGCAATTCGTAAACAAAAGCAATTGTAAACTGGTATTACAATGCCCATAAAAGACAGTTTTAATTTAGTTTCTTCCGAAGATCATCCGCTCATAAACGTCGAAACTCTGCAAAATTCGACCAACTCGGCCACTGCAACAAACAACAAAAGGCTTTTGTTTTAGAGGTGTAATGAGGAATTGGACCCGGTAAAACAGACCATTTCTTGATACGTTGCATTAAAAGAGGTGTAAGTGGATTGCTGAAGCTTTGAAAAGCTTTGAATAGTTATTACGTGAGATTTAAAACTTTGTCAATTAATGAGCCGTGAAAAGTTTCGGTTTCGTAGGGTACAAGCTTCTAAAACTTACAAACGAAATACGTTAAAAAAAATCAAAGGCTCGTGTGAGCGATCTCGTGAATTCCGAGGTAAGGGGTGGGAAGACAACACATCAAATAAGGTTATCTGTTCTTGTTTGGCGTAGCTTTTCCGATACTTGTAACCTTTGGATTTCATTTGATGGGATTTAGTTTTGACTGGCTTGTATCTGCCTTTCATTTGCTTTGATTTTCTGGCTTTTCTTTGGCATTTCTTTGTCATTTGCTTGGCATTTCTCGCTTTCCGTAGTTACAGCATAACCCCAGCGAGAGGGGGATTCGACATACACGCGGCACCTCTCCTCGCCTTTCGAATTTATAAGCATCATACCACGGCGAGTCGAGGGTTGTTTTGATATTTCATTCCCTGAATATACACGGACCTTAGTAAGGTTATGAACATTTCCATTCACACTAGCATCCATCTGGACAAATAAAATCCTGGTACCTGAATCGAACAACAGCTCTTGCCTAAGCGAGAACGGGCCCCAAACTGACACAATGGCGAATCGCAAGGGTTTTAGTTGCAGCAAACCATGTGCTTGTCAGGTACGAGTACTCAACGAACACCCGAAGCACTGTCGACATATTAACCTAGCCCAGTTTTAAAGGAAAATTGGAAATAGATGCTGTTTTATACATGCAAAACACCTTGTTTCGTATAATGTTAAGACTTACCTGTATCGTGCAGGTTGTGTGTGACGCAGGAATCATCGAAGAGATAAGCTCCACATTTCCCACAGGAAAGACGCGAATCCTTTCACCGAGCGAATGGCTAACACCAAAGAGCTCGAAGTTGAAAAAGAAAACACTCTCCAGCATCTAAACACATCCAGGAACAGCAAACATAGCCAGAGTCATTTAGTGAGTAAATCCAGTTACAGTCAAACAAGGTGAAGCGTACCCTCCTAGATCCTAATAATGAAAAGATTATTTGAGATTTGAACTCATTAATCGTTTCGGAGCATGACCCTTGTGAGCAAGGCGATGTTAGGTTACAAGTGGTTGTGGACTAGTTGAGGGGCTATAGAAAGTGAAGTAGCGCTGATTCGTGACTGGGAATACTGTAAATAAAACTGAAACTCGACATTCATAACAGAAATTTAATGCAATGTTTCGAATTGGCGATATGTAATTTATTATAACCGCTGAAGTTGCCAACGGTTGCTTGTAACGCAATCCTGTATTTCTCACAACGGTCATATAACAAAACTATTTGTGCATTCAAATTTCAAATATTCCAGTTATTAATAGAATCTTGGGGGGTACGCTTGACCTGGTTTGACTACAACAGCTCGAAAAGAGAGCAACCCTCCACTATTAATTCCACTTCGTCGGTAATATTTAAGCCCGCGGTGCTCAATGCGGTTCTGTTGTGAACTGGTCAGCAGACAGCTGAAGAAAAGTTTACAGGAATCGAGCGAGCGAGTGATTTTTGCCACCAACTGCAACATCTCGTTCATTGCATTCATTGCATTCATGGCATTCATGCACTCACGAGATCAAAATGGCTGAGACTTGCTTATCAATTAGCCAGCGAACTAATCATTGATAGCATTTGTGCATTTCGTTGGCATGTTCAATTTTCGCGGATTATTTTTTTTTCGCAAATATTACTTTTTCACGATTCCTCTCACCACATCAAAATCACAAAAGAATTTGTAAGGATAAGGTCTGTTAATAGATCGTTTTCACTCACGTGACGACCGGCCATATTGATTTCCTGATACAAAAGGAAATATTTGCATGAAAATGGCGTTCAATTCCCCGAAGATTGCCGGGTACACCAAAATGGCCGCCGTGACGTCATGTGAAAACGATCTATAAGTAAGGTAAACCGTTTGTGATTTACCTTCGTATTTGAGCTAACAAGTAACCCGCAAATTCAAAGAGGTTATGGGGCCTCCTTTATTTTCGTGGAAAAAAAACAAAAAAACAACAACAACAACGACAACAACAACAAAAAACAAGCAAGAAAGGAAAGAAATTGTTTATGTCGTAAATGTGACAGTCGTTGAGTTACCTTTAGACGGGTCCTGGGACGAGCCAATTTGCTTTCTGCCCGCCTAGTTTCTTTCCCAGGACCCGGACAGTAAAACTGAGAAATGATCCAGTTTTTTCTCACGCTTCGGCGGCGTTTTCTGTTATGTTTGTCTTATTCATTTTCTTGGTTGTCTTTCAGCCTTTTGAGACCTTCTATGTAAGTTTATTTGTATGGTATTTTGCCAAGTTTTCGTTTAGTCTTTATTTATGGTATTGTTTATTATATTTTAGTTTTCACCATTCATACACAATAAAAAGGACGTATGTATGGTTTACGCTTCGTTGAGAACACGACAGTAAAGGTAGCGTGTTTGGACAAATTTACCATCATTTTGGGTTCCGAAGTTTTGCAAATTCCAAGATGACCTACATCTGGGTCAAAGGTGGCTGCCATTGTAAAATAGAGTTGAATTTCCAGAGGGTTAGTTTGGAATGGTTGCCGAGAAAATCCTTCGATATCAAGGACTAGAACCACGTTGTCTGAGCCCGCAGGACTGAGCATCCCCAACAAACTTCGGTTTTCACAAAAACCGCTGGTACTTGTTATCTAAGGTCTTCCAGCTGCCGATTCTTTGTTTTAGGACACCAACATGGCTGCCGTGACGCCATGCGCGTGCGCTCGGCTTTGGTAATGGTTTTTCTTCTGATTAGTAGCTCAATACGTAGCACGAGAATTTTTAGCGAAGTAACGAGCGGGGCAAAGAAATATAATTTTTTTAACGAATTTCTTGCACAGAGCTGAAAGTCGAAGGCTCCAAAATGCAACAATCACTTTTACGCCAAAATAAAAATAAAAATAAATAAAAAAATAAATAAAATAGACTCAGGTGTTACAAAAATACGTCGATACAAATGCAACTTTGACGTATCTATCTTTTCAAATATTATTTTTTATGGGAAAAACAGTTTAAACGTCTTACAAATTTATCATCTTATCATTATTTTATTTTTAAGCAAATTTATTTTCCATACAACACGTTTTTTTTTTATAGAAGGACCGATTTCGGCCGGACATCACTTGCGCCGGTCGCGCCACTATTCCGTGACACTAAGAAATTTCGGTAACATGTTACTTAGTTTTCTTCACCTGAATGAGATTGATATGTAAATATGAATATGAATTTGCATGCTTTTCACAACCTGATAAATTCAGTGGACAAATTACGGGACCGCTTGTTTATAGAGGCAAGCTAACCAATATAATTGGTTCAAGATTAGTTCCTAATTCACTCTACATATGATTTCATAAACGATAATGGAAAGGTACGCTAAAATACATTGTTACGCTTTCTGAAAACAAACGTCCTATTGGCTAACAAATTTTAACACATCTTTGTCCTTTTACAATACTGATTTTCCCTCTTAAAGAAAAAAAAAGTAATTTTCAAACGTGGGCAAAGTTTATGCAAATTATCTTACTTTCGGCTGCACTGAAAATTCCACAAAAAACTGTTCCTCGAGTCTCCCAAAAAATATTCTCAATATGAAGAGCAACTATATATGTTCACGTTTTGGTCCAAATTTGACGTGTAGAAGAGGTGCTAAAAGGGGAAGCTGACTCCCCAGAAGGTAACTACATGTTCATTTTATCGACAGGTGCTCTATGAAGAAAAAAATATATTGTCACTTCAAAACATTTGCACCTTTAAGCCATAGTTTTAAAAACCGTCTCGGGCTGTCCTGGAACACCACAGCAAGCAACGATTTTAGTTCGTTGGATCCTTTCTCCGCCGGTAATGTCTTCCTCGCGAATGCTCAAGATGTTCTTACTTTCCACATGCGTTTTTGCTCCTTTTGAATTTATGTTTTCAGAAGTAAAACCAAAATGTTCAACCCGCTTTCCGACACTACGCATGACAAAGCCTTGGCGAAGTTCACTTCGTTGACGAAAGATAATTTGTACGACTCATTCACCTTGTCACCGATGTTTCTCAGTTCACTAGCTACCGATGCAATTACTTCCGTGTTTTGTTCGTTCATTGAATCCGGCGAAACATCAAGATGTTTTTTGCTCTGGGAGATGTCAAGTTTTGAATCCATGAATACTTTTTCTTCTGTTTTGTTTATGTTTCTTCCCTCTATCGCTGAAGTCCTGTAGAGTTAATGTTAAAGCAAAACCGATTATTAGTTGGTTAAGAAGATGACGTTCTCTCGAAATTTGAGGTGATCTTGAAAAAGAATTGTTTCTCTGTCATTTTGTGATAAGTGGCATTGCGTATTCACATGACAATTTCTCAGGTACTGGTGTATTTTGCGACTCTGGTTTCCATGATATCGACACAGTTACAGTCTGAACTTGTATCAAAGGCTGGCCCAGGCCTTCAAACTGTGATTAGAATCCCACCCAATTAATTTGTTAATAATTGGTAAAACGAGAAAGGAAATAATTTGAAGCTCTACGGGTCTGCTTACGCGAGGATTGAGTGTACACGGCTGACATAGAAAGCCGAAAACGTCGAAGTTCAATGATGAAATGGGCGTGGGAAAGGGAGAAGTATGAGCCTGAAAATATGAATTTAATTAGTAACTCAGTGTAGGAAATTCAACTTACCAAGGGAAATCAAGGACGCACTTTTGGGTGGGAATTGATTTTCAATGTTTTCACGCAGCTCTGGCTTGCTCGTTGCAATAGCTGCTATAACTGTTATGGATGAAGCGAGGCATGCGGTCAATTTATTGGCCACAGCAGCCCGCGAAAACGTGATGCACGATCAAAACGCAGGGGAAAACCCACGTAACGCTGAGATCCATTTGTACCTGTTAGCAACAATACATCACGAGAGGGCGGCACGGGACAATTTCACGAGAAACAGTTTGAATCGCAAGAGATCTCATTTGTAAGATTAAAAGTATGTATGGACATTTCTGACTTTTCTGTGCTTGGCATTTCGTTAAAAGAACCATTTCATGGTATCGTGTTCTATCATGTGAACTACGGCAGCCGCACTGCTTGAGAGTTTAAGAGGGCGTCATTTCACTTGTTCTCCCCGATGAATCCTCATTAAGATATTTTATTAGTCACGATATACTTTCTTAAGCACTGATGTTGTTAAAAGCACTTTCAGTTTCTTACGGCGGTTGACCGGTCGTCATTATAAGTGAATTTTTTTACCTTTTCCCTACAAATCGACCTTTCGTTTACAACGTACTATATATCGCTTTACGTTGTGGTTGCCAAATATTTGTCCTTAGATCTCGAATCATTCGTGCACACTTAAAATCGTCAAAAATTAATTATATAAAATACTTTGATTTTAGGGATAGCAGTTTCTAGGATCATTTAGAGCGTTATGCGAACTTGATGCACTGATTCTATCATCCTTACTGATAAACTAAATCCTTGCTGTAATGACAAATTATTCAATGCGTTGAAAAAGAGCACAGTTGCCAAAACTTTTGCAATGTTTTAACCCGAGCACTCTTCAAAGTACTTGCCTGTAAAGCCCAAGCTGATATTTTTAGGACTAAAAATACTGAAATTTATCGTAGTGAAAATGAATGAATTTAATAGCAGCCTCTAGAACATGAGTCAGTAAAAATTGTATCTTAATAATTTAAGGTCTTTACCGATTCCACTAAAATATTATAGATTCAATCTGCACACTCGCGATAATATCTTTGATAAAAATCGTAATTCGAGTGGAAACTTTTAGTGATGTATGTCTTTATTTCAAGCAAGTGATTAAGCATAAAAGTCAATCGTAAATCATCAATACAGATCCAGTAGATCTATATTTTAATCAAACTTCTTTTAAGGTAAATACACATCGCACAGAACATGAAAAACCTCTAAATTATGAAACAGGCTAAATTTGTAAAAACTTAGCGCCTCAATTTAAATATCTTATTCGGCGGCAATGATAAGCTTTGGCTGCCTATCGTATATTTGATAGTTTTACTTCTACAATTGGAACTTTGGGTGAAACCAGAATATTATTATTTATGTTTATTCCATAACACATGATCAGGATTTTGTTTAGATTGCAAAAATCGTGCCGTCTCCATGGTAACAAATTTTGCCTTAAATTGCAGGTTTTGTGAAAGAGACTATATTTTTTGCGTAATCTCTTATTATAGATTCCGAAGCTAAAATCTTAGACGCTCAATCATATCAATGGGAGCTTACGACACCTTATTACATTTAAGCGAAATGTTTCGTGCAAATTTCTGAATAAATTCAGTAAATGAAATATGACAAAACAAACCACGTTTTGAGTCGTAAATTCACTAAATGACAGGAAATGTTCAGCAGACTGAGGAAATTTGGCCCTTTTTGTTTCGGTGGCACAAGCTGTTAATTTCCGAAATCAGTGAATGTATTTTCTGAATTACAAAGCTTTCTTAAGCTTCGTGCGTTTACTTGTCAGCATTTCACTCGAAATCGAAGCGCTACATCACTTATTACGGGACTATCACCATTTCCCTGAAAAACAGCATGCAAATAACGCTTATTGATGACTCTCAAAATTAAACTGCTCCACCGCGAAAGTAAACCTGACAAAATTCCTGAGAAAAGCAGCGTGCCACCCGTCCACCTATTTTCTTTTCTCGCCCCGAATTTTCGCGCGGCCAGAATGCGCAAATCTTCGCTCGTACCGAACGCTTGCTATGCAGCCCAACTATACACTATGCACCTGATTTCACAATTTAGAAAACGACTTGCTGTCCGCATGGGATGTTGTAACATGTTTGTTGTGATGTTTGTGACATTGCTGCCGTTGTGGTTTCATTTTTTTATTTTATTTTATTTTTTTCTGGCTTAACATTTTTCTAAACAAGTTTCATTTTTATTTTCCAATGTTCCAGACATGTTAATTACTGTAAGACAATGTCATTTTAAAATTGTTTATCAAGCACATTTTACACTGAATCGTGCTTAACGGAATTTCGTTTTCTTTTTTTTTGGGGGGGGGGATGTTAATCGAAATGTAGCTTCTTGGTTTCTGAACCTTCTCAATTTTCCTCAAGTGATCTATCACCCCTTGTGCGACAAAATCAATCAGCTAGCTGGTATTTTACTGTTCAGCAAAGAAAAGAACGATTTACGGAACTTGCATGGCCGGTGCTGAAATATATGTGCCTACAGTGTTCAGTTCAGTTAGTTGCTGTTCAAAATATAGTTCTGTTTAGAAAACTTAACCGATTCGCTAGCCAAGACCAGTCAAAGAGGTAGGTAAACTGTTCCTTTCACAAATCGAAACTGTAACTTTCTACCTCTATGAAGACTCCATTACAGATGTAAAGAGAGGTGCATGTTTCCAATGTGTAGCATTGGACAGTTATAGTAACTGTCCATTAAATAAATGCATGTATAGTTTAACAGTCTTGCGTAAACACTATGCAAATTATCTCCCCTGATCCGGTTTCTGGCCAACTTGCAGCCGTACCCACAATCAGGGACAAAAGTGGCATTTGAG
>BLFK01000190.1:1035692-1043192 GCA_014634185.1 Astreopora myriophthalma
AACTGGTCTGTTTGTTTAAATCCTAACCACACCCACACACACACACACACACACACACACACATCTTTTCCGTCCATAGCGACCCCCTTCCCCGGCTATTTTCAATGTTGAAGCACACTTTGTGGACACTGTCAAGTGATTGTTGCAACATTGAAATGGGGGGACGCAATATTTGAGATGATTCACGTGTTGAACGTTTTTCCTTGGAGGCAGGGGGGCACCACTGCGCTTGGGCTATCCGGTTTCGAGAGGTAACGAAAGCACGATTAAACGACGACTTTCCCTGTATCAGATATATATTTTGTAAACCTCATGCTGACAGAGATTGAATTAATTAACTTGCAGCTGAATAAGGCAGTGAATCTGATTCCAGACGAGGTCGTTGCGTACGTATTTTATTAACTAATATTTGATGGGGCATATCTAAAAATATATTTTTCAAAGATTTGACTAAATGAAACCTTCAACCTTCAGTATGCAAAAGCCTACTCACCAATTTTTCCTAGTTACATTCCCTAAAATTATTTTTGTGGAAGGAAGAGGTAATACCTACTTTTCAAAGATGTTGGGGGAAAATATCTATGTTATTTCACATTTTCATTTGGCTGAATACGATACTGATTTTGTATCGACCTTTCAATCTTTATTCTAACAATAACATTTCGCACAAACGTACGTCTTTCTTTTGAATAATTTGCATGACAAGCTATGTCCTTCTGTCGTATCAGCTGGGTCATTTCGCAGATATTGCAACAGCTCAAGGGATTGGCTCTTTAGTGTTTTGACTATTTCAACTTCATGATTTTACAAGCAAAATAACAAATATATCCAGCCATCTTTCAAACAATGCAAAGCGCGTGGAACAGCTTTCGTTTCGCTCTCTTCGTTGACGAGAGGTGCTTCGTATGACAGACTCAAATTGTCCCCTATGTTTCTCAATGTATTGGCGACGTATTCAATGGCCTCCTTATTTTGCTGCTTGGCTGATTCTAAGGGAAAGCCTTGTTCTTGCTGCCTTTGAGAGATGGTACTTTTTCGATCCATATTTACGATTTGCTGCGACGGTCCCTCTCGTCCTTGCCTTTTTTCTAAAGAAACAAACAAACAGTACTACAAGTTATATAAAGTGTTAAACTATTTGTTTTCTTGTCACATTTAAAAACACATATTACCAATAACGATAAATTCAGTAGAACATGTAATCCAAAGCATAGCCCAAAGTAGGCAGAAATCGAAACATTTAGCTGGCTAAAAATCATACTTAAATGGACTTGTTTTTGGCAAGTTTGTTGCCTCTAGTTTAAGTTGAGCCTCAATTCGCACTTATAATTATGGTAGGTGAATTGGATGAACTTTTTCTGGACATGAACAAAAACAAAACATGTCTAAAGTTGGATGGTAAAAATTAAAAAGAAAAGAAAACAAGAAAGTCAGTTGCAAGTCGAACTTACCGAATACCGTAGCAAATTCTTTGGACAGATAGATTTTCAATCTTGAGCTTTGTTTTTAAGACATTTTTTTTCCAGAGTGAAACAGGAGAAAGTGTCGGGAACTGGACGTACCCGGCCTATTTATTGATCACCGGATCCATGAAGGACACGGAACACGAACAAAGCGCAACGAAAAATCACGTAACGTAAGGGCGTGTTTTGCAGCCATCAGTAACAATACCTCACGAAAGGACGGCACGGGACAATTTCCCGAAAGGTAACTGGATTCGAAAGAGATATGAAACATCTGTTGGAATATTCTTAAGCTACTAAGCTCATAGTTGCTGAAAAACGTGAGTTTATGATAAACTATTTCAAAGTGCATGTCGTGTCGTACCTTGTGAGCTACTGCGGTCGCGCTGTACTGAACCTCAGGCTTGAGAGGGCGCGAATGAACTTGTTTTTCACAAGGAAATGTCATGGACAGTGTTTACTACCCACGACATGTTACTCAGTGATGTAAATCAAAACACGCTTTTGTGGTATCGTGATCGAAGGATAACCTTCGATCTTGGGGCAAAATCTTTACAAATGAAAGCATCTTTTGGTGCACATGTTCTGTGGAGTGTATGCTTGAATTAACGTTCTCGTTTTATTACCAGTAATCGCGATAAATGCATGTAAATATACTGCTTCCAAAACTTGCAAGACTCGTAACTTTGGAACTAGCTTGAAGCTTTTCGTGTGGCAAAAAATCAGTGCATTTATTTTCCTTTTTTGATCATCAAGAAATGACACGTAAAAACCATGCATTTTGCAAAATACGACAGAGAGGTATTAACTCAGTTCTAAGTTCATTTGTTAATTCGTCCTCAGTTCTTTGTTATAAAAGCCTTTAGCTCTAGCTGTTACAGACTGATCGCGATAGGCCGGGAAAATGGTATCTACACCGACAGCTGCATGCTTGTCTTTACTTCCTTGGTAAGAATAGTGGCACTAATGAACACATCAAAACGATTTCCCCCAGTTAATGATGAATTAGCATCTCATTTTCTGTTCAAGAGCTGCGCTGGTTTTGGTCAGAAGGCCGTGAAAAGTACCCAGAATTCGCAGATTATTGACGAGCCACGTATGGCCCCGTCGAAGAACTGATTAAACCTCACTGTTTCTGCGCAAACAATTTTCGGAACCTTTCTACTTTTTGTCGGTTACGTTCCGTGCCATTTTCACTCTATGGTGTCAACGTACGCGCTTTCATCTGGATCAGGAAAAAAAAAAGGTAAAAGTAGCTCTAATGATTGTTTTACGCCTTAAACACTAAGTTCTTTTAATTTGCCGATAAATTCTTTTAATTTAACCGGTCAGATCTCGAGGCGATAATATATAGTCTGATAATGCACTACTTGAACGAACAGAAACTTGCGTGTTTTGTATATTGTTGCTTAAATATTTTGTTCTTTTCTGCCCTTCGGTTTGCCGCTTTTTCTTGATAGAAAACCAATGTATACGATCACCGGAAAATTTGTCAATTTGTTCCATTTCCAATCGCGTCTTCCACAGTTATAGAGGAAATACATTAAGTGATGGATGTTTCTTAGCCATAGCGGCAAAATTAATGAGCTAAACTTGTTTATACTCGGAATTCACCTGTACAAAATACGTTAGAGGAACTCTATGTGCTTTCCGCTTCACAGGCACAAACCGGTTGATTTAAAATAAGCGAATTATTTACCTTTGTTATTTATGAAACCGATGTTCTAATACAAACAGTTTTAAGCTTTGATCCGCGATCTCCGTCACCACAAACTTGTGGAGAAGTACGTCCGAACGCTCATCTCCTCATACTCACGTTTTCTCAAAGAATCAAATTCAGGTTGTTGCTATGGTGACAAAGGTTTTCCTGTTTGCAATTATTGCCTGAAAACGTTTAGTTTTAAGTATGGTCTGCCAATTTCGAATGAATTTAGTAAATATTATTCTTGGGAAAAATCTGAACATACAGGCCCGCCGGTCTAAGAACAGGGGAATTTTGTCATGCGCCTCTAAAATGCTAGAGAATAACGTTTTCCTTAATTAATCGTTTATTGGACGTGTATTCCGTGTGAGTGCGGTACAACTGCTTTTGGAATGGCATCATTACACCTTCGAGTTATAAAGATTAAATCGAATATCATTCTGTCGTTTAAAAATGATTAGCGCCTATTTTAAATTGAGGGAAATAGAACAAACCACTATAGTTTCAAAACAATCATTTTTTTTTTAACTCGGTTTTGATGAAATACATGAGTTACCAATTCGATTCAGAATCTTGCCAAAGGCCGGGAAATTGATTGTTTTACTTGAACGCACAAACTACAAAGCGACTGTGAATTATTTCTAAAATATCATTTAGCTTGCAAGTAAACTTTTTATTCGTAAGACTATTGAAGGAGATATACTGCCCCGTTTTTAAGTTTCATGCTCCCTATTTGAAAACTAATGACCGTTAGCAAGCTGCCCCGCCGTTGCTGAGCGGGCAATTAGAAACCTTTAGTTTAGTAATCTTGCAGAGATTCAGCATATCAGGTGTTATATCGGCTGGGAACAAGTAAGTTCAAAGCTGAAAAATTTGCAGACGTTTGTATGATTGAGGGGGGCTATGGACCTCTGGTATGGCGTATACCGCCAGTCCTACAAATGTCTACAAATTTTCAGTTTTCAACTTATGTTTTCTCAGCAGATATAACATCTAATATCCTGAATCTGTGTAGGATTGCTAAACTGAAGGTGCTCTTTCAGATGCTGTTATACGTTTTTAATTTTAACTTATTTCAACTTGCCGGCCGCCATTTTGGAGAAAGGTCTATTGCAAAGTTTGGTAGCGGTTGGGTTTTGTGTGGATTATCATCATTGCGGGCGCAGAAAGAAACGCTGACCTGCCGTCGAGCGTGATCTGGTACCGAGTTAACGTTTGGCAAACTGAACATTAATTTTTCCTTCCACCAAAGATCAAGAGATGCTTCTTGCAGGCGCAGGATTTCACAGATGATGCTTTAATTGAGCAAACACCACCATGTCGAGCTTCAAGAAGCTATTCAAGAAGAAGAGGTCGAGCTCGAAGAATGCATTGTCCACGGAGGATCTCAGTGACGCCGGGAGTATGGTATCCGGTTATTCTATCACGAAGGATAAAGATTTGCCGAAGCTCCACAAAGCTGTTTGGACGGGAGATTTAACGAAAATAAAACAGCTTGTTAAAAAAGGAGACATCAACCAACTTGACAAAGAAAACAGGTAACGTAGGAGGCTAATAAGTCTTAAATTCAACGTTAATTTTGCACGACGATGTTGGTAAGTACAAGCTGTTCGTTTCTCTGGCAACTCGGCATAGCGTCCCGTGCGACCTGCATTAGTAATTTTTGTCGTTGGTGTTTAATTTTGATTGATTTTGTGGACAGATCTTGGAAGGTTTCTCTCCAATTCTTCGATATTTGATCTAATTTCTATGTGTTTAAAGTTTAAGAAACGTCTTAGTTCGCATTTCTGTATTAATATCGTTATCAAACTGACTCATTGACTGTTTATGTATACGTTATGTTCTAACTTTATTTGTTATTCTCTTAATTAGACGCTTGAAATATTTCGTCGAGACTGTCACTGTGAAAGGTCAATCAAGGCAGATCAAAGATTTTTTGTTTTCGAGTGTTGGGTGAATGGATCGGAGTGAAGTCCTGCCGAAGCATTAAAAACATTAAGCGCGTACAAAGTAAACAACATCCTACAGCTCTACCTGAAGCCCGGGGTCATTAAGCTTATCTTGTCACGTTATCAATAGATAGTTCAGTTCACATTCGGAGAAATTTTCTTTGCGGCTTTGGTCAGTCGTCACAGCTTGCAACTTGTACTTCCGTGTCATGTAGTTATAATAATTATTATTATTATACAAGTTTACCTAATGGTAAAAATGCTGCCAAGGAGAAGAAAGCGTGTGGTTATTGAACGACGGTAGTGTGCTTGGAATTGAAAGGAGATGTAATAGAGGTCAGGAGGATTAGTTTACTGCAAACGGGAGAAATTGAACTTTGTGTTGTCTTCATTACCAGCTGTTTGCACATGCACATTTGTGAACATAATTTATTTGCAGTTCTGTGACTGTTGAAGTAGTATACAGTAGAATACAAACAAAATCAGAATTGTAGAATAAGAGAATTTTCATGGTTTTATGACAAGCAGCTGCCTGCCGTTTTCCGTTTGCTGTAAATGTGATGCTAATAAGCATAAGGGCAGACAGCACATCTTAATTCTTGCATTTGCGCATAACCACAATTCCTTGTGCTTTTGATCTTACTGCTACCACAATTCCTTGCATCTCGAGGCCCCTATAATGTGACCTTTCCCTGAAACTATTTCTAACTGGCTGACCCACCCCATACAGCTGTACAAGGTCTCATAGAGCCCGACAGAGAGGTTAAGCCAACTGTGAGACAAATTGTTCGTCAATTAATTAAGTGAGAATTTGTAATAAGGAAACTGTATCTATTGTATTCATTCCTCAGAACTGCGCTGCACCTAGCCTGTGCCCAGGATAAACGAGACATTGTTAAATTTCTCCTGGAAAACAATGCCAAGACAAATCTTTGTGATAACTATGGTCGAACACCACTTATGAAGGTAGGTACTTTTTGTTACAGCTGTAAAACTAAACTAACACCACATTCATTTGTTTAAGACTAAAATGCAGCTTGCGAAGAGCTTAAGGTGCTGGTCTTACTGGGCAGGAGGTTGTGGGTTCAAGTTACAAAGAGTTAGGGGATGTAGACTCCCCGGTGTAGTATACATCTGCCATAATAGTGTCACTGACAGAGTGTTATTAAAATTAAGAAGTCAGCCCTTAATACCCTCTGGCAGAAATGCAAGATGGTCAATGAAGTGCCAGGAGTCGTACAGTATGATAATTATTGTGATTTAAGTATAGCTGTACATGTAGCCCAGAGGTTCCTTAACTCTGAGCTTAATGTACAGGAGAGTCAGGTGAGCTTTAGTTTAATTAAACTAAGATAAATGACTCAGATCCTTTGTTTTGTTTGTAGGTGGTGGAATGTCAGTTTCTCGAATGTGCTAAACTTTTGCTTGATAAAGGAGCTCAGGCTGATGTAGTAGATGTCAACAACAGCACATCACTTCATCTTGCAGCAGCTAATGGTGATGTTAATATTGCTGTGCTTTTGTTGGAGAGGGAAGCGAAAGTGGATGCACAAGATAAGGTTATGATAATACTATCTATTGTATGTAAGTGGCAAGTTAAAAATGAAATTTAGGTTAAAGTGATTTCAACCTGCATGTAGTTTGATTCTCAATTCAGTAATCTCCAGTAACCCTAATAAAATATATTCTATATACAAGGCTAAAAGGTTAACTTTTACAAGGCTAAAAGGTTAACCTTTTAGCCTTGTATATAGCATATATTTTACTTTAAGCGAAAATTATGGACACCTAAAAAATACATTATGCATTTAAATTTAAATGCATAACAGTATGCATAACAGTATGCAGATTGAATACTCGATAATTCATCTCGTGCAATTAAATTTTCCTTACAGGAAGGCTTTGCTCCTCTGCATGTAGCTTCATCTCTTGGAAACTTGGACTTTGTGAATTTCTTGATTAACGAAGGAGCAACGATTGATGCAGTTGATGCTCATGGCAGGTAACAGTTATTTTACTGTAAGATTTGCAACTGCAGAAAGCACTTGTCTTTTGAGGGGTGATAACCTGGCTCATAAATAGAGTTGTATAGAATCACGCTGTGGTCGTGGAGTTACCATAACAAGTCAAGACAACAATGATGATGATGATGATGATGATGATTATAATCATTATGATGATGAATCATAGGTAGTTGAAAAATTATAGCAATCTTGTTAATGGTATGCTTACCAGGGCTCAAAGTTTATTTTTGGCTTTGGGAGCACTTGTGCGACCAGGTGTAAATTTTTAGGCGCACTGCCGAAATTTTAAGCGCAGAGTTAAAAATTTTAGGCAAACAGCTTCAGATACTTGGAGCACCTACTCCAAGAGAATACTTAATTAA
>BLFK01000190.1:1048192-1072937 GCA_014634185.1 Astreopora myriophthalma
TTGTATTTTTGCGATCAAGCATCAGATATCGGTAGCTCTTATCTGTGTCGAAAATAAGGGCAGAAGAGTGAGTTGCAAGCAACACCTGCTCAAACGATAGACATATTATCATGTGCCTTATCTTTCGGCCGATTCAATTTCCGTTTGCGTTTCCGAAAACAATTTATTGTAGAATCTCGTTGTGTAATGGATAATTTTTAATGGCCATTTTGATTTTTTACCTTTTAGTCATTCAGCAGTAGGTCATGATTCGTGGGATTCATCTGGTGATGAGGACGATAATATGTTTGGATCCAAGAAAAAGGTTTGCTCCGCAACTGTCGAAAAAAAGTAATAGGCCACCGAGTGCTTGTTGGGCATCCTTCTGACATTTTAAAGGGCTGTTTTTCGAGAAGGAGGGTATTCAAGGTGTTTTATGCATCACCGAATCCAAGGCAACGTTTGTACGGAGACGGTTTCAAATCAACACTGTTTCAAGGATTCGCCGATTACAGGACAGAATGAAACCGTATGGTTTTCAAAAGGCTCCACTTTCGGCAGCGTTTTCAAAAGGACCCGGTTACCGTAACGGTCTTGATCGGCCTCGTGTAAACCGGCACAAGGCGAAACCGCATCAACAGTGATGCGATTACAAATGAACTCGTGTCCGTGTAAATTAACGCAGGCTAAATGAGGCGCGTTTTTGACAGAACTTTAACTGACATTAATTTTGTCTTGAAAACCTCTTGATTTACGTCTTAAAGACTGAAGTGCTTAAAGTTCCCAAAAATTTGTGACCAGCCGCCATATTGAAAAGCGACAAGATTCCTGGGACGAGGGGGTCTCAATTTTATACTTACATGTTCCTATTGCTAGACTATAAGGGAGCTTAAGCAAAGGGGTTTTTGAACCACGTACGTCAACCGGAAATGAAGCGTTTACCCTTTCAAACTGCATTGACGCTACCACATTTGTACTGCTTGGTGTCTTTACTCTTATAGAGACGATTTGCTAGAAAAGTTGGGTGAAACCTCTGCCCAAGAATACGAAACGTCCACTTCCGGTTGGCGTACGTGGCTCAAAAACGCCTTTGCTTAAGCTCCCTAATTATTCATCAGTAACTCCTTCTTTGCTTATATTGTTAGCCAAAAGGAGGGAAACCGAGTCTGCTAGCAGCTCTCAATAAGTCGTCCAAACCGGTCGCTCGTGCGGGATCCGATGTGTCAACGCAAAGTGCTAAATGTGAGACTTTATCGAAGCTTATTTAATATTATGGCCGCCATTTTAGGATTCTTTTGTTTCTATTCAGATTAGGCCTTCTTGCCTCGTTCAAGGTGAAAGAAGGGTTAACTTGAATGCAAACACAAGAATATAAGTGGTGTGCACGTTACGTCATCGCCGCCATGTTGGTTGACGAAAACAATAGATCTCTCATCAGCTCCTTCTGTTCGTCATCCAGCGTTTGCACATTTCATTATTGTTATCTGTGTCTCCAGAGACTGGTTGCACGCCACCTATGGAGTGCTTCCCATTTCATAGCAAGGTACATTGGGAATAGTTTTCATGAGTTATCGCCGGATAATAGGCATTTGCATGGCGTCATTTTACTACCAAGACCAGGATGCTTTGTAAAAATGCTTTCTTATGCAGATTTCTTTATTCTCCGTGGAATAACGAGACAATTGGTAAAATTTGCCTGACAATAGAAGCCACTCAATGCATTCTGGTCTTGATATTACGGAAATGGCCTATTGCGAAGCAGGTGTCGATTACTTTGATTTCAATCATGGAGCAGTGTTTGTTTTGCGTTCAGCACAACCAGCTGGTATGGTACGCTACAGCCACAACGTAACATTAGAATCGCACAGTTCACTCGGGATCTGACAGATAGTTCTTAAAGGTTTTGGTTATATGAAGCCAGGTGCACGTTTTTTTACTAAAATGTAAAACGCACGTGCAGGGCATGAAGAAGTTTTGTTCTTGCTCAATAAACTTATTGTTTTGTGGCGTTCTCGCCGACGTCGTCGTTGCTTAAGCCAGCCGCACACGTGAGGAGAGAGCTGAGCAAAATGCCTCGTGGCTAAATTTTGGTGAGGTTTTCGCGTCGCGAGGCCCTGAAGAAACTATCAAACATGTTGGATATTGTCCTCACGGCCTCGCGAGACGAAAATTTCACCAAACCTTGCCGCACACTACGAAAAGAAAAGACTGAAATAACTGCCTCGCGAGACAGTTTTCTCAGCTCTTTCCTCACGTGAGAAGTGGACATAACCTTCCATTAGCTTAAAAGTAACCCTCGTGTTTATTCGTTTTTACTTAGCTTCAAGTCGAATCCCAGTCAAGGCAGTTGCTGCCAAGTCAGAGCCCATCCAAGGTACGGCTATATGTGTACTGAAGGTTCATAGCTAAATCATCTTTCTAACATTAAAAGTAATGTATACACTACATTGCTACACGGTATGATTTAACACAGAAGAACACTGTGTTTCAGTTGACAGTTTTTGATGAAACAATTTGTTTCCGCAAAGCATTCCCCGTTAAAAATCACTTCCAAATAAAAAAGTTAAAAATTGCGTTGAAAATTGTTTCGTTACGGCGTTACAAGTATGAAAAACCGCCTCAAAAGTTTGCCGTTAAAAGTTGTCGCGTGGGGGCACAGTTGTTCGTAGACTTCTTTTAGGTCTAAGGACAGTGATTAGTTGTAAACACTGATTTTAGAGTTACGCCCCGGCTAAACAATCCAACATTTCGTCCAACATCGTGCTCGAGCTGTGTTGGCCATGGTGGCTAAACGATCAAACCTTTGCTCGCAACACAAAATATATGGTGAAAATCTTTGACCTAGAGGAAGCATTTGGTGAGCAGAGTTGGCGTAGTGGTGAGAGCGCTCGCCTTCCACCAATGTGGCCTGGGTTCGATTCCCGGTCTCGGTGTCACACGTGGGCGGAGTTTGTTGGTTTCTCCACTCTTCTTCGAGAGGTTTTTGTCCGGGTTCTCCGGTTTTCCCCTCTCCCCCAAAACCAACATTTGATTTGATTTGTTCTGATTTCAGTTGATTTGTAGTCTCCCCAATTAGTAGAGCACTCGTGCTCGGCTAAATAACCCAGAGACTGAAATGAAGTGATTATTATTATTATTATTATTATTATTATTATTATTATTATTATTATTATTATTATTATGTGTTGAGACAGGTGGCTAAACGGTCAAACAAGAAGTCGTGTTCATCGAACACGATGTTGCACGAAAATGTTTCATCGTTTAGCAGGGGCCTTAGGATTCATTTAGAGCTTAGGGGGTCTTTTGAATTCAGGATTTTGGAAGTCGTTAACTCTAACTCTGTCATAACTCTACTTAACTAGATAAACTATTGTAAGTCAACCTCGTCTCGTGTATCACTGTCTCGAAACGCTTTTTCCCAGAACGCAGGCCTTCTATTCGTGACAGCAACAGCCAGTCACGCATCCCCGTTCGCGCCACGGGCGAGACCCAGTCCCCCTCTCCGGCCAAAGAAACAGCACCGGAAGCGAGTTCGACGAATAGTCCTACCAACTCTCAGGACAGCACACCCGGCAAAAGGAAACTGCCCATCCCCGGTGGACTGAGGACGCCTGCTGTCAAGGAACCGGTAGAAACCAAGGCAGAGCAAAGTAAATTTCAGTCGAGGCCATGGGAGACAACCAACGATGAAGATTCAGAGGTTTTTGATGTGTTGTTTTATTTTATTTATTATTATTTTTTGCACAAAGTTGAGGGGGGGGGGGTAAAGCCCGAACCCCACCCCCAAACCCCCCGTCCCTCCCTCTGTGCTGTCCCTGCCCTTTGCACTGTCCCCAGTATTACTCCTCTTCCTGAAACGAATTTAAGATGGCGGCAAGACATCGCGCGCTTGCCCCAGGTTACCGAATTGGCCGTGATCAGCCTTCAAAGAGTTTGCTACTTTGACTACCACACACATGCATTTCTTTAACTGTGCTAATTGTTTTGTTCTGCGAGGGTAAAATTATGATTCTGCTCGACTTAAACGACAAACTATTCAGTGTGCGTACTTGCATCTTTCTGTTTTAGGACGCTATATCTGATACGGACGTCTTGGCAGCCTTGAGTGGAGGCGGTACAAAGGTTCGTTCGTAAAAATATATATATATATCTCCCTCTTATTTCACATGGCACGAACCTCTCGCTGAACCATTGTTTTCACGGGAATTTTTGCTGTTTTTTTTTTCTTTTGGAGGGGGGTAAAAATACCAAAGCCATTCCTTTGCTCACGCGCAAGACTGTCTATTACTCTTGCGCATCAGTCTTAGTGGAGGATAGCAGACGAAGTTTTGCTGAAGGAGGCGTCTACACTGATTTAATTTTTGGCCATTTCATCAAGACAGGTGTGAGAAGTTTGGATAGGATGGGAGCTTGGCCCAGGTCTTAAACTCTTAGAGAGATTTAGAAGTTACTTGTGGCGAATTTAGAACCAAACTCATGACAAGGGATCGCGAAAACAGAATGACAACGTTTTAGTTTCGGGCGAGATAACTTTGCATGCCATAGAGCGACATTCTTGTCAAGTTGCAATCCGTTTCCGTTCTTGCTATCCGTAATAACAGAAGGCAGCAAATAGAGCACTTTTCAGTTGAGTGCCGAAAGAAATTACGCGATTGCGTTTTGGCTTGCTCTGGTATTGAAAAAAATATAAATATAAATAAGTAAATAAATAAAACAATAATAATAAATACTCACGCGAATTTTTAGTCAGTTGCAAACTAAAACCAATTGCATCGTTGTCACTCTCGTTTTCCCGCGCTTGGCGTCGGCTGCGTTTAGTTGCTTTGCGTTCTGATTGGCTAGTAAAACCAGTTCGTGAATTACTTCGATTTGTGATTGGCTTCACTCTCGTTTTCCCGCGCTTCGCGCCGGCTGCCTTTACTTGCTTCGCGTTCTGATTGGCTAGTAAAACCACGTGGTGAATTACTTTGATTTGTGGTTGGCTGAAGCGAGTATTTCCTGCAAAACCTGATTGGTTCTGTGATTAATCTTGTTTTGGTTTTACGATACTCAATTGAAAACCGCTCTAAAAGACGTCTAATAGCATTGAACAGTGGCCAAAATTGCTTGACACATTCGTTTTAGTCGGTATAATATTGACATGCCTTTTCTGTTACAGGTGTCAAAACCAGGGGCAGGCCTCAAGTTACCTGTGAAAGCACAGGGTATGTCATACTGTTTTGCATATGCAACACGTGTTCAATCCGAAGGATTGAGAAAAGCCAACATTCTGTTGTATATCAACTGCGTGAGCAGCTGAAGGCGTGAATGACTGAACAGACTTCGAAAGAAAGAAAAGAGGTCCATAAACCACTTTGCTAATGCTAGTTATTCCCAGATCCATTATTCCCTTTTGGGGCAAAATTTAATCTATTTACTGAATTAAGAGATACATACCTGGCCAAGTAATTGCTTTTTGCCCCCATAAAGGAATTGACCTTCGAAAATTTCACATTAGCATAGTGGCCAATAGACCTTTTTACCGATACGGCGGCCATCTTGAATTCTATTGTTCTGTGAAAGATATTATGGGATGCCCAGGGGGCAAAAGCATACATGTTGCCCCCTGGGCATCCCATAATATCTTTCACAGAACAATAGAATTCAAGATGGCCGCCATATCGGTAAAAAGGTCTATTTCGCGAAAGTACAAAAAAAAGAAAAACTGTACCAATGCTTTTATAAGAATTAACGGGTAAAGTGATGAACACATCGACTGGCGACCAACCGATTAATTTTTCCACTTACCTGATCGACAGACACCAAACTCGACTTCAGTTTGACGTCAAGTGATGGCGACGGGAATGATGACGAGGACGTGTCGTTTAGTGAGCCTCCACTTGATGACGAGGACGATGAACCGCTGACCAGGCCCAGCTCCGGATTCACCCCAAGTCCACAACCGCTGACATCCACGCAAAAGCCGCCCGGCGACGAGAAAGCAACAGAGAGGAAAGATCCAGGTCAGACGCTAGGGTGGTCAGGGTTCGTGCTACTCCTTAAACTCCTTGAAAACTACTTGAATATATTTTGCAAATTTAAGGGCGCTTGAAAACTCCTTAAAAATGAGAAATTTAAAAAAACTCCTTAAAAACTCCTTGAATTTTTTTACTTAAATACGCATTGAATGTGAAAAAATATATTGGAAACAATAAAAGAGAAAAAAATATAGAAAGTGATCTGGTTCAAGAGCGCCTTGGCAAAAAGGTGCCGCCATTATTGGAAAGAAACGCTTAGAGAAGCTTTATTCTTCTTCGTTTCTTCTCCTTGAAAGTCAAATTTAAGTCCTTAAATTTTCCTTAAAAAGTCCTTAAATTTAACTCTGAAATTCCTGCACGAACCCTAGGTGGTCCTTTTTGACATTCACATTGTTTGATTCCGTTTCCGAAATCTCATAAATATTTGCACACTTCTTTTTTTCAGGTCCTCCGAAACTAGACATCCATCTCGGCGGTTCAGTGAGTTCTGTGTCTGATCCCGATGTCAGTGGAATGTCAGATAAAGAGTCTGCTAAGAAAGACGGACGGCGGGAAGCTGCTGCACCAGATGAGAATGCTCAACCTATTGGTGAACGTCGCAGCGACGGTAATTCCAGTACAAATAATAAGCCATTTTCCGAGTTCACTTCAGCAACCTGGCCGAGTTGTCAGTCGAAGCAGGGTTAGCGCAAACTCCGGGTTAAGTCCGACTAAAACCTATAGGTTGTCATGGGAGTTATCCCCGGTGAGCACTAACCCTGTTTGGAATAACTCGGCCCTGGAGTTTTTCTATTCAAGTCGTAATATACTCTCACAAAGTTGTTCGTTCTTCTTCTTGTAGATGAAGAGTCCGAGTGGGATACTTCAGATGAGGTAACTCGTAATAATTGTTATAGGAAAATGTTAGTTGATTTCAGTTATTGATTGACTGACCAATCTGAGCGAATGGCTGGCTGGCTGACTAAATGAATAATCGGCTGACCGAAGGAAATACTGACCGACCTAACGACTACATCACCGACTGACTGAGCGGCTGGCTGGCTGGCTGGCTGGCTGACTAAATGAATAATCGGCTGACCGAAGGAAATACTGACCGACCGAACGACTACTTCGCCGACTGACTGAGCGGCTGGAGGGCTCGCTGGCTGACCGACTGACCGACCGACCGACTGGGTAGACTTTTGTTACAGTAAATTTAACTGATGCAGAAAACTTGGAAAACAGCTTGTCACACATCATTGTCATACGTCCCAGTAATGGAAATATCATCTTAAGAGTGACCTTATTTTCGCAGGATATTTTGCCGTCTGATGATGCCGACACCAATAGAGGTAGCAGCTTGTTTGGTACGAGGAGTCCGCTGCCCAGTGTTACGGGAAGCGACGCAAAAGCAGCAAGACCTGCGGCCTCGCCAAGGAGGACTGCCGCGAATGAAAGCGACTCGGAAGCCACAGAAACGGAGAGTGAATGGGAGAAAGAAAGAGCTCGGGAAAAGGCGCAGAAAGACGAAGAATTGGAGAAGGTTAGTGAACCTGCCAGTAATGAAAATTCAAGCAAATCCGCGGTTCGTAATCGTACTTCTGCACTATAAGGCGTAGGCGGGGCTTTACTGCGCAAACAATAGGGAGCGTTAGCAAGGAGGAAGGCAACGACGACGAGAACGTCGCTTCATAATGGGGACTCGCGTCATTGCAATCACTTCGCGATTATTTGAACTTTTTTAATATGTGAAATGTTTGTCTGTTGTCCGAAAATGACACTGGTACCAACGTTGTCCAAGTTATTAGGAGAAAGGAAAATTAAACGTCGTCTGCTGGCGTTCTCACCAAGCCGCTGATTTTGATCATTTGACGTTGCTGTTTTGCAGGGACGGCAAAGGAATGTACCAAATTGTAAAACGCACGAGCGGGGCTTGCAGAATGATTGTTTTTACGAATTAAACCTACTGTTTCGTGACGTTCCCGTTCCCGTTCCCGTTGCCTTCATCGTTGCTAAATCTCACAATATGTTTCAGGTTATAAAGCGTCGATTTCGATCTCACAGACATGTTTTAGTAGAAAATTCCACCTTCTTCAACTGGAAATATTACAGGAGATGCGATTTTCAGTGTAAATAACAAATTATTGTTAATGACTACTTATACAGTCAAACAATAAAGGTGTGTGGCTTACGTGTTAAAGATGATGTTGCTGATAGGAAGGTGATTTCCTACAAGATGTGTAACGCTTTGGTTCTTAAGGTAATGGGAACAGTAGCTGGAACCACACGCAGCCCAATCATGCAAGATGATTTTCTTGTTACAAAAATTGTTCAATCTGTGAAAGCTTTAGATTTCCATCGAACCGAATTGCGACGAAACTATTGATAAGACAAGAAGCCGTGTGTCGAAGGAAGGAAGGAAGGAAGGAAAGCCTGTAGTTTGTGCGGGCAATATAAAAATGTCCCCTGCTATTCGATTCGATGGTAATCTGTAGCTGAGAATTCCGGTAATAGTCGCTTTCTATCTGAGAAGGTCCGCATCTGGTTGTAACTTGCTCAAAATTGCGCCTTAAGTTTTCGTTTGAACTTGCGTGCTGATCGTGCGATCTGACTCGATTCGCACGAAAGTGTTTGTATAACCGCCTATTTAGTATGTGAGAAATTTGAGCCCTTAAGGTCGCTACTTTGTTGGGCGCATCTTACTAATTTTTTTTTACTCTTGATAATGGTGAAAGGTTCAGCGTTAAAGTTGCCTTTAATTTTCACTCTTAGGTACAACTGTCAATTTCTTATTTAAGTGTAAGCAAAAGTGTGAGCAATTTATTGACAGTTATCAAGCAAGTCTTTCCTGTGCCCGAAGCGTTTACTAAAATTTAGGGCGTGGATGTCATTTTGAAAGTGGATGTCATTTTGAAATTCTGGAAATTTTGGAATTCAAACTGTGCTCATTCAAATGACAGGTCTTTTAACCCGTAATAAAATATCGTGCTTATCGTTTCTTGGTTGTTTATTTGCTACTTTTTTTTTCATTGTTCAAAGTTGGGTAGGAGTGCGTTATTGACAAGTGATTTCTTGTTGTCAAAACTAGGAGAAAGAAAGACAGAGGTTGCTGCAGTGGGAAAAGGAGCAGAAAGAAAAGGAGGAAGCCCTTTCCAGAGAACTGAAAGCAGAAATGGAATTGGAAATGGAGATGGAAAGAAAGGAAAGGGAACAGGAGGAAAGGATGAGAAGAGAGGAAGAGGAAAACGAGAGAAGAAGACAACGAGAAGAGGAAGATGAAAGGCGGAGAAGAGAAGAGGATAAAAGAGAGGAGGAGAGACAAGAAGAAGAAAGAAGAAAACAAGAGCTACAGGAGAGGAGAAGACGTGAGAGAGAAAAGGAAGAACGAGAGAAAGAGCAAGAATTAGAGCGCAGGCTGCAAGAGAAAGAAGAAGAACGAGTTCAGCTGGAGCGGAAACGAGAAGAGGAGCGTCGAAAGCGGGAAGAAGAGCTGCAGAGGCTCAAGGAAATACAGGAGCAGGAGATGCGGACTTTAGAGCAGAAAAACGAGAAAGAGCTTGAGCGACAAATGAGGATGAAGGAGGAGGAGATGGAACGGCAGAAGCGAGAGTATGAAGAGAGGCTGGAGCGTGAACGAATCGCGATGGAGGAACGGCGCGCCCGAGAGGAAGAAGAACGACTTCAGAGGCAGCGAACGGCTGATGTTGAGGCCGAGCAACTGTTAGATGCTTATCGACGGAAACAGGAGGAGCTGTTGGAAAAGGAAAGACGGTTTGAAGAGGAGATGGCCAATCGCGAACGAGAGCTGGAGGAGAGAACACGAGGACGCTCCGAACTCGAAAGGATCCCCGTGGAGGAGGTTGTAACGCCCTCACAGGAAGACCAGTCTTACTCGTCCGTTCCCATGGGAGACTTAAAACGCTCACAAGAGGAAGTAAGTGCTCGTGTTCTGTCTTTCTGTCTTGAAGTAGCTGACTACGGAAAGACAAGGGATTAAGGTTATTTTCACATTCTACTAAAAGTTGATACTGAGGACTAATGTTTGCTAATCTCCCTCACTGAGAGTTGATTTGAAGGTTATGGGGGGCAGGCTCAGTGATCCACTCCCAGGTGATTGGGATGGGGAGAGGGGCGAGTGGCCAGTTTACGCCGGGCTCTGTCTCACTGTGTTGTCGTTATGAATTGAACAGCGATCATCAGCGCCGAGGTCAACAAAATCAGTTGGTCAAAATTACTTGATCTGAAAAAAGAGCCAAACGGGAACAACCTTGTCGCTTCAAAACAAAAATAAACGATTGCAAGGCATCAAGGGTGCTACTGGACGTTTACATAGTTGCAAAGAAGCCTGAAAAAATCCAGGCTGAAACGATACTCGAGCGCGACTGCGCTGCACACTCTACCGACTGAGCTATCAAGCGAACTTGGAGCTGGTCAATTGCGAGTTCGTGTCATAGCCCGTAATAGGTCAATGTATGGTGAGAATATAAATGAAATTGTCTATTTTTTATTTATTTGAGTTTCACCACCAACGCAGGGGATGGGGGTCACACCACAGAGCGAGGCCCCAATTATAGTGTGCCCCCTCTTAGGCCACTGACCACAACACCGGGATCTACGTCCCCTACTCTTCGCGAACATTGTGTGGGTTCTTTAACGTCCGACGGTGTTATTTACGAACCAGGGTTGTAAGACGGGACCTACGGTTTATCGTCCTTATCAGAGAAGACTGGAGAGTCTAACCATTTGCAGATGTCATTGCAAAGGCAGCACTTTCTCCTCGGTTATTTAAAGACCCTGAGTGATGGTCCGGCCGAGGTTCGAACCCACGACCTCCCGCACGATAGTCCCCTTCTCTACCAACTGAGCTAACCGGTCGGCGGTTCAATAGTCATACATGTGAACTGCGGATATATCATCGCAATCGCACGGTCATGAGTTGGAGTCCGTTGAAGCCTGGGTTTTTTCAGGCGTCTTTGCCACTACCTAAAAAGGCATTGTCGCGCGATTTTTCAGCAGTATTTTTGGAAGATAATGGCCAAAATTCCATTACAAGGCTATTGTAGTGCAAAGACGCTGTTTATAGACGCTTTGAGCGGTGGATACTGAGCAAGAGAGAAATGAGCCGCTTACACTTGCAAAACGTCGTTGTTCTCCTGTAACTTGCAAAAAATCGCTTGCGACATACGCCAGTTCATTCTTTTGTTCTAGATTGACTTTATTTCTCACAGTTACCTATTTAGAAACTAGGCGAGTGCTAACAAAGTGTTCTGACTCATATTTAGTGTATTTTGACCAAGAGGCATTGTATCTCCCTTGACACTGTCCCTTTAAGCGTCATTAACTGCGATGACTCTTCAATTCATCACATTTATGAAAATTTCATACATATTCTCATCATATCTTAACATTGTTAGGCTGAACTTGACGAGTGGAAAAGAATGTATGAGATGAACGTAGAGAAGGAGAAGGCAGCTTTGGAGGACGCTGTTAGGAAGAGGAAGGAAGAAGAGCTGAAGGCGGAGGCTGCTGCCTCGAAGCTGCGGCAGATTCAACAGGAAGAAGGCTTGACTCGGTTGGAGGGAGCTTTGCGGCACCGGCGACAGGGAGAAGAGGTGATGGAGGCTGCAAAGAAACTACAGAGGCTAGAGGCAGAGGAGCAGGCTCTGAACACCAAGAAAGGTAAGAGTGATCACTGATTGGATGGGAAACCGACTGACTGTACGATGGACTTTGTGGCAAGCCTTCATTGTTTGGGTTGCTTTCAAAGCAATCCGCGGCGATCAACTATCTGGCTAGCCAGTGGGCGTAGTGATACACGAAGAGACTGACTGACTGACGGACTGACTGGCTTGCTGTCTGTCTGTCTGTCTGTTTGTCTGTGTGACCCGCTGGTTCTTGATTGGCAAACTGGCTCACTGAGTTGCTAGCCGTAACGGACTGACTGACTGGCCCTCTGGTCGCTGACTTACTAACTGACTGGCTGAAGAACGTTCTGATTGTCGGACACACATTTTCACCATTATATTTTTCTTTTGGCTCGTTCAACTCTTGTTTCGGCGTTACCGTAATAGTAAACAAACTGACTTGACACCATTGTAGCTACTACGGGTAAAAGACGCCATCATTTAAATAAATTTGCATCTCTGTACCAGTGTTTACAGATTTCACGGATGAACAAATTTAACGTTTATGCTCTTCGCATTATTAAACACAGTGGCCGCTTAGAAACTAAGAAACGGATTTAGACTTCTAAGAAGCGCAAATGAAGAGTCGTTTGAGGGCGTTAAAGAAGCCATTTGTCCTAAACTTTTGGAAGATGTGATATCTTTTATCGAAGGAATGACTTTCATCTTGTGCGGCAGTTTCGATGCCTGAGGTATTGTGCTGTGAACAGCTCCCGTGGTTCGCGGGTCCGAAACAAATCATAGCCTAAAGCTATGTTAAGAAAAATGTACTGCTTTTTAAGATGTCACCAGCCATTGAAAATGACGGTAGGTAAAACGGTTTTGGATCTCACTATCACTAGATTTGTAGCCTGAGTGAGTTAATTTGGTGAAGTTGGTTATGAGGCCTTTTTGAAACGTAAAAGCATTGTACCTGCCAGTTAATTAACGAAAATGTTCTTGTGGTTCACTTTTTGGCCTTAAGATGCTATTTTCATTCCGTGGATGATATTACGGAGAAGACGTTGAGATGAAAACTGTCGAAATATAACTTCCTATGGTACTTTTTGTGTACTTTGATTTCGTAAAGTGGAGCAAAATTAAGTTCGGGGTCGACATTCTACACGGAATCAATCAAGCGGAAATTATGTGACTGTGATTTACGTTTAATGCATTTTTGTTAGTTTTAACCATTGTTTGCCTTTTTTTTCTTTTGTGGGTGTATTGCTTTTAACACTCGATTTTTGTCGGGTTACTAAGATGTGTAGATCAAACACGATCGAAGTTTCTCTGCATGAGAACTTTCTCACCCCCTCGTGATCTTCATCTTAAGTGATCAATCTAAGGACCAAGATTAAATTTCGGGTAAATTTAAGAAGATTTCCGTGTAAGCGATATCGAAGTTCTATTTTGCATTGGAATTAGTTTCAATGATATATTGAAGCGGATTTTAAGAAATCACTTCTAATTTAGGAAGAGGTTTAATCGATTCTAATTGCACGGTGTTTTCAAAGTGATATTCTGTTTTGCTTTTTCTTGTCAAGGTCAACCGCGTTGTCTTTCAGTGCTGACCTTGATCATTTCATCGTTCCGCAGAATTAGAACAACAGCACTTGAAAGAGCTCGAGGCCCAAAGGAGTCGCTTGGATCAAGAGGCCAGTGCCAAACTGGCTGAACTTAACAATAGGTATAATAAGCGTTTCATAGCGCTCTTTGGTACCACTCTGGGATAAATGAGGGTGAATTTGAAAAGGCGTTTTCCAAGTTTGACTCCCACCTTATTGCAATCAAAAGTGCTTTAGCGGTACTCCACAGGGTCAGTGGTTTAATGTGAGAGATTTTATTCGATGCTGAGCCTTCGGTGTTCGTCAAGGAGTTCGTGAACCCTGCAGTTAACTTATCCTGTGCCTTTCATAAATGCGGACCAGTTTTAAGCATCCTTGCGATTCAGAATGAAATACGAATACGAGTAAAAGCCGAAGGGGGAAAATGATGGGAACCCAACGCTTGGCCGTGTTGTGAATAAGGCCGGGAAAATTGCAGAAGCTTTACGGAGGGCCTCATTACGACGAGAGAGCGTTTCAGTCACTGAAAAGAAAGCAAATTCAGATATTTTCTGTATTGATTATCCACAAGTTTTAGGAGGGTGAAAATGTGCAAAAGTGTTGGCCAAAATCGAGATCGAGAGTAGACAGGCTTTTACTTCTGGTACATTGGCGGGGCTGACGAAGAGTGCTCGTTGCGTAAAGAACTTATTGAATGTTTTGCATTTTGCAACAAATTTCGTGCTTGTCATGCAGGCATCGCCGAGCGGAGCTCGAACAAAAATCTCGTCAAATTCTCGAGGAACGCAACCAATTGAGTGCCAGCTTTGAAGCAGCACGACAAAGGACCACGGAGCTGAACCAACCACCGCAAGTGTCTGTACTGTCCCCAGACAAACGTCTCAGTGTTGTCACCTTGGAAAGCGACCGTGACAACGCGGAACAGAGGAGGTAGGGTAAAAGCGTGACACTACTGATGAGATTTGCTTGTAACGCAACATAGCCGAATCTTTGAATCGAGTTTGGCTCTTTCTTGTAAAACTGCATCCTCTTTGTCCGGCAACGAATGTCTTCATGCAATTTTTGCGTCGCATCACGCCAGTTCTTCTCCAGCGATAGAGCGGATTGTTCTCTGACCCTCAAGGAAATTGCTACCAAGTGATAGCGTGTGCCGTATCGGAACGATGGATGTAACAGTTTAGGAAGGGTTTTTTTTTTTTTTTTTTGTAATTCACCAACTAAGGACATTTCGAGAGCCTCTCTTTGAATGATGTCATGCGCTTCGATTTATAATTTTGCTTGATAACATCCTTGTCGACAACCGCTGGCTCAGCCCGTTGGATTCCCGAAACCGTTGTGCAAGCAGAGCCTGCGTGCCTTCTTAAAACATAACTGCCCCTCCCCAGGGGTAGAATTGGGTAAGACACCGCCTAGTATCGCTCCTTCTGGCAAAAGCCCTTGTGCTTTCTTTTTCTGCCTTTCCCCAGAGTAAATGAAACGCTGTTTGTGGTTTAGCCATGCATCCCGTTAATTGCAAGTTATTTGCTGTTTTTCATCTTTCCTTAGAAATCCCGGTGATTTGCAAAGCACGAAAGACAAACGGGACGGAGAACAGGTGCGTGCTTCCCTCTTTCTGGATTATATCCTAGCTGTTTCCTTAGTTCTCTTAATCGAGTGTTTGTCAAAATTCTTCGTAATGTCAGTTGTCTTTCCCGCCGTTTTGCAGCCAATCATGAACGGCCACATTGACGAGGGAGACTGGTCGGAGTCGTCTGACGAGGGTCGCTATTCTCCCATTGTTGCCATGGAAGCGAGTAGCACCGATGCCAGGCCTCCATCCGGCTTTTCACCTTCTCGGGCTCAGTCCCCATTAAACAAAAGCTCGGCTCCACTGAATACAACCGGTGGCGCCTTGGGTACTTCTCTGACTGGTTCATTTCCTCTTCAAGGTAAGGGTCTTTTTGTTTCTATCAAGGTGTTCAAAACCGCCGATCGGTTAGCTTGGTTGCTAAAGCAGTGGACGGCCGTACGGAAGGTCGTGGCTCTCGCGAAAAAGAATTGTTGCGAGTCTGAGCGACTCAAATGAAAGTTGAGACTTCACGCAGAACGTTTTTGTGTAAATATGGGCAGTGCACTGAGCGAAAAGTCAAGAAGCTTGTTAGTGAGTAGTGTATACCATGATGAGTTCTCATAGTGTAATGGCCCTGGCATGCGCGCGGACATTCGATTATGAAAACTCGTCATTGCTATTATGACGCAGTTCACTTGGATTTTAATATCTTTTGCCTTGGGTTGCCGGCTAAGAGTCAAAACGACTTTGACACTCTGCGGGCTTTGCACTCGCCGATGTAATTACCGCTGATGGCCTTCGGCAGGAGCAGCTGTCTGTAAGGCACACGATTTATAGAGCACAAATGTTTTCGTAGAGTTTGCGGACTTTGAAGCTCAAGCTGGAAAAGGAAAACAACAGTTCTTGTGTCGCTCCTCTACAAGCAGGCGACGTTTTGGGGCGAATGTTCAATTCACGTAATTTCACTTCTGGCGCTCTGGCTATTCTTTACACAAGTAGCAAGAGTAGTCTTTGTAAGGATAGTTCTACGTTAAAAAGTTGGATCAAAACTCATTGCGCACTTGCGAAAAGGTAAACAGACCGCGCAACTTAGAGAAAAGCAATGTCTTCTCTCGTCCTGGTTCACGGTTTACTAAGTTCAGAATTACCATCACTGCATAAAATCCAGCTGCCAACATGTTTGCGATAGGTGTCGAGAAAAGCGATATCATGCGTGTGTATCGAGACTTTGTAATAGTTCGCGATGCCAGTGTTACCACGCGCGAGTATCGATATTTTATAGTCGTTTCTCGATACCAAAGGAAAGTGCCAGAACTTACAGGTCACGTGCCCAGACACTAAAAAGCGCGCGCATTTTGCTACGTCATAGTAGCAACTTTTGCGTCACAATGCAGAACTGAACATTCATTTCTTTCGTGTAAGAAAAATTCGAAGCGGTTTTCTCGGAGTATTGTTGTTTCTTTCAACGTCTTTCAGGTAATGAAATGAACCCTGGTTGTAGGCAGTGAGCTTTGTCTCTCACGAAGTATTGAAAGGAATTCGATTCACGTTTCAGATAGCCAAAGTTTCGTTCGGCTTCAAGAGGCGCTTCGTGAGTCCAAAAGACAAGTTGATAAACAGCGTGAAAGGATTGTCGCACTGGAGACGAGCAGAAAACAAATGGAGAGCGACTTAGCTGAGCTACAAGAGTAAGAACTGTAATTCGCTTTTTTTGATAACGCAAATGTATTTCCCAGCTTGATTGCTGCAGGGCCAATCCCGGTCAGGTGATCGCGGCTTTGCTTGTAGTCCTCCGGTTCTGGTGCGGTTCGTCGACTGAGTGCTTAGCGGCGTGATGGAGCAGTTTTCAATTGAGTATCGTGAAACCCAAACAAACGTAATTACCCAGCCAATCACATTCTGGGGGAACTACACCTTTTAGTCAACCACAAATCACAGCAGTTCACCACTTGGCTTTACTAGCCAATCAGAATGCAAAGCGAGTGAAGGCAGCCGGCCACAAGCGCGGGAAAACGAGAGTGACTAAGTCGCGATCATTTTTAGTTTTGCGTCTTACTGGTTTAAAACTTTGTGCGAGTTTTTTTTATCCAATCGTAGACAGACCAAGACCAAAACCAAAACAGTCGCGTAGTTACTTTCGCCACTCAACTGAAAACTACTCTAATACCACTGGTTTTTTGCTCGGTCGCGACGCGCTCGACTTATACTCCATGCCCAGTCCGCGTGCTTTGTAATTTATATGACATAGCTAAGCCCGATAGCTGGAAACCGTCGATGATTGTTTTTGTTTTCCTTCTCGGATGCGAAGAAAGTTGAGGCCGCCTTTAATACGCTTTGCTTTCGTGAGGGAGGTGTGAAAATCTAATCTTGGCTATCACAAAATATGGTAATTACTTTCTTTGCCTTTGTACAAAATTGTCAAATAATGTAGTAAGCTTAATATCTAACACATTTCTTCGAGATTTATAGGTTATTAAGAGTAGTTGTTCTTCATGGCGATTGATTAGCAGGTTTAGAAAAGTGCTAAAAAGTTCTGGAAAATAGTTAATAATAACCCCGTTAATTTGTGTTTCCTTTTTTCATTAGGAGAGTTGAAGCTCTCACGAAAGAGAAGTCCGAGTCTGAGCGACTAAAAATGGAAGTAGAAGCTGCATACAGAACCCTGCAGTATAAATATGACCAGGAGAGCGAGGCACGACGAGTTTCCGAAGCACTGCATAATCAGCTCAAGGAACAGATTACCAGATCAGAGGAAAAATTCGCTAAGTATGTAAACATGAAAAACCAAAAGTTCCAAGCTCTTCGGGCCGGTGATTTAAACGAAATCTAACGTAGACTGCGGTTTACGACAATCATTTTACCTCCAGACCCTCATAGAAGTGAGTCGTTTCAAGTAGATAAGTGCTTTTCTCCTCTGCTCTTGCCTTCTAGACACTGTTTTCGTCAATGAATAGCCAAAATGTACTAGTATTGGCCAAAATGAAAGTGACTTGGAACGCGGTTTTGGTAACCGCCAGCCAAACTCTGTCTAAATAACCGGCCCTTCCAGTCTATCTCTTTAGCGTTAAGTAACTGAAGCGTCAAGTAACTTTTCGCCGATTGTTGATAGACGTTACATTTTCTATAAAACGCACAAGTCTTTATATTATTGTAATGACATCAATTGAAGGCATCGAAGGTCCTTGACAAGCGCATTTGGTGCGTGGAAAACTGAGTCAACTAGTGTCAGGATCATTGGGCAGGAAGAACGAGGCAACGATGCAGGCATTTATTCAGTGGCTGGTATCCCCTAATTGATCCGCGCCTTTGATCGTGATGCAACATTCTTAGCTGTTTTGGTGTCGTTATCTGACAAAGTCCTTGAAAAAATGTCCACTTTAAATGGCTTGAAAGGATTTGAAAAATCGTTTGCATCCATTTTGGGGCGCCCCCAAAATGGATGTAAACGATTTTTCTCGGAACAGAGATGGCGCAGGGGTAAGGTCACTCACCGATGTCGCCCTGGTTGGTTGTCCACTCTGTTCCGAGAGGTCAGTTTTCTCCGGGCATTCGGTATTCCCCCTCTATATTTAAAACGAACATTTGGCTAGAGATAAATTGATTTGATTTGATCTGTAGTGCTCTCAATAAGTCCCCCGGTGCTAAATTAAGTGAGACTTAATAAAGTGATTATAACGAACCCTACAGATACCAAGCAGCAACTAGCCTGCGAATACAGCCGCCTCTCATTGCTCCCGGCCGCTAGCGGCGTTTCGCGAGAGAGTGCGTCTGCGATTTACTGTATGGAATTTCTCAATGTAAATCGCAGACGCTCTCTGTCGCGAAACGCCCTTAGCGGCCGGGAGCGATGAGAGGCGGCTGTATTCGCAGGCTAAGCAGCAACTCGCTGTATTAAATGAATGCTTCGTAGGGAATTGGAAAACCGTCAAAACTTGGAAGTGGAAAAACGACAGCAACAAACGGAAAACAAATCGCTGAAAAACAGCTTGCAGCAGTTAGAATCCGATGTGCGAGATCTAAAAAGAGCGTTAGCTGAAGAGCAAGATGCCAGAGCAGTGCAGAGCCAGCTACTGGAGGACGAAAAACGGAAGAACGAGGTGTTAGTGGAGGAATCAAGAAACCACTCTCTGCAGAAGACTGAGGCACTGTACCAACTCGAGGCTGTGGATCAGACGCGGAAGAGTTATGAGGCCAGCAGTGGCTCGCTCAGAGAAGAACTCAAAGCAGCTCAGGTTAGCGCCGGGTGGTGCATCGTTGTGGCTAATCATTGTGTTGGATCCATAGGTCCGCGGGATTCACATAAATACTCTGAGTGAAATTACGATCGCGTAAGATACTGAAATGGTGGTACCACTGGAAAAGACTTAATTCTATCCACACAATCTTTCGTTTTCAACATATTGAATTGCATATTGAACGTTAACGAAAGGAATTGATTGATTGATTGATTGGTTGGTTGGTTAATTAATTGATTGATCGATTGGTTGATTGATTGACGGATACTTAATTGGCCAGAACATTCAGTTCCAGGCTGGTGATCAGAGTGCGAGGTGAACCCGTGCCCTGCGGATATCAACTCCGGCGCCATAACATTTCCGCCATGCTGCCTCTTACAGGGTTCGCACGTGCCCTGAAAGACCTTGAACTTCAGAACTGGACATTCAAGGTCTTGAAAGTCCTTGAAAATTGCATTTGGTGCAGGAAGATCCTTGAAATTTGTTGCTCACGGCATCCAACCCAGGCTGTCAAGTGGGCAACAGGACGAAAATCTTTCTGGCAAAGAAGTAACGACACAAAATAGTAAAAAAGACTTGTAAAAACCTATTCCATTGGTTTGATTTTGTACCGCATTGAGTCCTTTAAAAATGGAAATTGTATCCTTGAAAGTCCTTGGATTTCTTACCCTGAAATGGGTACAAACCCTGCCCTAAGATGCAAAAAGTACTGCTTAGTTCAAAAGTTATAACCACCGTGTGAAACATGATTAAAAAAAAAAAAAAAGCACCAACGGTAACTAGTCGTGCTCCGTAGCTTTCTTTTGAACGACTTTTCCTGTGTTTATCCAGGTGGAATTAGCTGATACCAAGGCTCGACTTGAGGCCACTAAAGCATCAATGGGAAAAGAAATTGCTTTACTGAAAGAGAAGCTACAGAAAAAAGCCGACAAAGTGGTAAGCGTACAGTGTGACCTGCGTGAGTGGTAGATGTAAAGAAGCATTTGGGGAGGGGGGAGGGGGGGGGTGTATTTTGCAGGTTAATAGAGTACCGAACAAAAAAAGAAGGCTAATGAGGGGGAAGATCACCCTTTGCCAAAGCATATCATTCAAAGAATCTTGAAATTGCATACAACTCAAATCAACCTTTTTCCAGTCACCTCCGGTCCTTTCGTACAAAAGAAGAAATATTGAAAGACACGCCGGCTCGCGTTGGAGCGAATTCTTTATAGGGTCACTACCGCAAAACCACGCAGGGGAATTCACGCCTGTCCGTCAGGAACCTTTCAATATTTTCTGCGGAGAGTTTTGTCGCAACGAGGTCAACAATGTATCACCCGTTTTTCGGAGTTATTCGTGTTAGTTGACCTTTCTCTTGCCATCTTTTTCTCACTGTAACAGGCGAAAAGCGAGGAGGCTCTGCAACAGACACGCGCTGAGTTCGACTCGCATGTGGCCAGCGGGAGGAATGAACATGCGCAGATCACCAGCAAGCTTGAAAGCGAGACACAAACGAGAACAAGGTTGGAGTCTGAAGTGAGTCATGTAACTTCGTGTAATTTTCTTACGTTAGATATGTATCCTTTAAGTAGTTCTGGCCTAAAGAAGTGACACAGATTAATTTGTTTTTTTCAGATATCCTCTTTACGGTCGCGTTTGGAGAAGTCAGATAAAGAACTTGAAAAAGCCAGTGTCGGCAGAGTGGAAGCAGAAAGGTGAACAGTTTATATATTTTCATGTGTATATTTCATCTGCACAGCACGATAGATCTCCAACCATTTGGAGGAAAATTGGTCCACCGACTGAATCACTGAGTTGGTTTCTAAAGACGCGGTCACCCTGCTTCGCGGGAGGCTGTAGCTTTGATATCGTCGAAGTTTCAAAGATAGATTTACCACTGTAAAGATATTCAAAAGCTGACGTTTCTAGCGTTAGCACTTCATCAGATCGCCGGAATGACCGACGGACAAGATAGCTGGCTGGCTGACTGACTGTCTGTGTGTGTGTCTGTCTGTCTGTCTGTGTGTCCGTCAGTCAGTCATTCAGTTAGGCCCAAGCTCATCATTCACAGCTGTCAGCTTCATTATACAAATGGAATGAGTGGCTTGTTGAATACTTTATCAGGTGGCCCGTTTCTCGAAAGTCGAAAGTAAAAATACGATCCTTTTGTGCCGAAAACTGATCTGTTCTTTTGACATGCTCTCGTGATAAGAAAGAGAAGGCTAATTGCAAAGTTTCAAGGCTGTAAACGTCTTGCCTTTCAAGATACGGACGGAAATATGGCATCCGAAATACCCCCGAAGAGTTTCGGGGCTTTCGAGAGACAGGCCCCTGGTCAGTTTTTGTCCGAAGCAGGAACCATTGCGCTATTTATATGTTTTGCGTTACAACGAGTTTCTTGGTTTTCCAGACAAGTGCAGAATTTACGTGACGAACTATATCAGGCAAAACTGCGACTCGAAAAGGAAACTGCGGCACTAAAGGAAGCAAACAAGGTACTGAAATAAATGCACGACTGCGAATGGTTGGAAGGCAAACACTGCTAGAACTTCATCAAAGGTTTTGGATTTTGGTTCATTTTAGAACCTAACTCCGCCCTAAAATCGTTTCCCTTGTCGGTTGTACTGAGTTTTTAAGCTGTGGTTTTGACAGGAGCCCATAACTGCCATACTGGGGCTATGTCACGGCGTTTATACATACCAAGCTATTTATAGACAGGTTTTTCCCGCGAAAAGTCACGCATCTAAACAATGAATTACGCAATGCTTATGATTGGCTGGCAAAGCTCCTTTGGGAGACTGATTTCGCGAGAAAGTCAATCTAAAAATAGCTCGGTCTGTGAAAACGCCGTGACACAAATATATTTAAGTTGTACGCTCCAGGGTCATGGGCTCCTGTATTTGACGAGGTCTTTACTGAGGGCTTCTGTAAGGAGGCGCTAGCCTGTGTCAGCGGAAGGCGTTCACGCAGTAACAAAGATGGTATTCTCTTTGAGAGTTCTGCTTCTTACAAGTAAACCCTCTAAATCGTGTTAGAAGTCGATGTGTTGGTGAGTGGGCAATTAGCCGCGTGGAACGGGGTACAAGATCGAGCGTGGCCGAATGGTTAGGAGTCCGGCATGTTAGGCTGGGTTGGTAGTAAGGAGATCGCGGGTTCAAGTCTCGATATGGCTAAGTTTGTTAAAGCATTTTTTTCCATATTTGTTTATCTTAGGCTTTGATGGTGAAGTTAGAGGCGGCAGAAAGTAAAGCAAGTAACCTTGATATTGAGGTAACATTTGTATATATTGTGTACATTAAAGAAAGGAAATCTCTCCGATTATAATTACGGGAAGAAAATGAAACAACTGAAAGATTTTGAGGTGTTAAATGCACACTGCTCCCAATCAAATTTTCCAGATCTTTAAAACAGACCATCTCCGAGATTCCTAGAACCTCATTATCAAAGCGAGATTTGCTACTCATCAATGACAAAAATTAATTTTTATTTGTACTGTTGTGAGTGAAAGCAGATAAGATAACCCGCTAGCCTCGTTTTGAAGTAGAGGGTAAATGGAATTTCAAAATTGCCTGATTGTAGGGCTTGCCAGTAGTCGGCTTTACTGAGCCTGGTAAAAAAAAAAGTATATATATATATATATAACACAGCGCTTGAAATGTCATCGGAACGTCCACGGCCTCTTGTTCCTATTTGTGAGGGCATAACTTTAGATCATAAGTTTTTTTTTTTTTGACGTAACTGAGAGCTTTTAGCAAGCCAAGCTTGCCATTTTTGCAGAGATTTATCGAACGCTGAAACTGTTTTTCAAACTAATATTGCTTCTTTGCCTTTTTCAGCTGCAAACGGTGAATGTTATGCTGAATGAACGCGGAAGTCAGCTTAACCTTGTGCAACGAGACACGGACCATCACAAATCTCAATTTGAACGACTGCAGGAAAACATTCGCCAGGAGAAGGTGATTGAAAAAGTTATAGTAATCGAGAATTAGTAAGGACAAGGTGCTGTTGTTGTTGTTGTTGTTGTTGTTGTTGTTTATGTCGTCCATGGATATATAGCGAAAGATTATATCGCGTTAGATAGAATTGGCTTTTATATGGTCGTTTTGTTAGATTAATGTTAATGTCTTTTTTTGGCCTTTTTAGGAGCAAAATGCAAGACTCGCAGCAAAATTGGAAGGCTCTGAACTCAAGTAAGCCAAACACAATTGTTTGAATCGGTCAAAGCACCATTGGAGACTAAAATTCTCGTCGCAAAATCAACCGAACCCACAGGACTTCCGAGTGTTTACTTAAATGACCCCTTACATTTTGAAAACATTTTCGAGATTCGAACCAAAAAATAATGCTAAAGTTTCGCTAACAAGAACCATATCAGTGCACTGAAACCATTTCTTTCCATCTGCATCAAAGGATGGCGAGGATGGAAACCGATTAAAGCTTGAAAAATAAAAATTACCAACTTTTTCAAGTTTGGACACAGTGTTCACCAAAGATCGCCAAAAATTTCGTATCGATAGTTTTTTCCTGTTAACATTCGTTTCATATTTTCTTCTTGGTTTGTCAGGAATGTTGTTGCTTGTCAGCTTAAGTACCAAGTTTCAATTTTCAGCCAATTCAGTCCTAAATACAGGAAAACTACATTGACCTTCTATATATGTGGACTGTACGTATAGTGCATCGAGAGTTTCAATCACGAGACCAGTGGCTATATTGGTTTACTAAAACGAAAGATAACATTTGCATTCAACTAAAGTTCAATTCCCGGAGGATTTATTTGGTACTGCCGTGACGGCCATTGAAAACCCTGCATTCACTATATGTGATACAGAAATCGTTCCACATTTTGAAACTGCTGGGTAATGCCTTATCCACCGGAAAGAGTCAGCCAAGCTTTGAACAACACGGGCTTTAAGCCGATAAATAGTTAGAAGGGATCCCCTTAGCATATACACGGAAAACCCGGGAAATTTAGGTTGGGAAGAGAAATGGTGCGCGCCCCATTCCATTTGGAACGTTTCTGAAAGTATGGGCTTCTGAAATAATCGGCTTAATCAATGCATTTTTCTGTTCGTTTTAGTCTTTTCAATAGACCTTTTTACCGATACGGGGGCCATTTTGAATTCTATTGCTCTGAAAAAATATATTATGGGATGCCCAGGGGGCAAATTCACACACAACGTGGGAATAAATTAGGTTTTGATTTAATAATTCCCAAACCAGATCAATTTTCGTATTTCGTTTGCCTCAGATTATTGTGTGAAACAAACGATGTAAAAATCAAAGTGGCTGGAAAATTTTCAAAAGAAAACAAAGTTTATACCCACAACATGTATGAATTTGCCCCCCCCCGCATCCCATAATATCTTTCACAGAACAATAGAATCCAAGATGGCCGCCGTATAGGTGAAAAGGTCTATTGGTATTCAGTACCAAATGAGGCGCACACCAGGTGCATTTTGTGATTCATCGTGCAGAATGCCTGGACATGATTAAATATTCATGATCACCCGAGCTGCAAATCTGAATACGATATATTATGGTTTGAATAAACGGTAAGCCTCCCTCGGCCCCATTTCTTTCCAGAATTTCCAGTCTTCAGAGGGACTCTGACTCACTGAAACTTAGATTGGAGGAAAGCACCGAGAAGTTAAGAAAGCAAGAAGAAGCCTTTTTAAGATCAGAGGTGAGAATAATACCCGCAATTGGTCCAGACCGTCTTTGCTTTCTGTGCACATAAAGTCAGTTAGAGAGAGGGCCTGATTGGAAGGCCGGAGGTGTC